>CM038725.1:31183926-31606426 GCA_021613375.1 Megaleporinus macrocephalus | reverse complement strand
TTATCACTATTTTTCCATTGCATTTTATGTATCATCAAGTTTCTCCAAAGTGGCAACTTTACAGGAGAGTCTCCTCTTTCTATGTAAGTGAATGGAGAACCAGATTTTTTCTCCAATTTTCTACTGGTCCATTCATCAATGCAGCTACTGCATTGGAAATAATGTTGAAAAATAAAAATATAATAGGGATACATAGTTTTCTTTGGACAGTGCCGATATAAAGACCCAGAAGACTTGTGTAGATTCACGAATAGTTTTGATAGTAAATAAAATTTGATATTTGATGTGTAGACCCCTGGTCATTATCACCACCAGTGTATAGAAATTAGTCTCTACAATTAACCAATTCACATCAAACTACTCTGTTTACATCTTAAGGACTGAATAATTTAGAACTTTGGAAACTTTGGTGGAATTCCCCTACAAAGCCACAATTCAGTCTCATTCTAGTGAACTTGTATGAGGCAAGATAAGAAAAGATGCTAAACTGCTCCCGTGGACTGAGTCACTGTTGTTATGAACTGAATGAATGAATTAAATCATAAGCGGCTTAAGGTTCTGAGCCCTAAAACCTTAAAACGAAGTGATACAGTGATCGTTTTCTAATGCCAAGATGCTTCAGTCACTGTAACAGATCTTAAAGACCTACTCTGACTACAATAAATAATCTTACCGTTGCTTTATCTATTATAAACATGCCTACGTCTCTTCTACAGTGGAGCCACAGTGGTCTCTATAGGGAGACCTTTTGGTTTAAAACCTTCTGGTTGTGTATTGTGAAGGTGGGAGAAGCTACACCCACTTTGGGGCGAATGTTTGAAATTTGTTCTTGATAGCTGGCTTGAAGAAGAGCTCATCTGTATATCATCACTGTCCAAAGAAAAACAAGTATCTCTAAAATAACAAGTTCACAGGAGAGGACAAAAACAGTCTTTACTTTAAATGCAAGTCAGTGGAACCAGATTTTTTCGGAGCATCTCTATTGTTCTATTTGTTTTCTTTAGAAGTCTAGCATAATGCATGCTAGAAACTGTAGTGCGAGAACATAGGTGGACAAAAAGGACACAAATCCGTGACATTAGCAAACAGAATAACACGTAACACAACAAATAACAAACTAAATGGTAGCTTTAGGCCCGAACGCCCATTTAGAAGGTGCCTGATCACGAGAAACGTTGACTGTATTAACAAACATTAATTAACCGTCAAGTTGACCTCTATCGGATTCACCGATCGACCTACAGCTCACTATGAGCCCACTTCATCAGATTATTCGTCTTCTTGTTCTCAACCAGATAACTCGCTTTAACTCTTCATGGTCCACCAAATACCCTCAGGAGTGCTCAATGTCTACAGTTTAGTTCTCTGTTCCACCAGACTAGGTTCTCATTGAGAAACCGTTGGCGTTTCATTCTGCAGCGCAAGTCCCCTTCAATAAGTGAACGGTTCAATGGACGTCCGAGCCTGGAAGTGTGTATTCCAGCCCGTTTTTACTGTCGTCCTGCGTAGCCTGGACCGCACTTAGGACAGTCTCTACAGGGAAGGTCAGGAACAGGCCCTCCTTCAGCTTCTTTGGTGATGGAGGCTCGTCTGAAGCGCACAAGGGTTCGGTGACGGTGAGGGTTATGGAGGATACGTTTCTGCCCCGACGTTTAGCGTTCTTCTTCTCCTCCTTATAAGCAGCGTTCATGTTAGAAAACACCTAAAATGGGGCAAATAGATAAACAAATAAAATGAATAAGTATAGCTGGTTTTAAATTTCAGATGTAAAGTCATTCAGGCTTTATCTTAACAGGGGTGGTAATGGGAAGCATCAGACATCAACATGTGCACAACACTAATATAGATATTATATTTACTATCCAAACCACCAGTGAACCTACACGTCTTCTGAGGTTACATATAAAATGATGGTTAAATTGTGGTAAATATTTAAGTTTTCTTTGGGACTATTTTGCCTCATAACGCTCTGCATATATCCCTCCACCATGGATGGATCAAGAAAATGGATGTTGGGCTGAAACCTTCTGTAAACTATCAATAAAACAGTGTTTCAGGCAACGCATTCTCAACCATTTCATGCAGTAGCCTTCTGTGAAGTTCTTTGAATGTCCGTTTACCAACATCCCACTGTATGCAATTTCAACTTGATAGAGCTGCAACTCACTTTCAATGACTCTTGATTAGCTAAATCATCGAATTACCCTGAAATTTGAAAATGGTTTCCAGACGTAGTCAATCTGCCAAGACAATGTTGGAGTCCAGATTCCAAAGTCCAAAATGCTAAAACGCCCAATAGTCCCCCAGATCTTTATTAAGGTGGTGCCAACCTGACAATGTGGTTACGAATACAGTATGACTTACAGTATGAGCCAAGGGCAGCCAGTAGTGTCCTCACAAATCATCTCTGGAGTAGAAGTGCTGATCTAGGATCAGTATTTGTGACAATGAGCAACATGAGTATAAAGGAATCTGATCCAAGATCAGTCCTGCCTTATGAATACCAGACCTGGTGTAGTCACCTTTACCTAGTTTTCTTCCTTAACCTAAACGCAGTAGACACGTTTCTCAAGTCTTCTCAAAACTATCATACAACAGCGCTTCAGCCTTCGTGTTCATAATCATTTTCATGCAACAGCTTACTGTGAGGGAGCTTTTAGGTTCTTTAGATGTTACTATTACCACCATTGTGAACAATTTTAACTTTAAAAATCTTCACTCTAAAAAATCTGATGACACTGAAATTAAGATTCAAGAGAGATTCAAGAGAAACACAACTGTTTCCAGACATTGTCAATCAGCCAAGACGATATTGGAGTCTTTAGTTTCAAACTGGAGCAAGAAAAAGCTCTAGAACTCAATAGTCACCCAAATAGCCCCCATCATTTCTGTTAAACAGCATCAACAAAACTTCTCAGAAGCTGCATCCAGATCTTCATTACCGTGAACCTGATAATGTGGTTTAGGACATCAGTATTTCTGACAATGAGCATCATGAGTATGGAGGATTCTGATCCAAGATCAGTCCTGCTGTATGAATAACAGACCTGGGGTACATTAGAAATCGCCTACTAGTCAGTAGGTACTAGATTAGAGTCAGAACGTTTCTTTGAGCGGTAGACTAGTAGGTAATTTGAGTGGGCGAGTTTTAGTAGCCACACAATCTCGGACATACTACGTACTATGTCCACCAACTTACCAACGTTCTGTGTTGATTACTGAGTATTCGGACATACTAGCCTCGCTCGCCTACTGATTTCACTACGGAGTAGAAGGCAAGTAGGCGATTTAGGACGCACCCCAGGTCTTGACACCTTTACCTAGTTTTCATCTTCAGCCCAAACGTTGTAGAAATATTTGGTTTCTCAAGCTTGTTGTGGAGCGACGATGCTACTGTAGCCAACAAACGCACCAATCACAAAAACTTGGACAAACCATCATGTCTTGGCTGACCAACTACACCTGATGGTGCAGCTTCTCAAAGAAAAAACTTCAAATGTAATTTATTACAATTCCTTCAAGGACGTGGTGTCCAGTCAAGGATCAGGAAGCAATGCTGAAAGGCTCATCTTCTACTTTACCGTTTGTCTGAGTTTGTCTTGGTGCTCCTGCATGGCGGAGAGGAAGGTGCCCTCAGCCTCCTCGTTGAGGGATAAACTGCCTGGTTCCTGCTCATAGCTCAGCAGATCCAGCTTCATATGGTAGTCAGAGCAGAAAGACAGCAGGTGATTAAACATTAAATAAACCTTTTATTCAATACATACAGTACTGTGCACAGATTAAATATTCTAATATTAACCAGTATTAATATAGTAAGTAGTGCTTTTCCATACATCAGTGTGTTTATTTAACCCTTTCCAAGCTTCTCCTTCTATAAACAACCCAGTATTATTTACAGTTCTCATCTAATACCTGCTTTGACTGCTCAGTACTTCATTAAGCTAAATCAAGATTTGCTGCTGAAGGAACTGAACACATTCATACAATGTCTGGGGCGTCCAGGAGAAATCTACTCCTTACTTTCATCATTCATTAACATGATTAATTAGTAGCAGCACTGCTTTTAAATGCTGTTTACACATTTCAAACCATCAGTAACAGTGCAGGCTGAAGCCCAGCTGCAGAGAGCTTTACACTACTATGACAGAACATGCCTTTCTAGCAATTTTTTTTTTCCATGGCTTGTAACGTGATGCACCTTCATTATAAATATACTATACACTCATTGACTGTATATACACAGTCGAATCACATAATTTTCAATGGCAGCAGCATGTAAGTGGCAGCGTTGTAGCCTGGAATATGTTCTCGTGGCATTCTCTGGACCCACTCATCCATGTGGAAGACACTCACAACCTATTTGGGTCAGAATCCATTAGAGATGGAAGGATCTTATCAGCTATGTATCGGTATCGGCCGATTTTTAATCAAAATATGTGATCGGCTGATATCAGCCGATCGATGGTGTTAAACCAATGAGCCTAATTTCTGTATTTCCAGCTAGTGTTTCATGAAACCCTTTCTGGCCAGCTCCCTGCAATTCCTATATGAACCACTAGGTGGAAATACACACCTTTTCATTTTCAGTTTGTTACCATATGTGACTCAGACTAATCCAGGACAGTTTATAACATCTGTAAAATTAGTTACATCAGAATCTCTCGCGGGGAACCAAGACAAAGACATTTAACTCTACTAATCTGATACAGCACTTCAGAGACACCACACAGCTGAACACAGTGAGTATCAGTAAACAGCAGAGCTAGCACACACAGCTAGCACAAAACAAATAACCCAGAACACCTACAGACCAGATCTGACCGGTACGAACAGAACAGCAGCAGAAACAGCCAGAGAGCTAAAGAACCACAGCCAGAGTGACTGAGTGTATAGTTCTAGATAAGCAGATCTTCTCGGCTGTAGAAGACGTTCATTCTGCTGCTTAATATTCCACCTGGATCTACGCTCTGCTGTTCCTAGTAGAGATACTTTCCAGATGTGGCTCTTCTGGAGCTGTACCAAGCGTTTACTTCCACATAGACCAACTTCTAATATAGTTACAATATTATACTGTTTAATATGAGCTCGTTAAAAATTTAATAAACCAGTTTAGACCATGTTTCATGACTTGCTTGCGCTAATAACTACATGTAGCCCTGCCGTGGCATATAGCCCTCAGTCGGTATCGGCTATCGGCCGATCGTGCTGAAAGGTGATCGGCGATCGGAATCGGCCTCAAAAACGCTGATCAGTCCATCTCTGGAATCCATCCTTGCAGATCACGTACACCATACATGCTGTCTTCTCTGGGGCGGATGGGATCTTCCAGCAAGGTCTTGGAAGAACTGACCAAGACTTCCAAGTACTACCCTGGAGCCTTAATTTCCCAGACTTGAACCCAATTGAGCATCTATGTGACCACCTGGATGGTGGTGTTGACTCTATTGATCCTCCTCCACGCTCCCTCCAGCAGCTACCTACCAGGACCTTACTGAGTCTCCCAACCATCTAGCTGCTATCCATGCTGCACACGATGGTTACTCTGGATATCAGCTGGTGCTCATAATAATGTGACTCGGCTGTGTATTAGAGACGTAGGACGTATACACTCATTGGTTGAAACACTCAGCCACTGTTGATCTCACTGGACGTGGGATTGGAAACTGTGTTCATGTGAGCACATGTCTTTATGAAACATGATGTGATCCTACCTCCCCAGGCATGCTGGCCTTTCTGCTGAACATCAGGCAGTACGGTGTGAACCTAGTTGTGGGGTTAACAGACGTCCGGAACAGGGATAAAACGGGGTCGAGGAAATCGTCCCATTCCTCCTGCTTCTCGGCCACCACCTGCTTTATGGAGTCCTTCAGCAAACCGCTACTGCGGTCGTACAGGGCATTGCGCTGCGGCTGGTCTGCTGCACTCACTTTGAGCCCTATATTCCACCTTTCGCTCAGGTGCTTCGTCACCTGTAACACAACACAGTTACATTAGATCAGACCCCGTCACTTCCAATGTAGTTATTTAGCCAAGACACGATTAGTGTTCAAAGCTGGCTTCTTTATAGCAGTGGTTAACAAGCAATGGAAGCTGGCTTCACGCTAGATGTTGGAACATTGCTGTGAGGCTTTTTAGAGCATTAATGAGGTCAACTGCTGATGTAGGATGATTAGTTCTGGATCTCCAGACCTACAGGAGCTTCATCAGTCCAGAGAACACATTTCCACTGCCCTACAACCCAATGGTGGGTGGCTTTATACACCTCTGACCTACACTCAGCATTGGGCATGGTGAATGTAGGGCTCCAATTGATCAATTGGTCAATGCTTTTCTATGGACATTACACAAGCTGTACTATACTGAGCACCCACTCTGGGTATTGGTCAGTTTTATTGTTATTATTATATTATTATAATATTTTGCAATGGCTACAACAACCAGAACAAGCTCAATTATTACAACAGCTGCCGAAAAACCAACAAAGCCAACAACTTCCAATGCAAATTGGTTTGACCAGTAAACCGTTAACAAGTGCAGAGTTTTACAAATCAGATAAGCAAATATATTGGTGATTGTTCAAGTCAACACAGTTTGAGACACGATAAGGAGTGTAATAGTTAGGACAAAAGCTTGTATTACTCATTAGCTACATTGGATTTGTAACTTTGGTACAAAGTTCAAGCTGGAAACTTCACACACCAAACATCTCTAAGCTTAAATACATCTAAAACAGAAAAAGTATCAAAAGGTTTCCTAAATTGTCTACCTCTTCACAGAAGTCGGCACTCTGAGAGCAAAATATAGTCTTCGCTGAACCGTACCTAGAAAACATACATATCTATATAAACATGATTTTATATAGCACAAAATTACAGAGGCAATGTATTATATTATATTATATTATATTATATTATATTATATATGTATTACCTGTAAACAGATGATGAAATGCCTCTTGCAACACAGAGGGAATCTTTCTTTTGGACCGGAAAAGCCTCCACCCACTTACTGAAATAGTCCGTGATGATGACGACGTGTGTATTCCCACCATGACTCGTACTTGGGAACGGACCTGTTTTGTTTTTTTTGTTTTTCAAACAAAGAGAAAACCATTAATTTCCAGTCTTGGTGGATATTTTACAAAGCAGTTAGCAAGAAAACTTGAGCCTCATGTTGAGGAGTGTCCATTAGCAAGGTCTCTCACAACTGTTCCTGTTTGACTGTTGACGCTCACCAACGATTTCAACTGCCAAGATCTCCCAGGGGCCACCCACCTTAATGACACGTTTCGCATTAACTTGATCTAAGCACAGAATTCTAGGGGTGGTCCCAGAAAAAAATGATGAGGTTCTTCTGTTACTGTTTGGCCGGCTTTACCCACTCGCCCAATTTTCCCAAGAAACAGGTGGAAAAAGAGAACTCAAACGATACATATTCCTCAAACGAAAGATAAAAGAGGAGTCTGTGGAAGATCTCAGGTAATGTGTGGAAGACCTAGCAAACATGTCAAAAACAGGGGGTCCTGGGAGGTCCAGGGCCCTCTTCATAATTTTTTTGATCGCACTGAATGTCTCAAATTTCTTTGGGGTGGTCCCAGAAAAAAATACATTATTATGATGTTATACTGTTACCGTTTGGTCGGCTTTACCCATCCGCCCAATTTTCCCAAGAAACTGGTGCAAAAAGTGTGTTAACAATTCCTCAAACGAAAGATAAAAGAGGAGACTGTGCTAGATCTCCCAAACTTGTGAAATACAGGGGGTGCTGTGAGGTCCGGGGCCCCGTTCTTAATTTTTTTGACCCCCTAAATGTCTAAAAATTCTGAGGGTGGTCCCAGAAAAACAAATACGGCGTTGTTCGGTCATCGTTTAGTTTGCGTCACCCACTGCCAAACAAATTCACCCAAGTTGTTGGGCAATAATTGAACTTATTACGCTCGACTTGTTGGCATGTTTCGCATAACTTAATCTAAGCACAGAAATTTAGGGGTGGTCCCAGAAAAAGATTATGATGTTATTCTGTTACTGTTTGGCCGGCTTTACCCAATTTCCTCACAAAAAGAGAACTGTTAGCAATTTCTCAAACGAAAGATATAAGATCTCAGGTAATGTGTAGACGTTCTGTCAAAAACAGGAGGTCCCGGGAAGGTCCGGGGCCCTCTTCTTAATTTTTTTGGTCGCACTGAATGTCTCAAATTTCTTGGGGGTCCCAGAAAGAAAAAAAAACATTATAATGACCTTATTCTGTTACTGTTTGGTCGGCTACAAAAAGTGAACTGTGGAAGATCTCAGGTAGTGTGTGGAAGACCTCCCAAACATGTAAAACACAGAGGGTCCTGCGAGGTCCGGGGCCCTGTTCTTAATTTTTTGGAACACTTGAATGTCTCAAAATTCTGGGGGTGGTCCCAGACCCAAATTATGACGTTGTTCTGTCATTGTTTAGTTTGCGTCACCCACTGCCAAACAAATTCACCCAAAACTGAGAAATCCTGAATTCCCTGGTGAATTCCCAGCTTGCTCGCTAATTAAACCACTAAAGCTATAGTCCACACGCTCACCTACTATTTCAACTGCCAAGATCTCCCAGGGGCCGTCCACCTTAATGGGCCGCACAGTCCGCGCCATGTTCTTGTTACGTTCTGCATGTTGACACGTTTCGCATAACTTGATCTGAGCACAGAGAGAAGAAGCCTCAATGCGACAAACTGCATCACAAGAGGTTTTCCTGAAAGCATCACAGCACAAATTTAAAAAATACATTCAGAACAACAGAGTGCCTATTAGACAGAAACCCCACCCACTGTTCAGAACGAGAATTCAAGTATTAGGATGTAAAGTAATTCACAGTGGTTTCATTTGAAATGCTTGATTTAGAATTGTTCACAGTGGTGGTTTGATGTCCACCACCAAAACTCCCTCCAGCCCACTAGTCAACTTGTGGACTCGCGACTGCTTGGCGATGATGTGAGTCAAGTCGCTGGCAACAAAGGTGAGGATCTAAGATTTCAAGGTCTCTGGTTCCTCGAAAGCTAGCGATGCGATCCCGGGCTCGGTGGAGAGGGCACGCCATGCTCTACTGACCTGTGGAGTTTGGCTTACTTCGCATTCTCCACTCTTGTGGTTTTATTTATGAGATCATCGGCAGATAGTCAACGTTGACTCAACTCTTATCACGTAACTGTTGATTTGAAGATGTGAAGTCCTGCAAGCCCCACCTCACAGAGAGTAAATATATGAAATGATTACGTCCACTCATCTATATCATACAAACACAGCAGCTGTTCTTTGTATGCTGTGAAAGTTCTAGAATGAATGGGCCAATAGAAATGCTGTAAAACTACTTGGAATACAACCTCTTTACATTGACTTAGAACGTTTCTGGTCTCTCCTGTAAAGTTCCTATTTTGGAGATACCAGTTCTTCTTTGGACAGTGACGAGCTACTCCATTTTCAGCTAGTAAACATATAAATATAAACCACTACAGTAGATATACACAAACCCTCAGCAACAGACAGATGGAGCTAGGCAAGGGTACCAACCCAGTCCACCACGTCCTTCACGATGCCGAGCCAGTAGTACTTGCTCTGGATCCTGTGGACCGTCTTCTTCTGTCCCAGGTGATGGCCGATCTCGCTGAAATGACACTCCAGGAATATTTGCCTCTTTCGCTCTGCTTCAATCACCACTTCACGCTTCTCCTCTTTCTTTGGACCCACGTAGTACAGCCGGCCATCTAAAGGCAGAGAAACAAACAGGAACAAGCGCTAACACCTCGTAATAGAAGGTTCTGAGGTTTGTTGGTATCTGCGAAGCTTCCGCTGATAAAGATCAATTCAATTGAAGTGGCCTTCCACTTTCAATGTTCTACTAAACAATACGATAAAGTTTCAATAGCAAGTTTGTGAAGTGTGGACCACTAAGGCAGAGCAAGGAAGGGGAACCCTAAGAAACTTGGGGCTGGAGTTCTGGGTGGCTTCAGCTCCCAGGTGCCCCCTTGCCAAGTAAAAATTTCACCACGAGAAGGTGAGGGCAGAGGAGTGGTGTAATGATGGAGAGGAGAAGTATGGGCATGGTCTTAACTTTACACCCAAACATTGGGAACCTTCAAGATGGGAAAACAGGGGGTACTGGGAGGTCCAGGGCCCTCTTGTTAATATTTTAGACCCAATGAATCTTTCACAATTCTTGGGGTGGTCCCAGAAAAATAAATTATGACCTTGTTTTCTCATTGTTGGGTCTGCTTCACCCACTTGCCCAATTCTTCTCAAGAAACTGGCGGAAAACCTGAACTGTTATCAATTTCTCAAACAAAAGATATAAGAGGAGACTGTGGAAGATCTCAGGTAACATGTGGAAGACTACCAAACTAAACCACGGTGCTGAAGGCAACATCAGCACCATGGGCACCCTGAATACCAGGGGCTATTTCACACCCAGGCAAGCCCTTCAGTGATTTAGATACTTATAACTCCTATCAGTAAATTTAGCTTCTAATCCTTCTGGATTAACCAAGTAACGAAACAAACAAACACCAATCCAACCCTACATAGCCACCCCAAAGCTTCCTCTCACCTTCAACTAAACATATACTACAACCACTGGGATTCATAAATATAGACATTCAATATACTAGCAGTAGCTTCTGGCTATCAGGCTTTACAGTGGCCAACATATGGTAACTGAAAATTCACCATCATATATTAGACACAGGGTGTGTGTAGTTTTCCAAAAGCTCCTCCCACCTCCAAGATACATCATCAGAAGGTGGGTCTTCTAGTCTTTAAGACTGGACTGTGGCAGATGAGCACTACTATACTACTATACTATACTACTACGGTAGTGTTAATAACGAGTATTACTACTGTTGAAGAAAGACCACCAAAACTATTCGAATTAAACCAGATGGTTTGTGCTTTCTAATGTTAATTGGCTTAATGGTCACCATTGGAGAGTAGTCTTGTGTAGGACCCCTTTAGATCAGATTAGGAAACCATCAAATGATGAGGTGCCCAATGCTGACCTGACCCTGAACATCTACCACCCTGCAGAGTTTAGCTCCACCCCTAATCTAACACACCTCCTCCAGGTAGTGAAGGTCTTCAGGGGCAGCTGAATGCTCCAGCCAGGTGAGTTGGTAGAAATCCAAGAGCAGGACTGAGCACCTCTGAGCAAATACATCAATCAGTCCCAGAACAGCTGGTAAACCAATTAAGTTCTTCCTCATGACATCACCCAATCAGGAAAACACCAAATACTGACATCACTAACATATCTAACTGCTTTCTGTGGTTTGGTTCAGCAGAGATTGGCATCAGAGAGCAGCACTAGCTTTAGCTGTACATCCATAACAATGTTAACATGTACCACTTTAGTAAGTAAGGACACCTCCACCAAGTTTTGGAAAAAATCAATCGCTGGCATGTAAACCAAGTCATTCAGAGTGTTTTGGTGTCGGATGCTCCGTTCTTACTGTCTCGCATTATTTACTGTAGTCCTGAGGCATTGCATTTCAACCACCAGTGAACCTAAACACCAATCAAAATTTGCTGTGAAGAGGTTGATTTGGACCCAGATGTTGTTTACAGTGGTGGTGATGGTAACCAGGGGTCACCATGTCTACAGCATAAATATAAACATTCTATTTACTATCAAAAAACACCAGTGAACTTACACGCATCTTCTGAGATTATGTTATTATATATATGTGATGTTGATTATAGCAAAATAGTGATAAATCTGGAAAAACTAAGTTCCCTTGGGGGACTATTTGGCTCATGACGCCCTGTGTGTATCCTTCCACCGTGAATCCTTCCAACCGTCTCAGACACCAGAGAAAGTATTTCTAACCATGTTCTATGATAACTATATGTGAGGGAGATTTTAAAGGTGGACGTCTGGTTACCATCACCCCCACTGTGAAGAGTTCTGACTCTTAGTTTCTCTGAACCAAAGTCAACCACTCTGGCTGACTTTGCTGACACGTTGACCATTAAATTCTGGGCTCTGACCGTCGATCATGAACTTCTGCGCGTATCGTTTGAGGTTCTTTTTCCGGATGGGGTTCATGGCCTGCGGGTAGCAGCCCTCCGCCACCAGCGTGTAGATTTCACCCAGCCGGCTGGAGCTCGACTCCTCCACCACCACCTCCTCCTCGGCCACCTGCAGGGACTCCACACTCAGCATTTCGCGCTGAGGACGAAAGCCTGACCATCACCGACCGGACACAGAGAAAAAGGACACAATAATATAACCGTTATTCCTTCAAAGCCGTTAAAACCTCCATTATTACTTCAGTCGCTCCGACAGACGGACGGAAGGCATCAGTGGACGGACCGGGAAATAAACGAACACCCAGCCGAGAACAGACGTCTCATGAACATTTGGGGTTTATAAAGTATTACAGTAGATGGGATACGTTAAGTAAAGGGGTTTGTTTTGTCGAAAACGATGCAAATTGTGGATTTATGAGGACCGTACCGTGACTGCTGAGTGCTGTTGCCTGATCACTCGTGTTCCCACCCGGACACAATTAGTCCCCGGAACAAAACAAAGCGGCCGTGGGGCTGCGTCTCAATCCGACAAGTCCCCTTAGTAGGGAGGACCTACCGAGTTCCCTTTAAAGAACAAAGTAATAAAAAATCCTATATATATGTTTATGAAAGTAAACAAAACAATTAAAACAGAAAGACACATTAAAGGATAACATTAAAATATAAAAATTATAAAATGATAAAATATAAAAACAAGTATCTTCAAAACAGTAACTTTACAGGTGAGAACAAAAACATCTTATGTGTTTATCGATCAAGTCAATGGAACCAGAATTAAATCCAGGTTATTTTGGAGCATTTCTATTGGTCCACTCCTCATGACATTTTTACACAATGTGAACAGCGAATGACATACAAAAATTAAAATAATCAGCAAAAATGGAAACGTGATTTTCACTGGACAGCGACGATCCAAAAAATACATTTGAAAATAAGAAATTCATTTTTTATTGATTTCGATTTTAGTTTTAAAAAGTCAGGTATGTAACAGACAGTACAAGAATAGAACGAGACAGTTAAGCAGAGTTATCTGAAATAATTAATATTATTTATTATTATTACTTTATTACATGTCCGTATATTTCAGGCCCTGTAAAAACAGAAACGCTGTTTATAGTGTAAATGAATTATGGGCTCTTTCTATTTGATGAGGTATCCAGTAGGTATAGCTGAGCTGGTCTCAGCAGGTTATGCTGGTTTAGTGCTGGTGGAGCTGGTCACCTCAGCTTGGTCATTCTGGTTGACCAGCATTGTGAGATCTTGGTAAACAAGGAGACACGGAAAACCGTACCAGAATGTTAATTTGTGAACCAGCAGTGCTGCCCAGGAAGCAGACAGGTCACTTGTACCTGTACCTGATGGTGGTCAGCACTACCACTGCACTACTACATCACAGTCCAGCACAGGTTCCCACAAGTAACACGTGTAAACACAGTGATGTCTAACTGTTTACAAGTTTGAAGTCTCCTCTTTTTGCTCTCTCAGCCGAATGAACCGGTAAGAGGACCAAGCGGAGGTCCAAGCAGAGACCTACTGGTGCTTCTAGCCCACTCATGGCCTCCCGTGGTTCTACACACACTGTATCAGCTCCACTGACCATACAGGAGCTCCACTTACAGACTGTAGTTCATCTGATTCACTGATGAAGAACTAGAGGAACACAAACTGTGCAGCAGCAGATGAGCTACTGTCTCTGACTCTACATCTACAAGGTGGACCAGCAAGTAGTAGGAGTGTCTAACAGAGTGGACAGTGAGTGGACACAGAGGAGTAGGGAGGATGGACGCAAACGCAAGTTTAACCACATTTAATAAGAGGCAATATATACGCAGGTTAACAAGGAGGAACAAGAAACACCTGAGAACAATAGGCGGGGTCACAGATGAGGGGCGGAGACAAGGAGCACATGACAAAACAAACAGAACTACATGGCAAAGAACATAAACACATACACACAGGACAGACAAGGAAATGTAAACAAAGACAGAAAGGAAAACAGGGCAGGACGTGACAACAATATATTTAATACATTTTTATTTAATACATATATATATATATATATATATTGGGCTTTTCCAATGTTTATATATATATATATATATATATATATATATATATATATATATATATATATATATATATATATATATATATATATAATGATACTATATCAACAATAAGCTCAAATTATTATGTTGTCCAACTGACCAGCTGTGAATATTATGATATATAGTTATATAGTATTGCATATATAGTATTTGCGATATATATATATATATGTATGTATCGCAAACTCAAGGCGAGCAGGGCATGTACACTTCAATCGAGTGCACAACAGCGCGTAATGAGACGCAGCCGCGAAAGCTTCCAGTGCGGCGGGAGAGAGTAAGCTGCGCCACAAGTACGGGATTCAACGATCCAGTTTTAGTGTTTTAGCTTGTTTTGGCGACCACTTTGACTAAAAAGCTGTGGTCTTGGGAGTTGTAGCTTGTACGTGTGCTGAAAGACACCATGCAGATGTTCTACAGCTGCAGCTGCTACTTCACTGCCAACATTTTCCTGGAGGACTACAGGCTGCATGTGCGCTTCATCTCCGAGGAGCAGTTTAGAAAAGACTATCAGGACGTAAGCCGAGTGTTGTGAAGTTCATGAGCTCTTTTAATGTTCTGTTGCACTTTCCAGACCTTTCCAGTTGAGTTTTCCTGCTGATTTGTGAAGTTAATGAAGCTAAAATCTTCCTGCTGAGTCTACATTTGGCTACTTTATCCAACTTGAGCTTAAAACCTGATCATCTTCCCAAAAATAGACCATTAAAACCATTAGGGGTTAGATCTGATGGTTTCGCTTAGCTTTGTCTTCATGGTTACTGTTACAGACCACTGCTTTTATTGCTGGACCCCTTTAAATCGCATTAGAAAACCATACAATACATTGGGGTTAGTCCTAGAACAGTGGTTAAACCAGTACAGTCCTTTACACCGTGAATACAGCCCACCAGGAAAACACAAACACTATTAAGGAACATTGTTTTTATTGTGGTACCCCTTTAGATCCCACAATATAACCATACAATGCACCTGGGGTCAGTCCTAGAACAGTAGTTAAACCAGTACAGTCCTTTACACCGTGAAATCAGCCCACCAGGAAAACACAAACACCATTAAAGACCACTGTTTCTATTGTGGGACCCCTTTAGATCCCATTGGGGGGCCATAAAATGCATCAGGGTCAGTCCTAGAACAGCCGTTAAACCAGTGATGTCCTTTAGACTGTGAACTCAGCCTACCAGGAAAACACAAACACATTACAGACCACTATTGTTTATTGCGGGACCTCTTTAGATCCCATTAGGGGACCATACAATGCACCTGGCGTAAGTCCTAGAATAGTGGCTTAAGCAGTACAGTCCTTTACACCGTAAAATCAACCCACCAGGAAAACACAAACAGCATAACAGACCACTGTTTTTATTGCGGGACCCCTTTAGATCCCACAATGAAACCATACAATGCACCTGGGGTCGGTCCTTAAACAGCAGTTAAACCCGTACAGTCCTTTACACTGTGAACTCAGCCTATCAGGAAAACACAAACACCATTACCAACCACAGTTTTTATTTTGGGACCCCGTTAGATCCCAATAGGGGACCATACAAATAGCAGTTAAACCAGTACAGTCCCTTAGACTGTGAAATCAGCCCACCAGGAAAACACAAACACCATTACAGGCGACCATTTATATTGCGGGACCCCTTTAGGAAACCATATAATGCACTTTGGGTCAGTCCAAGAACAGCAATTAAACTAGTACAGTCCTTGACACTGTAAAATCAGCCCACCAGGAAAACACAAACACCATTAAAGACCACTGTTTTTATTGCTGGACCCCTTTAAATCACCTTAGGAAACCAAGCAATACATTGGGATCAGTCTTAGAACAGCAGTTAAACCAGTACAGTCCTTGACACTGTGAAATCAGCCCACCAGGAAAACACAAACACTATTACTGACCACTGTTTTTATTGTGAGACCCCTTTTTATCCTATTAGTGAACCATACAGTGCACCTGGAGTCAGTCCTACAGTCCCTTCCACTGTGAAAACAGCCCACCAGGAAAACACAAACACCATTACTGACCACTGGACACCACCAGAAACTAACTATGGTCAAAAAGAAGCTTCTACTGAAATCTTGATACTGATCCTAGAACAGCTGTTCCAATGAAACTGCAGCAGAATTGGCACATAGATGAGGAGGTCACTACCAACCCCACACTTCATGCTACCACTGACGCTGTCCACCATGTACACAAACGCATTAGCAAACATCTCCAGATGTTCTTCTACCTCAGAGGCCTGCAGTTCAGCATAGTTTGGTCGTCAGGGCCCAGTTTGTGTTAACTTGGTGGAGAGATGGTTGAGTTTGATACTGACTATAAACTTTGAGCTAGAAGTTTTTAACAATCCCCACCAAGTTAATTTCCAGGTTTTCCAGGAGCGTCACTGGAGGTTGGGGCTTGCCTGATGGGCTTCTCCTGCCCTAGACTCACCTGAACTATTTTTATTTACTTATCTTCATGTTTCAGCTCCTCAGGTCTTTGGGTTGTACCACGGAGGCCCAGTTCAGCTCTGTTCTGCACAAAGTGAGTACATTCAGGAGGAGAAATTCTCGATTTCCTGATCCGCCAAAGCCAGAAGGTTAACACCTGGTCCTCGCTTGACCGCTGTGCCCACAGACCCAGGCGGAAGTGGCGAGGCGGCGGAATCTCGAGGCTCGGTCAGCTGAAAGGAAGGCGGTCATTGAAGAAACGTATAAACCTCTACATAAACACGTTTACCACCTACAGGTAAAACCACTCTCTGTTCTGTTGCACTTTCCAGACCTTCCCAGTTTTCCTACATTGAGTTTTCCTGCTGATGTGTGAAGTTAATGAAGCTAAAATCTTCCTACTGAGTCTATATTTGGCAATTTGAGCTTAAAACCTGATCATCTTCCCAAGAAATAGACCATTAAAACCATTAGGGGTTAGATCTGATGGTTTCGCTTAGCTTTGTCTTCATGGTTACTGTTACAGACCACTGCTTTTATTGCTGGACCCCTTTAAATCGCATTAGAAAACCATACAATACATTGGGGTTAGTCCTAGAACAGCGGTTAAACCAGTACAGTCCTTTACACCGTGAATACAGCCCACCAGGAAAACACAAATACTATTAAGAAACATTGTTTTTATTGTGGGACCCCTTTAGATCCTATTGGGGGACCACAAAATGCTCCTGGCGTTAGTCCTAGAGGAGTGGCTAAACCAGTACAGTCCTTTACACTGTGAAATCAGCCCACCAGGAAAACACAACTACTATTAAGAAACATTGTTTTTATTGTGGGACCCCTTTAGATCCTATTGGGGGACCATAAAATGCTCCTGGCGTTAGTCCTAGAGGAGTGGCTAAACCAGTACAGTCCTTTACATTGTGAAATCCCACCACTATTTAAAGACCACTATTTCATGTTTTAACTTCCTAGTTTTCCTTCTGAGACAAATTATTAAGTAAACACATTTGTTTTTTAAACAATTTCTAAATAATTCAGTGCTTGAGATGTTAAACAGAGGCTTTGAGAGAGGGTTTGGTGTGAAATGGTTGTTGGTAGAGCCTCAGATTTTTTTTTACAGTGGTGGGGATGATCTTCTGAGTTTATATATAAAGGTATATATATATTTTGTCAGTGTGTCCAAAGAAAAACATGGATCTTCTTTTTGTACATTTTTATTTTTGGTTTTATGGATGGACCAAATGAAGAGCTCCAAAATAGCTTGGAAAAAAATTCTGGTTCCATTGACTTACATTGAAAGTAAAGTTTTTGGCTTTTCCTGGAAAGTTGGCATTCTTGAGATAGATAGATAGTGTTTTTATTGGACAGCGACAATATATATATATAACAACCCAGTATTATTATCAGTTCTCATCTAATACCTGCTTTGACTGCTCAGTACTTCATTAAGCTAAATCAAGATTGCTGCTGAAGGAACTGAACACATTCATACAATGTCTGGGGCGTCCAGGAGAAATCTGGAACCTAACTTTGTTCTTCAAAGTGAGAAAAAAAGCATATATATATAAAAGTTTCTAATATATATATATATATATATATATATATATATATATATATATATATATATATATATATATTAGAAACTTTTATATATATATGCTTTTTTCTCTGCAGGACTCTTATCTGACCTCCGAGTTTCTACAAATAGTGAATTACTGTCACAGTGAAGGTGCCAGTAAAGAGGGACTCCTGGATCTTATCAACTCAGAAGCAGGTATGAGTCTGTCTTTCCAATACTTACAGTCTGACTGGCTGCACTAGATGTTGAAACATTGCTGTGAAGATTTAATGGCATGCAGCAGTAGGAGCAGAAAAAGGGGCATGTACTGATGTTGAATGATTTGTTCTATATCACTCGAGCTTGGGAAACATATATGATGGAGCTCCATCACTACATATAACAGTTCAACTGCTCCCCACGGCTTCATACCCCACTAGCCCACCAGCCTGGCATTGAGACTGGTGGCTCAGTGGCTCAAGCTGTGTCAGCAGTGGGTGGCTGAATGTACTCACTGGCAGGACTGTTTGGGTCCTTTGGGACAGATACTGTACACAATCAAAGCCTTCATGAGTTTGTTGTTCACAGCTCCCAGAGTGTACCGGTTCCCAGTCTTTACGAAGGATTTCTGCAGGGAGTTGGTAGAAGAACTGGAGCACTTCGAACAGTCTGAGGCTCCGAAGGGAAGACCGAACACTATGAACAACTACGGGGTAGAAGTTCACGCCTGTTTTACAGTCTCTGTGTTGTTAGTTGCTGCCCTCTGTCACTGTTAGACCTGCTCTGTCTGTTCAGATCCTGCTGAATGAGCTGGGCTTTGACGAGGGCCTGATCAGCCCTCTGAGGGAGCGCTACCTGAGACCCCTGAGTGCTCTGCTCTACCCGGACTGTGGAGGCCAGTGGCTGGACAGCCATAAAGCCTTTGTGGTGAAGTACGCCATGCACGAAGACCTGGAGCTCAGTTATCACTATGACAACGCCGAGGTCACACTCAACGTCTCGCTGGGGAAGGACTTCACTGAAGGGAACCTGTACTTTGGAGACATGAAAGAAGTACGGAGAGGGGACAGGAGCCCTAACCACAGGAAACAGAAACACTTCCAGCTGGCCACTTTATCAGAAACTCATACAAAGTGGCCAGTAAGTGGAAGTACTGGCCGTTTCTATTTACTGGCCACTTTATAATAAACACCCACCTTGTACTTCCTCTAACTGGCCACTTTATTAGAAACACCAAACTTGTACTTACACTCACTGGCCATTTTATTAGAAACACCCACCTTATACTTTTACTAACTGGCCACTTTATTAGAAACACCCACCTTGTACTTCCACTTACTGTCCACTTTATTAGAAACACCGACCTTGTACTTATACTTACTGGCCACTTTATTAGAAACACCCATCTTGTATGTTCACTCATTGGCCACTTTATTAGAAAAACCCACCTTGTATGCCTACTAACTGGACACTTTATTAGAAACACCAGTCTTGTACGTCCACTCTCTGGCCACTTTATTAGAAACACCCACATTGTATGTCTACTAACTGGCCACTTTATTAGAAACACCTACCTTATATGTCTACCAACTGGCCACTTTATTAGAAACACCCACCTTGTATGTCTACTAACTGGCCACTTTATTAGAAACACCCACCTTGTATGTCTACTCACTGGCCACTTTATTAGAAACACCTACCTTATATGTCTACCAACTGGCCACTTTATTAGAAACACCAATCTTGTACTTACACTCACTGGCCACTTTATTAGAAACACAAATCTTGTATCTCTACTAACTGGCCACTTTATTAGAAACACCTACCTTGTGCTTATACTTACTGAACACTTTATTAGCAACACCCACCTTGTACTTCCACTCACTGGCCACTTTATTAGAAACACCTACCTTGTACTTCCACTCACTGGCCACTTTATCAGAAACACCTACCTTGTACTTCCACACAGTGGGGTTGCTGGAATAGAAAGTAGACCACGACCCAAAAGACAAGAGTGACTCTGTGGTCAGAAACTGACCTTGCATGAAGGAACTGACCGTCAATGAAAGACTAAATGATGGACAGAAGCTGTATAAACAGATGAAACAGTCTCTACATGTACACCAGAGAGGTGGAGCTGCAAAGTAGGGCTTCCTAATAACGTGGTCAGTCCAGTCCATGGTGTCTTTATTACTTGATGAGGCAGGTTAGAGTGGTGGACAGTGCTTTGTCTCTGATAGACGTTCCCATTACTGACCAGTACACTGTATTCACCACAGAACATACAGAAAACCACACAGGACCTTCAAGTAGAGTGTTTATTTCATGATTACACACAATATATATACTTTAATACAACTTTACAGAGACGCTGAACGTTGTGCTGAACGCTGAGCGGACAGACTGGCAGCTTGACTTACAGCCTCCACCTGGTATATACAGTATTAACACAGGAGCAACAGGGCACGCAACGTTTTAGCTCTGTTCAAAAGTTTGGAATCAATGCCTTAAATAATATACAACCACTTTAACTGCATATAGAAAATAACTTAACACGATGCTCTACAACCGGAGGGGTAAAGTACAGTGGAACCAGTTTCTTCCTAAATTTCTTCTAAGAAATTCTTAAATTAAGTTAAGATTTATGATGTGTCCTTAAACCACAAAGCTGTTCCCACGTTTGTGAACGTTGAGTGTGTGTAGAAAATAAGAAAACACTGGCGAATGCCTTAAATGCCTAAAACGTCATATACAAATGAAGGTATGTACGTTTTTAAGGGTTTTTAATGTTATGTATTGTTTACAATATACAAAATTTTGTTATATATTTCAAAATATTTATATATTTTAGAAGTTTCAGAACGTCTCACACAGGGCAGCGGGGGGCACAGACAGAAGAGAATAATTCGATTATAATAAATTAAATATCCAATTTGAAATTCTAATAAAGTAGAAAATCTAGTTTGAATAAATTCACATTAAAATTGCCATCTATTTTTGAAAATATATTATTATTATTATTATTATTATTATTATTATTATTATTCATTAACCACTGGTTGTTCCCAAAAACATAAATAATTAAATAAATCAAATTGTACTCTTGGTTCATCAGTAGAACCATATTATAATTGTATACTGACATCATAACAGGCTGCAATATGCTAATGAGCCTCTAAACAGTTTGACGAATCACAGTTAAGAACACAAAACTTAAATAAAACTTAAAATAATAATAATAATAATAATAAAAACAGGTCAAATTATTAATCGATTGTGCATCATATGATATATTTCCATATATATATATATATATATATATATATATATATATATATATATATATATATATATATATATATATATATACTGAATAAAATAACAAATAAATAAACATTAATATAAGAAATGATTCCAAACTTTTAAACGTTGTGTTTATGTGTGTGTGTGCTGCAGGTGCCCCTGAGTGAGACGGAGTGTGTGGAGGTGGAGCACCGTGTGGCGGAGGCTCTTCTCCACCGGGGGCAGCAGATGCACGGGGCTCTCCGCATCTCCTCAGGTCTGCGCTGGAACCTCATCGTGTGGATGAGAGCCTCCCGTCAGAGGAACCTTCTCTGCCCGATGTGCGGCCAGACTCCCCGACTGCAGCCCAGTCAGGGCTACGGGGACGGCTTCACCGCCGAGGCCAGCGAGCCCGCCGGCTGGACGTGTGCTCTAACGTGACTGTAATGCACCTTCGTGGATATCAGTGAAGCCTGATTTGTATGATTGGTCTTCGTGCCTTTGACGTATTAATCGAAGATATCGTTTATATGTTGTATGTATTATAGAAATCAGATGCTATTTATTTTGGACAGACAGAAATACATTGTGTTAATACATAGTCATTACATGCGGCATGTAATTGTACATTGTAATAAATATATAATATAATGAAGAATAAAATACAGATGAAAATATATACATCACCACAGATATACAACAGAAACGCAACGCACAACCCATTAAAAACAGTATATCCAGACCTACAATGCCAGCCAGATGTTTGGGCACACCTACTTACGGCTTTCTTTATATATATAGTATTTAATTTAGTGAACAAACCTAAACTATGAAATAACACATATGCCATTGCTCAGTGGCGTAACTACTGGGAAGGGGGGCAAACAGTGATCAGGCCCCCTAACAAGCCTGTTCATATAGGTACTAACACCATTGTAAGCCTGTGATTCAGAGAAAGTCCTAGTTTTTGTCATTATAACTGAATACTATAAAGTCAACATTGACTTTTTTATGGCCAAAAGTATGTGGACACCCCTCCTCTTTAGCTCAGGTGTTCAGGTGGTTCTGCCCCACCCGTTGCTAACTGGTGTCACTTACTACAGAGTTCCAAACTTCCTCTAGAAGCAACATCAGCATAAGATCTGTGCGTCAGCAGCTTCATGAAATGGGTTTCCCTGGCCGAGGAGTTGCAAACAGGCCTAAGATCACTATGTGCAATGCCAAGCGTCGGCTGGAGGGGTTTAAAGCCCCAACACTGGACTTTGAATTGGTGGAAATGTTCTCTGGAGTGATTAATCACATCTCACTATCTGGTCTGGTGGACTAATCATGGTTTGCATAGTGCTTTGCATAGTGCTTACAGTAAATTTTGGTGGAGGAGGGATAATGGGGGCGTCTAAAGATGTTTCTCAGGCATTGTAGTTCCAGGGAAGGGTGAAGTTAATGCAAAGATATATATGTATATATATATATATATATATATATATATATATATATATATATATATATATATGGAAAACAATTATATTCTTCTAACACAGTGGGAACAGTTTGGGGAAGAACCCTTGCCTGTTACAGCATGCCTGTACACAAAGCCATGGTTTGGAGGGTGGAGGTACTCGGGTCACCTGCAAAGAACCTTGACGTGTACTCCAGTGAATACCTTTGCAATGCCAATTTCAAGCCAGGGCTTCTAGTTTCCACAGACAAAGCCTTCCAACAAGGACCAAGGTGAGGGCCAACTTCATAAGAATGGCAATGGTTTTGGGATTGGTCTTACGGTTGGGGTGGTCAGGAGCCCACATACCTTTGGTCATAAAGTATACTAACTGGGATGATGTTTTGTTGAAATATTTAAGTCTGTACTTCCAACTGTTGGTAATTTTACTGTAGGCCAGCGTTCCTAAGGCTACATGACAAGTACATAAACCAGCATGAACCTATACAGAGTTCTAAAGGATTATCCTAACAAACTTTTCTGAGGGATATCACATCAAATTGGCAAAACTGTAGCCTGTTGTTTGTTGGAATAGTGATGCAGGTTGAGGTCAGGGATCATGAAAGGCCTATGCAGGTGTTGAGCAGCCTCGTGAGCACTACCATGCAAGTCAAGTGTAACTAAACAGTTTTATAAAGATATACAAAAACACACAGTCAGTCAGATGTGTCCAAACTGTTGGCGTTCCCACAACCAGCAATCGTTTTACATCGCAACTACACACGACACACAGTTAACAATCAAATCAGTGAGTCTTCATCAGCCCACGTGAACGCCGTAGGCATTTTCAAGTACTGTACGGTTATAAAGTAGCATTTCAGGTTCTTGTTCTTTCAAGTTTTTTTGGTTGTTTCTTTTCTCCCCGTTTATTCAAACTGTGGAACGTTTCAAAGCAGGAAAAGAGTGATGGAGTGCGGGTGGGCGGAACCACAGAGGGAGGTGTGTCCTTGGCTCCGGACTCCATGGACCTGTGTGCAGTATTCCACAATTCTTAGTAATTCTTAGTAGTGGTACATCAATTCTGATCTAGACCTCTAGTTGACCAAAAGCCGATACACAACCTAGACTCTACATATATAAATGTATTTACCTAAAATATAATCTGATTTAACGTAAGAAAATAGTTCTTCACCCTCTTTGCCCTTTGGTTCTTCTGGGTTCTTCAAGATCGGACACTAAAAACACAAGTGTACGTCAGACTGTTCGGTATTTCACAGCCCAGTCATTGAGTCACCGAGACAAGGCGTCTGAAGGGAAGACCCTGTGAAGTTCAGTCAGCGATTCACAGAAGCTCTTGCCAAGTTCAAGCACAGAGGTTCATAGACAAGCGAAGGGACGCAGCTTCTGTTGTCCATTCAGTTTCTCAGAGGGTGGTCTCGCTGCTCATGTCGCGGTGCCTGTCCCGGTGGTCAATGTCCGTGTCCTCGTAGTCGGATTCCATCTCGATCTTGACCTGTGGGACCGGGCAGGACATTCCGCGGGTGACGGTCATCGCTGGGGACGACGGGCACGAGATCTTCAGGTGCAAGGTGATGCTGCGGAGCGCCAAGGTCCCCGTTACAAGAGAGATCAACAGGAGAGGGCAAAGCGGGAGAGGAGGCGGAACGGCAAATGGTCAAAGGGTCACCGGTGTTACTCGTAACTCATCCAGTGCAAAAGTGTGAAGGTTTGTTGTCTGGACCTTCGAATTTGGGGCAAGGAGATGGGAAAGGCCTTAAGGTACAAAGGTACTTAATCAGGAAAGACATTTGCTTCTTTGGTTTTGTGCTGGAGCTACGCGTGGCAGAGGCAGCTAACACGTGATAGAAGCTTGTATCGCACCTGTGAACGTAGCACTGTGCTAAGCGTGGGCGGCCGCAGCTTCACTGGACCCGGCTTTGAATGATGTTCCTTGTGCAAGTTTCTCAATTCATTTTTTTACCAAAGACTTACTTTTATATCTGCGAAAGTTGGACCGCAGCATTGTCTGATGCAGCTGACCGAGGGAGGCAGTTGATCCATGCTAAGCTAAAGGCTAACTGAAATAGGCTGGCCATTCCTTTCAGATCTCTCTCCAGTGTTAATGTCCTCAAAAACAAACTGAGTGCTTTTACCGAACACTTACATTTACATTTACGAAAGTTGGACCGCAGCATCGTCTGATGCAACTGACTGAGGAAGGTGGTGGATCCATGCTAAGCTAAAGGCTAACAGAAATAGGCTGCCCATCTCTCTCCAGTGTTCATATCCTCAATAACAAACTGGACTAATGTTACTTGAGACTGCAACTGACTACATACCAGGAGTTGAAGAATTACTGAAAGATGCCTGACTCAGCAATTCAGGTATACAGGATAGCAGTAGCGTGTTTAGCAGCGTGCTAACTGTATCCATGTGTGAGTTTTCTAGCATAAAGGTTGCACTAAAAGATGAACCAGTATACTGCCCCCTGCTGCCGTTCTGTCTCAGAGCTCACACAAGTCTATGTAAAAGGATCTCAGGCATGCAGGTTGTTTTATAACCCTCCATGACTTTCTAGCCACATTAGCCTCGTAGCTCCAGAGCAAGCTAAGGGGGAACACTTGAGACCCCACACATGCCTTGGGTGTTTGATTGAAGGGGGACAACACTGCAAATGTAGGTTTCACCAAACTTGAAGGGGGGCCGAAGATGCAGGGTTCATGCATTTAAATGGGAAACAGATCAAGCCAGGCTGTAATCCCACCACAAGGTCAAGCAACTCCCAGACAGCCGGCCAGAACCAACACCTCTTTCGTTCCAGTGAGGTTTGATATCGGTCACAGATAGATCAGAATCAAATCTTGACCTCAGATTGTGTCAAACTTCACACGTCTACTCAGCTTATGTAAAGTCTATTGCAGACCCAGAGAGGCTAGGAAGGTATATGATTGCTGGCCTTAAAGCTTAACGTTCCAGAATCAAGATTTCTTCTCTGAGATAAGGGTCCCGTAACTGCCTACCACATGATCCCCTACAAAAATCCATCTAACCTGTACTTCAGTACATGGAACTCTGTTAGTGGAAGTACTTGATGGTTTAATTGGTTGTAAAGCATGATTAAAAACTAGAAACTAACAAGAATGTGTTTACAGCCTGGCTTCAAAGTCCATTCACTCTATTAATACTACCATCCAGACCATGCACCCTAAGCAGCAATGCAGACATCACAGCCAAGAGTAATCAATGTACTGCAATACATATGAGGCACATATCTGGGCAAGTAAAAGGCTGGTATATGTGGGCAAAAGTATCAAATTTACACAGTGCCAACCGCCTGTATGCCAAATATATATATATATATAGACGGTCAGCCAAGACTTGTTTGATGTCTGAAGTTTGCTTCTCTAGTTTTTGCACAAGAGCTATGAAGCGAATTCAGTTACCAAGTAGCAGAAGCTTACATTTTTTTTAGATAGATCAAACAATTGATTGCCCCTGAATGGCACAACCGTTGCCATTTGTTGCCAATGTTGATTAGCGCTAATGTTCCCTCAAGGTGGTCTCTTACGGGATGCTGTTGTTGCATGTGGATTTGTATACTGTCCAGTAAAAAATCTAGTATATATGAACAACCATTGGGTTTACAGTATAAACTGTGGTTATAAAGAATAAATGCTGGAAAGAAAACAAGACCAGAGATCTCTGGAATTAGTTTGAGCCAATTTACACTCTTGCCTCACTATATTCGCACAAACATTTTCAACTAAATCTGTTGCTTGCTGCCCTCTAAGCATGTTGCTAAACTGTGGCTATGTAATACATAAGTTAAGCGTTGACTCTGTTATCAGGAGACCACAGGTTCGATCCCAAGTGATGCCACAGCCGTCTGTGGTCCGTAGGGTGAAGAGAGTATAAGAGAGTATAATAGTCCGTGGCCTAGTCCTCCCCATCATTTACATCTTTTAATATATAACAGAATTGGCAATTAGTGTTCTCCTCCAAGCATGTAGAGCTTTGAAGATGAGTTGGTACTTCCTAAGCTTTGGAGGACGCCCATGCCAGCCTTCACCCTCCCAGCTTGATAGCATCACGTGACAGGAGGAGTCCTTCTTAGCCTGGCGTAACTAAAATGGCTAATTGAAAGTACTGCAAATGTGCTAGTGTGTCCTGATTGGATTTGTCTTCTCTGCTGGTAAGGTAGGCTTGACTTTTCCAAATGACTTTTGTCTTAGACTGCTTGCTACTAAGTTGTTTTGCTGGTTCTAGAGCTAATTGCTAGTACTAGTTTCAGGTGTGGTTTCAGGTTAGCCCAAGGTGTGGCCTTACTAGCCACTAGGCAGATATATTGAGAGGGTAGCTGCTCGCATTCAATTTAATATTCTGATGTTTGCCTACAAAGCCAAGAATGGACCTCCTCCAGACCTTATGGCAATGGTCAAAAGCCAAGCCTCACCTCGAGCTCTTCGTGCTTCAAGTACGGCTCGGCTTGACCCGCCATCACTCAAGAGTCATGGAAGACGCTTCTCTGTCCTGGCACCCAGATGGTGGAACGAGCTTCCACTGGCTGTCCGAACAGCGAACTCTCTCACGGTCTTCAAGCGCAGACTGAAGACCACCGTCTCTTTGTGAAGCACTTATAAGCACTGATCCACTGAAGCATTGGTATAAACCATAACTGCACTTGATCTTCTAGGAACTCTGGATAAGTATCACTCTTATACTGTATGTAGTCTTGTATTTATCTGTTCTCTGTAGGTGTTCCAGTCTGACTAGGTATTGCTCTGAGTCTAATCTTATATTTTGTTTTCTTCTTTCTAGGTATCAGCACTGGCACTTCTTTATGGCAGTGTTTGAGCTGAAGAGTAGTTTGGACTTAAACCTGTTTGTACTAGATAGAGATACATACTCTGACTGAACACAAAGCACTTTTCGTTGTAGCCCCAGTGCAACACTAAAGAAGCAAACGTCAGACAGCAACCATGTCTTGACTGACCAACTACATTTGGGGAAGTGCAAATGTGATTTTTTGGATTTCAAAGCCCACTCTGAACAGGCGTCCAACGCAAAAGCGCACTCACAGCCCGAAGCAACGGATGAGCAACATAGACAAAGAAAGGAGAAAAGAAACAACCAAAGTTTCCAATTTTGTGCTTGCAACCTCAGAATAGCAGCAGCTGCATTTTATATTTGATTGATAGAATATCAGCGTTTTCGTCCTGATGAGCTTTAGAATTTAGATCATAGCTTACTAATAAGTAGCATTAGCATATATTAATATCACTGTCCAAAGAAATACATGTACATCTGTTCATTTTCAATTGTATATCATTTGAACACAACTGTCAAGGTTTCCTGATGAATGGACCAATAGAAATGCTCCAAAGTCACTAGAGATAAAATCTCTTTACATTAACTTACATTGAAAGCCGAGAATGTTCCTATTTTGGAGGTACTTGATTTTCCTTGGACAGCGACAATATGCAACCCTGAATGCCAGAATATTGTAAACCCTCTGCCTGGCCAGTTGCTAAGTGTGTGTTGTGTGTAAACGTATGCAAAAGGAAACAAAGGTTCCAGACAAGAAACTGATGGTTTACATATACACGTCCATCTGCATTGCTTCAAAGCGCATGGTAAGGACAGTAAGGCTGGACATACTGTGCAAAAGCCCACCGTTCATTTCATTTCCAGTCAAAACAGTCATGAAGTACAAGCTAATCAGATGCAAGGTCATCAATCAACTTCGTAAGGAAGTGCAAAGAAGGGACTCCTATTGAGACCTGGTGGTAGACCTCCAACACTTCCTCGCAGCATTGAAAGCTTTCATCTCCACGTCAGATCTGAAAACATTCCACTGTGAGAAGACACCTCAACACTATGGGTCTGAAACAATGTGTAGGAGTTCAAACAAAGAAGCTGCTGGTGGTCTCAGACCAATGGACTGACCAGCCATCATTCAAAGTGTAGATGAATCAGCAGAAGCAGAAGATGAAGACTGAACTGTGGAGGTCTGGAACAAGATCCCGGCAGATTCTACAGGAATTCCACTGAAAACGATATACTAATATACTGATATACTAATACTGCAAATACTAGGTACTGAAAAATGTTATAATCAATATATGTTGAAGCTGAAATGTGTCTGAATACCGTGTATACACTCCATGTTGGTTTTGACTGGACTTTTGCACAGTACTGTACTTACTGCACACTGAAATAAGCAAGTCTTATCACTGGATATTACGAGAAACTCTGTTGCGTGGAATGCTGAGGTGTTTACGTCTATTTAAAAAGCATCTCTAATGAAGATCATTATGAAGTCAAGAACGGTGGAGGTTCAGGAATTACAGAAAAGAGGAGCGAGTGCAGGCGAGTGTGTATCTGCATATATATATATATATATATATATATATATATATATATATATATATATATATATATATAGTTGCTGGCCAATGAAAAACATGCTTTTCCATTTTTGTTGATTTTGAGTTTTTTACATCATTTGAACACGCCAATGGTCATTTACATTGTCTCTGAATTTCATGATGAATGGACCAATAGAAGTGCTCCAAAATAGCTCTGAAAAATTTCTGGTTCCATTGACTCCCATTGAAAGTAAAGTAAGTTTTTGGTCTCTCCTGTAAAGTTGCAATTTTGAAGATACTTGTTTTTCATTGGACAGCGACGGAGAATCTATACATGAATGTGTGTTTGATGGGTGACAAATTAAAGGAACTGAATAAACAGACGCTGCACTGCATGACGCACCTAAGCAGGTAACGTCCTACTGGGGTCTACGGCAGGTATACATAAGCTAAGGAGACCCAGTTGATCTTTTGGTTGGAGCTTTGGTCACAAAGGTTGCTCAACTAGTGTTTCAATAGTAATTGTAAATCATGTGACTTCTGCATGTAGATCTATGAGAGAAACCTCAGTGGACAGGCTTGGAAACTCTGAGTTTGGGTAGGAACGTGGTCAGCCTGTCCTTAAATACATAGAGGTGGGATATTAAAGTAGGGCTGTGGTGCATAAACCCCTCATTAGGAAGCCTATTTGAGAGTTCAGTGGCATAGAAACCATCAGCACTGGTCTACTCAGAGATGTGGACACCAGTCATGTGGTCAGATGAGCCGTCCTTCACTTCACTGTCTACAAGTGGGTGAGTACATGTGCAGCATACACCATGAATGCTTGACCCCGACGGAAAGGTGGCTCTATTACGTTGTTTACTATCTCGGTTTGGGTCCTCGTGTGCTCTTATGTGGAAGGAGCCATGAAAATCAATACGGACTGATCTTCTATGATGAAACAGCTCCATCCACAGCTCAATGTATGGTTTGATGATTAAGAAAACATGTGTATGTCATATGCTGTGGTCACCTTCACAGTCACCAGAAGTCCTAGCCTAGTGGAACAGGTTTTGGATCAATTCGAGGATATATCTTTTGAAAAAACGGGATTCCAACCTTCCGGGACTGCTCCAGGGAATCAATAGCATGGTGGACTGAAGGTGTCCCATGAGACTACATTGTTTTTTTTTCCCTTTAATATGTCACCCATCAGTCTGAGTGAGTGAGATAGAGTGAAGTGTATAGTGTGTATAGTGTATGTATATCAGTAGTAATAGTTGCCCGGCTGGCAGCGGGCGGTCCACTCCGAGTTGGAGTCAGGGGGCTCTAAAAGGTCTCTGTAGGGAAGGTGCAGTTTGAGCACACAGTACCTGCGGTCCAGCTCCGTCTCGCCCACCGTGCAGTTGGAGTACGGGTGGTACTTCTCCTGCAGGACACAGGAAACCGGAGGTGAGGAGGGTGGGTTGTTACTAACGCAGGCATTTCAAGATGGCTGATTTTTCTAGATATTGGTTTGTAGACAAGCTTCATAAAGCAAACCTTTATGAATGGTCAGGACCACCAACGAGCAGGTATTAATAGGGTGGTGGGTCATTCTTAGCACTGCAGTGACTCTGACATAATGGTGGTGTGTTAGTGTGTGTTGTTTAAACACAGCGTCCACTCACTGTCCACTCTATTACACACTCCTACCTTAGTGGTCCACCTTGTAGATGCACCATGTCAGTGGTCAATAATTGTAAGGTATGTAGTGTCATGCAGTTTAATCCCAAGAAACATTGCAACCTGCTAAACGATTAGACTTATATATCAATTTCAGTTATATTTAAATACATTTGCTGAGATTTGGCTTTTAGGCCTACATGTTAAGAGCCACAGTGACCAGAAGAGGGCAGTAGCAGCACACTCCACTAGGCCATTCAGGACAGGCATTATTTTAAATCTGTTTCTTCACTGATCTTTTCATTGCGACTAGGAAACCAGATACTGATGGGATTGTAAGCAAGTCTGCTTTAAAACTCAGTGGACGGATATGTTCCCTGGCAGTCGGCCCCTTTGGGAGTCGTTGATAAACCCGAGTATCTCCGAAAAGCTCGAGCGGGCCACATTGTGCACTGACTGAAACGATAACGCGGCTAGTCACTCAAAAAGCCAGGCTTACGTCGTCCTCGCTGTCGTCTGCCATTCTGCCCTTCTTCTTGTCCTTCTTGCTGCTGCCGCCGCTCTTCTTCTCGTCGTCCTTCTTCTTCTTCTCTTTCTCGGGCAGGAGGTCATCGAGCCAGGCCAGGTCGTGCTGGGAGAATACCATGTCCAGCATCTTGCGCACCAGCATCAGGCCCAGGATCTGAGAACGCAAGCGGAAGGAACTGGTTTTGAAATCATTATAATTAGTAGTTAGTGAGATGAATCAGCTGAGAACTTGGCGGGGGGCACATAGGGAGGTGGTGGCTTTCAGGCTTACTGAAAGATTCTTTAAGGAATGGTTTAAATTGATCCAATTTCCAGCTTGACCACAGATGTATTCACCCAAATAGCCTGAATAATATATGTACAAATGTATCACCACAACATCTAGCCCTTAGTCACAGAGTCACATTATTATGATCCTACTTTCCAAGGCAGCAGATGTGTTCATGGCTTTCTATGGACCCACTCATCCATGTGGAAGACCATCCTTGAAGATCACCTACACCATACATGTTGAATGTTTTCTCTGGGGCGGATGGGATCCTCAAGCAATGGGATCTTCAAGAGACACGACTAGAAATGTCCCACATTGGTTGGAAGAGCTGACCAAGACTTCCAGGCACAACCCTGGACCCCTAATTCCCCAGACTTGAACCCTACTGAGCATCTGTGGGACCACCTGGATGGTGGTGTTGGCTCTATGTATCTACTCCCATGCACCCTCCAGCAGCTGTGGAATGCACTGCAGTCAGCATGGATCCAGATACCTGTGACCACCTACCAGGACCTTAGCGATTCTTTCAGCCCATCTAGCTGCGGTCCATGCAGGTGGTTACTTTGGATATTAGCTAGGTCATAATAATGTGACTCTGGGTAGGAACTCATACTGGATGCAGGTTGAGCAGGTTGTGGGAAGCTTTCGTGATGTTTTTTCACAGAACCCATGTTAGCGTTTTGGGAGACGATTAAGTTCTAGTATTGGTTAGCAATGTTAGGCTCATGGCTCTGAACTAAACAATCAGAACGTTGAAGATTAAGGTCCTCCAACTTCGGGGTGGGATGCTGTATGGGCCATTTCTGCTTTTAAGGTCTGATTATTGCTACAAAGGTTGAGAACCGCTTCATACGTACCATCACAGGGAAGATGATGGCAAGGAAGGTGGATTTGAGGATCCAGAGGACGGCCAGGCAGATGATCTGCAGCAAGGTGAAGAGATGGACCCTTCTGAGAGGCACGTGGCGCAGGTACGTGTAGTCTGGCTGGTGCTTTGCTGGCATCATGAACAGCTTGATTCTGTCCCAGAACTGTTGTGGAACAGAATAAGCAGTGGATCACATGTTGAAGTATATTATAGTACATATTATTGGCTAATTTGCTTGAACAAGCACTGACCAAACTGGTCAACCAGCATGACAAGCTTGACCAAGCTGGTCGACCAATATGATAAGCAGCTTGGGCAACCTTGTCATGCTGGTCAACCTGCTTGGTCAATCTAGTCATTCTGGTCAACCTATTGGTCAACCTTGTCTTGCTGGTTGACCTGCTTGATCAGTTTAGTCACTCGGGGTGACCAACTTAAACAACCTTGTCATGCTGGTCAAAGAGCTTGGTTAATCTACTCATACTGGTCAACCAGCTTGGTCAACTTTGTCATGCTGGTCAACCAGCTTGGTCAACTTTGTCATGCTGGTCAACCAGCTTAGTCAACTTTGTCATGCTGGTCAAACAGCTTGGTCAATCTAATCATGCTGGTGAACCAGATTGGTCAACCTTGTCATGCTGGTTGACCTGCTTGGTCAGTCTAGTCACGTGGGGTGACCAACTTGATCAACTTTGTCATGCTGGTCAACCAGCTTGGTCAACTTTGTCATGCTGGTCAACCAGCTTAGTCAACTTTGTCATGCTGGTCAACCAGCCTGGTCAACCTTGTCATGCTGGTGAACCAGATTGGTCAACCTTGTCGTGCTGGTTGACCTGCTTGGTCAGTCTAGTCACGCGGGGTGACCAACTTGATCAACTTTGTCATGCTGGTCAAACAGCTTGGTTAATCTTGTCATGCTGGTCAACCAGCCTGGTCAACCTTGTCATGCTGGTCAACCAGCTTGGTTAACTTTGTCATGCTGGTCAACCAGCCTGGTCAACACTGTCATGCTGGTCAACCAGCCTGGCCAATCTATTGGTCAACCTTGTCATGCTGGTTGACCTGCTTGATCAGTCTAGTCACGCGGAGTGACCAACTTGATCAATCTTGTCATGCTGGTCAACCAGCTTGGTCAACTTTGTCATGCTTGGCAACCATCTTGGTCAACTCTGTCATGCTGGTCAAACAGCTTGGTCAATCTAGTCATGCTGGTCAAACAGCTTGGTCAATGTAGTCATGCTGGTTGACCTACTTGACCAGTCTAGTCATGCAGGGTGTCCAAATTAGTCAACTTCTGGTCAACCAATTTTGTTAATCTAGGCATGACGCCCGACCAACTTGTTTAATCTAGTCTTGATGGTTGACAAGCTTTATGATTCTAACTAACTTGGTTAATCTTGTCATGCTGGCCAACTTACTTGGTCAATCTACTTATGCTGGATGTCCAACTTGGTTGATCTACTCATGATTCACAAGTGTCTTGGTCAACTAGTTTCTTCAATCAAGTTATACTGGTCAACCAGCCTGGTTAATCTAATCATGACAGTCGACCAATACAGTCATGATTGACAACCAACTAGGTCAAGTTTAGTTATGCTCATCATGCTTGTTGCCCATCTTGCTCAAGCTTGTGATGCTGGAGTTTGCTAGTAGGCTTTGAGGAGGTCACAGGATTTGCCTCGTCTCAACAATCATCGAAATGTATTATATAGATTTTTAATAACGTATCCATAATTCAATTGTGAAGATGTAAACAGTGGTAATCTGAGATGTTATAATATCTCCAATGTGTAAATGTGTCTAAAGTAATATGTTTTCTTTGAGGACTATTTTTCCGTACAACACCCTGCAGGTACCCCTCCACTGCGCATGGATTTGAAAATACATTTTAGGCCAAAGCCTCAAAATTATAGTAAACAAAGCTTCGCCTCAGAAACCAGGCAGCGTAGTCATAACCATTTTCTGTAATAACTTGTTGTGCGGGAGCTGACAGATGTAGAGGCTACAGACATCTGGCTCCTGTCACCACCGCTGTGAACAATTCTGACTCAGTACGTCCCTCAAAAACACTCTGAAACACTCTGTTCAACCAGTTAAATACCCAGATGTTCTGTTTTCGCATAACTAAGTCTTAGTTTAAGGACAGGTATAGGCCCTGTTAGTGCACCCCGTCCCAGGATAACATTAAAGCCTCTTGGCTCCTGAATAATAAATCCCAACTCATTCTTAGCCTCTTGTTAGTCCTTCCTGTCCTTGTGCCGCTGAATGCATGCAGGCCCCCAACTGTCAGGGTTTGATTGCCAGGCGCTGTAGACCAGCATCTGTCTGCCTCCACGCAGCCGGACTCCGGACCGCTTCATCAGAACGCTGCCGGACGCGGCCAGGGTGGAGAAGCAACCTGCATACGAATACCAACCCCCCACCTTCCTCATCCCTTGTAAACTCACAAACTCCCCAGACGGGCCATGTTCTCCACCACCTCACTGCCCGAGCGCCGACAAATCAGCCACTTGCTTACAGCTCGAGGTCGACGGGCATCGAGCTTCCGAGATTCCGAGCTTCTTTCCCCATTACTCTGACCGGTGGAGGCACAGATGAGTCAGAGAATGCTTAACTTGGCCTCAAAGATGAGTGACCAACAGGCCTCTGTGGTCACATTAGGATTTTTACCAAGGTTGTTACAGGACCGACAAATTTCCCATCATCTCAAACGATGTCCAGATATGTTAGGTGTCCAAGTTAGCCTTGGATACGGAGCTACGAGGCTAATGGATCTAATGTTTGTTGAGAGGCTAAACTGCCGGCCAAACATCAGAGCCAAAAATGGGCATCCTCTGTCACATCAAGAACCCTCGTAACGGTTCTTGTGCATAACGTCCTTTCAAAATCAAGGGCCCTCTGAAAAGGTTCTTCATACCTCGTCTTGTTTACAAGGATCGTCCATTCTAAGGGTCTTTAGGCAACTAAAACGATTCTTCAGTTTCGAAAGTAGAACGAATCCTCAAGAAATACGTTGGTTCTCTACCAATTGAAATGTTCTTCAATGTGGAGGTTCTTCAAAGTAGCGTTCTTGTTAGAAACAGTTCTCTGAAAACGGTTCTTGAGCAGTTTTCTAGAGTAGCAAGAAAGATCAATGTAAAAGTATAGATCAGGGGTGTTTAATTAGAGTCAGTAAGGTCCAGTTAGAGGAGAACTCTTCAGGCCAAGGTCTGGACCATCATCATCTCTAACGTGTGTTCTGATTCAGTGGTGTGTCCTGTTTACTGAAGTAGTCTAGTATCAGCATCTTATACCATCATCCACTGAAACACCAACACATCACACATACCGTTCAGTATATTTCAGTATATTTACTGTTTAAATACTGAACTTAATTATTTATTTATAAAACTTCAAGTAAAAACAAGAGCTACATTAAAAAAACAGCTTGATTTAGATTTTGTATTCCTCTCTCACACTTCGCTTTATACTCCGACTGGCTTTAAACTCTGACTCGCTTTAAACTCTGACTCGCTTTATACTCCGACTCGCTTTAAACTCTGACTCGCTTTATACTCTGACTCGCTTTATACTCCCGACTCGCTTTATACTACGACTCACTTTATATTCCGACTCGCTTTATACTCCGACTCGCTTTATATTCCGACTCGCTTTATACTCCGACTGGCTTTATACTCCGACTGGCTTTATACTCCGACTGGCTTTATACTCTGACTCGCTTTATACTCCCGACTGGCTTTATACTCTGACTCGCTTTATACTACGACTCACTTTATACTCCGACTCGCTTTATACTGCGACTCGCTTTATACTCTGACTCGCTTTATACTACGACTCGCTTTATACTACGACTCACTTTATACTCAGACTCACTTTATAGTGCCACTCACTTTATACTCAGACTCGCTTTATACTCTGACTCACTGTAAACTCTGACTCGCTTTAAACTCTGACTCGCTTTAAACTTTAGGGAACCTAAAATCCATTCATTGTGGCATGTGAAGAACCTTTTGAAGGTATAAAAACCTTCACAAAATGTAGTAATTTAAGGGTTCTTCATAGAGGCTCTACCTCATGTGGAGGTTTAAAATGTTCCTCTCTTTCCTAAACGACTAACATGCCCAGGGATCTCGTTACGGTTATAACTGAATATTCTTAGGTTCCAAACTACTTTTTGATGGAAATGCGACGAATGGTTCAAAATTTGATGCATGAACTGAAACAAAACTAGTTCCATGTTGGTAGAAAAGGGCTATCAGTGGTTGTTCTTCATGTTCCTGTGGAGTTTTTTCTTTTTTTAGTCTCGGTTCCTCTCAGTGGTTCTTCTTCATGGTCTTAGGGAGTTTCTCCTTTTGAGTCAGTGGTTCTTCTTTATCCCATCAGAGTGTTTTTGTTCTCCATTGAGTTTTCTTGGTGGTTCTTCCTCATGTTTGTAAGTGGTGTCTCTCTCTTCAACCAAAAGAACCCTGGTTCTTGAACTGTTTATGTTCAGAATTCAGAACTTTGGTGTCAGGCTGCGTTTGTACCACATTTTTTTTGGAACCAAGTTGCAACCAACTAGATTCCAGAACATATAGATTACCTGTGAACGTTTGTGCTGTTACTAATGTTGGGTTTTATCTTGGATCAACTACTGGTGATAAGAAGATGTAGATGATGTTCACACTGCTTGCTCTTCCATGGTGTCGCCATTATTTCCTTCTCTTACCTCAACAACTGACACGCCCAGGGTTGTCATCATGGTTTGTGGTGAAGAACCTATCATTCTTTGGTTATCTGGTTCAGAAGCCTACTTATTTTCTCTGAAATCAGATGCATTCCATGTTTCTTGAAAAGGGCTAACAAAGAACCGTCTTTGGTACCAATCGTTTTATGGGTGAATACTTATAACACAGCAGGTAAATGCTGAGAACAGTGTTATTTATCAAAGCAAAGCGGGTCAGTGCTTCATTTCTGGTGCGTTTCTTTTCATTCGTTTGCTTTGCAGCTCCGTTATTTGTGTTTGGTGATGAAACCGCATCGCTTGCGTGGGAATTCAGGAAGAACAGCCTCGTCGATAATAGAGGTCGTGCACCATTTCTAACAACAATCCTGAGCCCCTGGAGTCACTTTAGATTAGTTCACTGCAGCAACATCTCAGTGTAGTTAAAGATAAAAGAAAGAATATGAAAACTGAAGACGCTCACCTGGATGCCCCCGAGAGATGCAACCCCCATGTAGAGGAACACACCATAAAGCACAGGCATGGGGATAAACTGAGGAGAGACAACAGCAGATCAGTCTCAAACATCTCAGACCCACCCGTCTACACATACACAAACCACCTCCTCATATCTACACACACTGTATCAGCTCCACTGACCATACAGGAGCTCCACTTACAGACTGTAGTTCATCTGATTCTCTGTATACTTTATTACTCTGTTCTTCAATGATCAGGACCCCCACAGGACCACCACAGAGCAGATACTATTAAGGTGGTGGGTCATTCTAAGTGCTGCAGTGACACTGACATGGTGGTGGTACTCACACCAGCACAACACACATAACATACCAACACCACTTAGAATGACCCACCTTTCTAATAGTAGCTGCTCTGTGGTGGTTCTTTGGGGGTCTTGCTCAAACTATCTACCTGTGTACAGGTAAACTGTAACACTACCTTCACCTACCTGTGTACATGTAAACTGTAACACTACCTTCACCTACCTGTGTACAGGTAAACTGTAACACTACCTTCACCTACCTGTGTACAGGTAAACTGTAACACTACCTTCACCTGCCTGTGTACAGATAAACTGTAACACTACCTTCACCTACCTGTATACAGGTAAACTGTAACACTACCTTCACCTGCCTGTGTACAGATAAACTGTAACACTACCTTCACCTACCTGTGTACATGTAAACTGTAACACTACCTTCACCTACCTGTGTACAGGTAAACTGTAACACTACCTTCACCTACCTGTGTACAGGTAAACTGTAACACTACCTTCACCTACCTGTGTACAGATAAACTGTAACACTACCTTCACCTACCTGTGTACAGATAAACTGTAACACTACCTTCACCTACCTGTGTACAGGTAAACTGTAACACTACCTTCACCTACCTGTGTACAGATAAACTGTAACACTACCTTCATCTACCTGTGTACAGATAAACTGTAACACTACCTTCACCTACCTGTGTACAGGTAAACTGTAACACTACCTTCACATACCTGTGTACAGGTAAACTGTAACACTACCCTCACCTACCTGTGTACAGGTAAACTGTAACCCTACCTTCACCTACCTGTGTTCAGGTAAACTGTAACGCTACCTTCACCTACCAGTGTACAGGTAAACTGTAACCCTACCTTCACCTACCTGTGTACAGGTAAACTGTAACCCTACCTTCACCTACTTGTGTACAGGTAAACTGTAACACTACCTTCACCTACCTGTGTACAGGTAAACTGTAACCCTACCTTCACCTACCTGTGTACAGGTAAACTGTAACCCTACCTTCACCTACCTGTGTACAGGTAAACTGTAACCCTACCTTCACCTACCTGTGTACAGGTAAACTGTAACCCTACCTTCACCTACCTGTGTACAGCTAAACTGTAACACTACCTTCACCTACCTGTGTACAGATAAACTATAACACTACCTTCACCTACCTGTATACAGGTAAACTGTAACACTACCTTCACCTACCTGTGTACAGGTAAACTGTAACACTACCTTCATCTACCTGTGTACAGGTAAACTGTAACACAACCTTCACCTACCTGTATACAGGTAAACTGTAACACAAACTTCACCTACCTGTGTACAGGTAAACTGTAACACTACCTTCACCTACCTGTGTACAGGTAAACTGTAACACTACCTTCACCTACCTGTGTACAGGTAAACTGTAACACTACCTTCACCTACCTGTGTACAGATAAACTGTAACACTACCTTCATCTACCTGTGTACAGATAAACTGTAACACTACCTTCATCTACCTGTGTACAGGTAAACTGTAACACAACCTTCACCTACCTGTATACAGGTAAACTGTAACACAAACTTCACCTACCTGTGTACAGGTAAACTGTAACACTACCTTCACCTACCTGTGTACAGGTAAACTGTAACACTACCTTCACCTACCTGTGTACAAGTAAACTGTAACACTACCTTCACCTACCTGTATACAAGTAAACTGTAACACTACCTTCATCTACCTGTATACAAGTAAACTGTAACACTACCTTCATCTACCTGTGTACAGATAAACTGTAACACTACCTTCATCTACCTGTGTACAGATAAACTGTAACACTACCTTCATCTACCTGTATACAAGTAAACTGTAACACTACCTTCATCTACCTGTGTACAGATAAACTGTAACACTACCTTCACCTACCTGTGTACAGATAAACTGTAACGCTACCTTCACCTACCAGTGTACAGGTAAACTGTAACACTACCTTCACCTACCTGTATACAAGTAAACTGTAACACTACCTTCATCTACCTGTATACAAGTAAACTGTAACACTACCTTCATCTACCTGTGTACAGATAAACTGTAACACTACCTTCATCTACCTGTGTACAGATAAACTGTAACGCTACCTTCACCTACCAGTGTACAGGTAAACTGTAACCCTACCTTCACCTACCTGTGTACAGGTAAACTGTAACCCTACCTTCACCTACTTGTGTACAGGTAAACTGTAACACTACCTTCACCTACCTGTGTACAGGTAAACTGTAACCCTACCTTCACCTACCTGTGTACAGGTAAACTGTAACCCTACCTTCACCTACCTGTGTACAGGTAAACTGTAACCCTACCTTCACCTACCTGTGTACAGGTAAACTGTAACCCTACCTTCACCTACCTGTGTACAGGTAAACTGTAACACTACCTTCACCTACCTGTGTACAGATAAACTATAACACTACATTCACCTACCTGTATACAGGTAAACTGTAACACTACCTTCACCTACCTGTGTACAGGTAAACTGTAACACTACCTTCACCTACCTGTGTACAGGTAAACTGTAACACAACCTTCACCTACCTGTATACAGGTAAACTGTAACCCTACCTTCACCTACCTGTGTACAGGTAAACTGTAACCCTACCTTCACCTACTTGTGTACAGGTAAACTGTAACACTACCTTCACCTACCTGTGTACAGGTAAACTGTAACCCTACCTTCACCTACCTGTGTACAGGTAAACTGTAACACTACCTTCACCTACCTGTGTACAGGTAAACTGTAACCCTACCTTCACCTACCTGTGTACAGGTAAACTGTAACCCTACCTTCACCTACCTGTGTACAGATAAACTGTAACACTACCTTCATCTACCTGTGTACAGATAAACTGTAACACTACCTTCATCTACCTGTGTACAGATAAACTGTAACACTACCTTCATCTACCTGTGTACAGATAAACTGTAACACTACCTTCATCTACCTGTGTACAGATAAACTGTAACACTACCTTCATCTACCTGTGTACAGAAAATAATGGCAGTGATCTGGAGTGACCCACAGTTCTTCAGCTCTGAACAGGAAAACAAGGTTGAGCTGTAACAAGAGCTGACGTGTCCCGAGCTCACCTGCAGAACGGGGGCCAGAAAAATGGAGACTCCAGTCAGCACGAACACCAGAATCCCTGTCAGACGCTGCTCCCTGCAGGTCAGCGAGAAGCCCGAGAGGCAGAAAGAGAGAACAAGAAGATGAAAGGATGAAATACTGGAAAAAATATCAACTGAAACATGTACTGAAGCATGTACTAAAACATGTACTGAAACGTACTGAAACATGTACTGTAACGTACTGAAACATGTACTGTAACATGTACTAAAGCATGTACTAAAGCATGTACTGAAGCATGTACTGAAGCATGTATTGTAATATGTACTGAAGCATGTACTGAAGCATGTACTGAAGCATGTACTAAAACATGTACTGTAACATGTACTGAAACATACTGAAACATGTACTGTAACATGTACTGAAGCATGTACTGAAGCATGTACTAAAACGTACTGAAGCATGTACTTAAACGTACTGAAACATGTACTGTAACATGTACTAAAGCATGTACTAAAGCATGTACTGAAGCATGTACTGTAACATGTACTAAAGCATGTACTAAAGCATGTACTGAAGCATGTACTGTAACATGTACTGAAGCATGTACTGTAATATGTACTGAAGCATGTACTAAAACATGTACTAAAGCATGTACTGAAGCATGTACTGAAACGTACTGAAACATGTACTGAAGCATGTACTAAAACATATACTGAAGCATGTACTAAAGCATGTACTAAAACATGTAATAAAACGTACTGAAGCATGTACTGTAACATGTACTAAAGAATGTACTAAAGCATGTACTGAAGCATGTACTGTAACATGTACTGAAGCATGTACTGTAATATGTACTGAAGCATGTACTAAAACATGTACTAAAACGTACTAAAGCATGTACTGTAATATGTACTGAAGCATGTACTAAAACATGTACTAAAACGTACTAAAGCATGTACTGAAGCATGTACTGAAACGTACTGAAACATGTACTGAAGCATGTACTAAAACATATACTGAAGCATGTACTAAAGCATGTACTAAAACATGTAATAAAACGTACTGAAACATGCACTGAAACATGTACTGAAACGTACTGAAACATGTACTGAAACATGAACTGTAACATGAACTGTAACATGTACTGAAACATGTACTGTAACATACTGAAACATGAACTGTAACATGTACTGTAACATGTATTGAAACATGTACTGAAACATGAACTGTAACATGTACTGAAACATGTACTGAAACATGAACTGTAACATGTACTGTAACATGTACTGAAACATGTACTGTAACGTACTGAAACATGAACTGTAACATGTACTGTAACATGTATTGAAACATGTACTGTAACGTACTGAAACATGAACTGTAACATGTACTGTAACATGTACTGTAACATGTACTGAAACATGTGCTGAAACATGTGCTGAAGCATGTATTGAAACATGTACTGTAACATGTACTGAAACATGTTCTAAAACATGTTCTGAAACATGTACTGTAACATGTACTGTAACATGTTCTAAAACATGTACTGTAACATGTTCTAAAACATGTTCTAAAACATGTACTGTAACATGTTCTAAAACATGTTCTGAAACATGTACTGTAACATGTACTGTAACATGTACTGAAACGTGTACTGTAACGTGTACTGAAACATGTACTGAAACATGTACTGAAACATATACTGTAACATGTACTGAAACATGTACTGAAACATATACTGTAACATGTTCTAAAACATGTACTGAAACGTGTACTGTAACATGTACTGAAACATATACTGTAACATGTACTGAAACGTGTACTGTAACATGTACTGAAACATATACTGTAACATGTTCTGAAACATGTACTGAAACTGTACTGTGAAATACCCACATACACAAATATATATATATATATATATACACACACACACACACACACACACACACACAGTAGTGAACACACACACTAGAGGGCAGTGAAACAACCACATACACACTTACACACACACACATTAGGGGGCAGTGAAACACCCAAATAAACACAAACATACTAGTAAACACAAACACACTAGGGGGCAGTGAGCACTTTAGTCATGTCCTGTCAATTCAGCGGACCAAACTGGAGACCTTCCAGTAAAGCAGTCGAGCTCTTTCATTACGCGAGTGTTTAGTATCTACACAACCTCAGACTTACTACACCCACCATCTTACCAATGTAACACCAGACCACCACAGTACACGTCCCACTATTCACTAAAATCTCCATTCAGACATGATCTTAGACACTTGGTGGCACTTAAATTTTTTTCCATGTATGCTGAATCTGAAGATGGACCAGGGATTTTATTTTTTATTACCTCTGAAGAAACGTAAGTACCGCTAACTGCTAGTATCCAGCAGTCTGTAACTGGTGGGTTGATTGTAATGGTTTTGATGGTCCCAGCCACTGTAGAACTGATCCTAGATGCGTTTAATGATTCCTAACAACATCTAAAGGTGTCAGACAGGAAACTATGATCTCTAATGGAAACCAATAAGCCTATTCCCATTAGAAAGCAATACCAGGGCTCTCGAACTTTCAGCCCATGACTGCCCAAGGACAATGTCTACTAGTGGTAAAGCTCATCACAACATACCTTTCTACATCATTCTATGTTGATAATTACTGATAATTACTATATGTGTTTTCTAATGTCTCTGTTTTTGAGGTTGAATAGTATTTTATATTGTAAAGAAAAGATGTTATTAAATTTTTAGTCTGATTTTAGCTATACATGCAGAAAAATAAAGAAAATAATATAAGAGTAAAATATTAAATTTAATGATAATCTATGTAGTAATGGTGTTGCCTGTTTTGGTTACAAATTTTGCAAAAAAGTTCTTTATACCAGATGGCAAGAGGATAGTGGCCCACTGACAGCAACGCTGGCAGCCCACTGGCTTATTGCCCAGCATGTTTTCGGCGTCCCACTGGTGGTTATTTCAAATTCTACTTTTCATCACTCGTTTTCCACTCAGTCCAATTTCAGTCATTTCTTTTCTACAGTTATACTTAAAGAACTAATAATAACCATCGTACACTATATTAATATTAATTCATATTAAAGTAGTGTTTTATTGCTGGAGAACAGAAGAGTGCCCCCCGTACCTCACACCCAGGAACTGCGGCTGCTCTCCCGGCGCGCTGGACTCGCTCTCCATCTTCAGGGAGTCTATGTGTGCGATGGAGATGACCGTAGCTGCCACGTACCACGGCAGTCCCATGAAGGAGCAGGCGGCCATCAGGACCCCCACCCAGAACAGGTCCAAGTGATAACCACACCCTTTCTGTTCGAGACAGAGAGAGGACAGCAGGTCAGCCTATTAACTAATACTAGTTGAGTTATAATATAATACATAACACATAGAAACCTGTTTGAAAGAAAGCTTATAAATGTGTTATAAAGGGTTAGAAGAGTTTTCTGATAATTAACCTTAACCTCCTCTTCTTCCTCCACTTTCATCTTTCACCTCCATCTCCCTCCCTTTATGCTTCCCAAACCCTCAGGACCCCTACTTAAACCATGTCAGACTAGACTAGACTGGGTTAGACACTAGACTAGGCTGAGTTAGAGATGAACTAGACTGGGTTACAGATGGACTAGACTTGTTTAGAGGTGGACTATATTGGGTTAGAGACTAAGTTAGAGATGGACTAGACTGGGTTAGAGACTAAGTTAGAGATGGACTGAGTTAGAGATGGACTGGGTTAGAGATGGACTAGATTGGGTTAGAGACTGAGTCAGAGATGGACTAGACTGGATTAGAGATTTGACTAGACTCTGTTAGAGAATGGACTAGACTGGATTAGAGATCGACTAGACTGGATCAAAGATGGACTAGACTGGGTTAGAGATTGACTAGACTGGATTAGAGATGGACTAGACTGGATTAGAGATTGGACTTGATTGGGTTAGAGATGGACTAGACTGGGTCAGAGATGGACTAGACTGGGTTACAGATGGACTAGACTGGGTTAGAGACTGGACTAGACTGGGTTAGAGATGGACTAGACTGGATCAAAGATGGACTAGATTGGGTTAGAGACTGGACTAGACTGGGTTAGAGATTCAACTAGACTGGGTTACAGATCGACTAGATTAGGTTAGATACTGAGTTAGAGATGGACTAGACTGGGTCAGAAATGAAGAAGACTGGGTTAGAGATTGAACTAGACTGGGTTAGAAATGGACTAGACTGGGTTAGAGATTGAACTAGACTGGATTACAAATGGACTAGACTGGGTTAGAGATTGGACTAGAATGGGTTACAGATCGACTAGACTGGGTTAGATACTGAGTTAGAGATGGACTAGACTGGGTCAGAAATGAAGAAGACTGGGTTAGAGATTGGGCTAGACTGGGTTACAGATGGACTAGACTGGGTTAGAGATTGAACTAGACTGGGTTACAGATGGACTAGACTGGGTTACAGATGGACTAGACTGGGTTAGAGATTGGACTAGACTGGGTTAGAGACTGGACTAGACTGGGTTACAGATGGACTAGACTGGCTAGTTTTCCTCTGTTCTCAGTTTATGTATTTAGAAAGAACCGACCTTTAGTTTGTTCTCCTTTCTGTTGACGATGACGGCGCTGATCTGCTGGTCCATGAAGATGAGGATGGTGACGAGGAGAGCGGGGACAAAGCTGGCTACATACACCCACCACGGGTTCTTCCCAAACGGCATCACGATCCAGCCTCGGTCTGGACGGGTGGGCTGTGGAACCAAAGACGTCCAGAGTGTCCAGTTAAAGAAAATTTGAAATTTCACACACTTTTCTGTTTGGTATCCAACATTTACTAATTAGCATCACAGAGCCTGTATATCCTCACTGTCCAAAGAAAAACAAGGATCTCCAAAATAGTAACTTTACAGGAGAGGCCAAAAACCTTCTTAACTATCAATGTAAGTCAATGGAAGGAGGTTTTATTCGGAGGGAGTTTGGAGCATTTCTATTGGTCCATTCATCATGAAACTCTCTCAGGATATAAAGAGGAGCTGTCCTGTTCAAATAATAAAGAAAAATGAAAATGGACAAAAATGGAGACACATGTTGTCCTATGGACAGCGATGATATTTAATCTCTAATAAACTTGATTGTGTGGTTTCTGAGGCTGGACCCAAGTTTCTCGTCCATTTTGTAATGAACATATGGTGGTTCATTAGGAGGAGTAACGCTAGCGCACAGGTAAGGTGTGGATAGCAATATGCTAATTAACCGACAGCAAGATCCCTAATTACGTAACCTGATTCCAGCTAACGATCCCTGTGTGTTCATAATTAGCTTCATAATTAAGGAGAATTAATGTGGTTGTTTATCATGAGGAATTGCTCAACCATTCTAGCTAACGATCGCTGGAGATAGCATTAGCTTTATATCCTTTTAATAATAATAGCATCAATGAGGCAGCCGCATGGAACGTGTGGGTGTTTATAGGGAGGAATAACATTAGCACGGTTGGCTAATCTAGCCAACGATCGCTGTTGATAGCATAAGCTTTGGAGGCCGAGTTGAACAAGTAGCTGTCTATTAGGAGGAATAGCGCTAGCACACAGATAAGGTGTGGATAGCAACATGCTTAGCTATCTGTAGATCAACTCTTCATTGGAAGGTATAGGGTTAGCACAGTTGGCTATTCTAGCCAAAGATCGCTGTGGATAGCATCAACTTTATATCCGATGAGCATGTGTTCATAATCAACATCATAATTAAAGAAACTTAGTTGATGGTTAGCTATCTGTAGATCAAGTGTGGATAGAAATGTGTTGATGATTTACAGCAAGCTCGCTAATTACATAGCCTGATTCCAGCTAACGATCACTGTGCGCTCATAATTAGCATCATAATTAAGGAGACCAAGTTGAGCATGTGGTTGTTTATTAGGAGGAATTGCTCGACTCTTCTAGCTAACGATGGCTGCTGATAGCAGCAGCTTTCTATCTTTATAATAAACAGTTTAAATGAACCCAACGTGTTCAGTTCCAAAATCTTCTTTTCACTGACAAAGCTCTCCGTAATTAGGCCCCGCCCTACCTCACTGACCTGCCCCATCGCCATCCCTTATAGAAAATAAGTATACTTAAAGTTAATTTTATTAAGTATACTTTATGTAGTTACTATACAAATACATAAAATATGTACTATTTTAATACTTCTTGGGACTAAATTGGCCCTTTCTCATAGCAACATGCTAACTAACCTACAGCAGGATCCCCAATAACATAGCCTGGTTCCAGCTAATGATCGCTGTACATAGCATCAGCTTTGTATCCTTATTATAATCAGCATAAACAAGAAGGCTGAACACATGGCTGTTCTTTGGGAGTTGGTATAACGTTAGCACAGCTGGCTATTCTAGCCAACGATCGCTGTGGATAGCATCAACTTTATATCCGATAACTGTGTATTCATAATTAAAATCATAATTAAAGAAACTGAGTTGAACATGTGCTTGTTTATTAGAAGGAATAATGTTAGCACGGTCTGCTAGCCACAGGTCAGGTGTGGATAGAAATATGCTAGCTCACCTACAGCAGGATCCCCAATAACGTAGCCTGGTTCCAGCTAACGATCGCTGTAGAGAGCATCAGCTTTGTATCCTTATTATAATCAGCATAAACGAGAAGGCCGTGTTGATCACATGGCTGTTCATTGGAAGGTATAGGGTTAGCACAGTTGGCTATTCTAGCCAACGATCGCTGTGGATAGCATCAACTTTATATCCAATAACTGTGTATTCATATTTAAAATCAAAATTAAAGAAACTGAGTTGAACATGTGCTTGTTTATTAGGAGGAATAATGTTAGCAAGGTCGGCTAGCCACAGGTCAGGTGTGGATAGAAATATGCTAGCTAACCTACAGCAGGATCCCCACTAACGTAGCCTGGTTCCAGCTAATGATCGCTGTACATAGCATCAGCTTTGTATCCTTATTATAATCAGCATAAACAAGAAGGCTGAACACATGGCTGTTCTTTGGGAGTTGGTATAACGTTAGCACAGCTGGCTATTCTAGTCAACGATCGCTGTGGATAGCATCAACTTTATATCCGATAACTGTGTATTCATAATTAACATCATAATTAAAGAAACTGAGTTGAACATGTGCTTGTTTATTAGAAGGAATAATGTTAGCACGGTCTGCTAGCCACAGGTCAGGTGTGGATAGAAATATGCTAGCTAACCTACAGCAGGTTCCCCATTAACGTAGCCTGGTTCCAGCTAACGATCGCTGTAGAGAGCATCAGCTTTGTATCCTTATTATAATCAGCATAAACGAGAAGGCCGTGTTGATCACATGGCTGTTCATTGGAAGGTATAGGGTTAGCACAGTTGGCTATTCTAGCCAACGATCGCTGTGGATAGCATCAACTTTATATCCGATAACTGTGTGTTCATAATCAACATCAAACTGAGTTGAACATGCGCTTGTTTATTAGAAAAAATACTGTTAGCACGGTCGGCTAGCCACAGGTCAGGTGCGGATAGAAATATGCTAGCTAATCTTCAGCAAGACCACTAATAACGAAGCCTGGTTCCAACTAACGATCACTGTGTGTTCATAATTAGCATCACGATTGAGGAGACTGAGTTGAACATGTGGTTGTTTATTAGAAGGAATCGGTCGACTGTTCTAGCTAACGATCGCTGTGGATAGCATCAGCTTAGTATCTTTTTAATGAACAGCATAAATGAGGAGGCTGAGTTGAACAACTGGTTGTTTATTAGGAGGAATAACGTTAGCGTGGTCGGCTATCCACAGATATGGTGTAGATAGCAACATGCTAATTAAGCTACAGCAAGATCCCCAATAACATAAGCCTGATTCCTGATTCACTGTAGATAGCATAAGCTAACTGGAGATCAGGTGTAGATAGAAATATCCTAACAAGTCAACAGCAAGACCACTAATAACAAAGCCTAGTTCCAGCTAACGATCACTGTGTTTTCAGAATTAGCATCACGATTGAGGAGACTGAGTTGAACATGTGGTTGTTTATTAGGAGGAATGACGTTAGCGCAGTTGGCTATTCTAGCTAACGATCGCTGAAGATGGCATCAACCTTGAGGCTTCATAATAATAAACAGTAGAACCCTCATATAGGCAAAAGCCAGACATGCAGAGAAAGTGTAGATAGAAGTTCACCTTGAATTCGGTGGGCACGATGAGTTTAGGGGTTTTCAGGCCTATCAGCATGTCCAGCCCCACAAACGTCATGATGGACATGAAGATGGAGAAGTCGCTGATGAGCTTTCGCAGCTGCGAAACAGGGCGAGAGGGAAGAACCACAAGGATGAAAGCAAAAACCGCCGCAGTGCTTTCTCACCACATACGACAAGCGTCAGCAAATAAGTCGGAGCGGACAAACTGCTGCAGTGAACGGCCGTTTATTTAAAAAGACTATGAAAGAAAGAAACTGCTGAAGAGAGAAACAGCAGAGTGGGATTCATTGCTCTCAACTTTTTCTCAGCTTATGAGCCCAGTGACCGATCAGCCATAGCATTCGGTCCACCTCCCTGTTTCTACAATATCTATCCATTCTATCAGCTCCACTGACCATACAGGAGCTACACTAACAGACTGTAGTTCATCTGATTCTCTGTATACTGTATTACTCTGTTCTTTAATGATCAGGACCCCCACAGAACCCCCACAGAGCAGGTCCTGTTTGGGTGGTGGGTCATTCTCAGCACTACAGTGACACTGACGTGGTATATAGAATGATTCATATCCATATAGAATGATCCATACCCATATAGAATGATTCATATCCATATAGAATGATCCATACCCATATAGAATGATTCATATCCATATAGAATGATCCATATCCATATAGAATGATTCATATCTATAAAGAATGATTAATATCCACATAGAATGATCCATATCCATATAGAATGATTCATATCTATAAAGAATGATTAATATCCACATAGAATGATCCATATCCATATAGAATGATTCATATCCATATAGAATGATTCATATCTATAAAGAATGATTCATATCCATATAGAATGATTCATACCCATATAGAATGATTCATATCCATATAGAATGATTCATATCTATAAAGAATGATTAATATCCACATAGAATGATCCATATCCATATAGAATGATCCATATCCATATATAACGATTCATATCCATATAGAATGATTCATATCTAAAAAGGATGATTCATATTCACATAGAATGATCCATATCCATATGGAATGATTCATATCCATATAGAATGATCCATATCCATATAGAATGATTCATATCTAAAAAGAATGATTCATATTCACATAGAATGATCTATATCCATATGGAATGATTCATATCCATATAGAATGATCCATATCCATATAGAATGATTCATATCTAAAAAGAATGATTCATATTCACATAGAATGATCTATATCCATATGGAATGATTCATATCCATATAGAATGATCCATATCCATAAAGAATGATTCATATCTAAAAAGAATGATTCATATCCACATAGTATGATCCATATCCATATATAACGATTCATATCTATATAGAATGATCCATATCCATATAGAATGATTCATATCCATATAGAATGAACAATATCCATATAGAATGATTCATATCTAAAAAGAATAATTCATATCCACATAGTATGATCCATATCCATATATAACGATTCATATCCATATCGAATGATCCATATCCATTTAGAACGATTCATTACCATGCAGAATTATTCATATCCATATGTAACGATTCATATCTATATAGAATGATTCATATCCACATAGTATGATCCATATCCATATAGAATGATTCATACCCATACAGAATGATCCATATCCATATAGTAAGATCTATATCCATATAGAATGATCCATTTACATATAGAATGATTCATATTCATATAGAATGATCCATATCCACATAGTATGATTCATATCCATATAGAATGATTTATATCCTTATAGAATCATCCATATCGAATGATTCATATCCATATAGAATGATCCCTATCCATATACAGTATAATAATTCATATCCATATAGAATGATTCATATTCACATGGAATGATTCATATCCATATAGAATGATACATACCCATATAGAATGATACATACCCATATAGAATGATTCATATTCACATGGAATGATTCATATCCATATAGAATGATACATATCCATATAGAATGATTTATATTCACATAGAATGATACATACCCACATAGAATGTTACACTCTATGTGAAAGAACTGACCACCCGTTTTGGCTTCTGGGAGCCTGAGAAGATGTTCTAGCCTGGTATTTAGATGGATTGTGTTGGCCTGTGTGCTAGAACCAGTGGTTCTCAGGTCTGGTCAGTTACCTTGGTAGGAAAGTAGCGGCTGAACTTGAACTTCTTGAGCGAGACGGTCATGGAGTAGGTGCCGAAGAACAGGATGAAGGACATGAGCGCCAGGTCAGGCACATATTTACAGGACTTCCCCACCAGCGAGCCGCCGTACTTCACGCACTCTTTCTTGCTCAGCTGAGTCCAGTCCAGAGCTGTTATGTTCATCTGGGAGAGAGAGTGAGAGAGACAGAAGGAGAGAAAGTGAAGAGGAAGGCTGTAATGGATAGAGCTGTGTGATAATTGTTGTGCACATATCACAGATAAGCCAAAACATTATGACCAATGCTTAATCTGTTCTTGGTCTTGGCTTCGACCCATAAACTCTACAAGACATCGCAAGTTGTGCTGTGAATTGTGGTTCAAGCAGGGGGGACACCAAGCTAGACAGATATCATCGTTGTCCAAAAAGAGTCTCCAAAATACCAACTTTACAGGAGAGGACAAAAACTGTCTTTACTTTCAATGTAAGTCAATGGAACCAGAATATATTCCCTAGGGCTTTAGAGCATTTCTATTGGTCCATTCATCATGAAACCTTCACTGGTTATAAAGAGCAGCTGTCATGTTTAATAGATAAAGACAAATGAAAAATCCAATTATTCAATTGTGGGGGGACACTGGACCTGCTGACCTCCATCCATTGCTCCAGCTTCAAGTCCAAAGCTAGAATGCCCACTGTTGCAAGCAGAGGCAGTGATTTCCTGTATGTTGTGCCAGGTGGGATAGCGTTTGTTGCCCTTTGCCAATTGATGAGCAACACCCTGTCCCTGGTTTGTGGTCTCTACTGGTAGGCACTCACCACTGCTAGAGCCACCGACCCACTTGAATGGACGTAACCACATCAAACCCTCAAACCACATCGACTGTAAGAGCCGACTTGTTTACAGGCCGCAATGTTTTGGCACGCAAGTGTATATATATGTATTTATATTTATATATATTTATATATATATTTAGGAATAAGTGTATTTACACCAGTAAGAACACCAGATCTGATTAGAACAGATGATAATAATCATACATACAATACAAAGTAACATGAACATCTTATTGTGAGAGAAGTAGATCAGATCTTGAGCTCCAGTTTGAAGATCAAAGTGTAGTTCCAGATTTCTCCTGGACGCCCCAGACATTGTATGAATGTGTTCAGTTCCTTCAGCAGCAATCTTGATTTAGCTTAATGAAGTACTGAGCAGTCAAAGCAGGTATTAGATGAGAACTGTAAACAATACTGGGTTGTTTATAGAAGGAGAAGCTTAGAAATGGTTCAATAAACACACTGGTGTATGTAAAATCACTACCTACTGTATTAATACTGTTTAATATTTAATAATAAAGTTTTTTACTGAGTAAATTAATAGCTTTTTAAATATAATAATGTCTTCAAGTGTCTAAAATGTTTACACAGTACTGTACATACTGTATATATATATATATATATATATATATATATATATATATATATATATATATATATATATATATATCAAACTGGCCAAGCCTAGTAATGGATGGATATAAGGTTATCATATGACTGATATATGCTTATGCAAATATGGTCCACAAGTGGCCCAACGTTAAAGCCAGCTGACCAATATATATGGTAACTATCCATTAGCGTCATGTTGATGGTGGCTTGGAGGGCCTTGACGCGATAGGGGAAGAACTAGCTAATGGGGGCCGCTGACCACTAAACGGTGGAGGACATTTGGGTTTTAAAAAAAGATTAATTGAAAATTTGAGCGTTCCACGGTGTTAAACGATTTCCCGCTTCACCTGCCGATGAATGGTGGAAGAAGATGAGCTGACATATGCCCGGTGGGCACAAACTATCCGACTGGCGATGAATTCACGCGGATCTGAATCGGACTTTCTATGGACGGCTCGCTGGTTATTGTGTCGCTGCCAATATAATACGGGGGCCTGTTGAAGCCGCGCCAATGATATCGTCAAATCGCCCAAGCCTCGTAATGGATGGATGTCAGGTTCTCATAGGAGAAGAGAGGGAGATAGAGAGAAAGAGAGAAGACCAAATAAAACAGCAGAGAAACCTGCCGCGGAAGATTGAATCCCCTTTCATCACCACGTCCTTCAATTCCTCTCGAGACTATCGCTGAAGCCGAAATCCCATTTGAATGTAAATGAGAGTCATTTAGAGACATGAATCAGAAACTGAGACGAGGCTTGAACTCCTAATCCTGCGCCGATCCGGCCAAGGCCGAAGCTTAAGTTAAAAAACAAAACAAAACACAGGAAAAAAGAGAGAAAGAGAGAGAGAGAGAGAGAGAGAGAGAGAGATAGAGAGAGAGAGAGAGAAGCACTTACACCAAACAGAGCAGAAGAGTTATCCGGCACTGGAACTACAACAGCGAAGATCGTTGGAGCCACTAATCAAACAGGTGGGTGGGGGGGAGGAAAGCAGAGAGAGAACATGATGAGCAGAGCCGAGGAAGAGAGACGAATCCGAGACGGAATTTACAATTCGTTATGGTGTCGCGCCACATCTGTGCACTACAGAGGACAACAGATGGGTTTAAACTAAAAAGCTACAATCTGGGAATTTAAATTGCGGGGGTTCGAAATCCCCACTTGGGCCAAAACCATGTTTCTAGGTATTTATTTATTTATTATTATTTATTTTTTCTTCCTCCCAGAGAAAATGGTTGTGGATCTCATTCGTATGCACAACGTTACAGGTAAATAATAACACCTCGCTCGAGCTCGAGCAACAAGACAACCACCGAGCTGATACTTACACGTACGAAGCGGCGGCCATGTTGGATGTTTGCAGCGAAAGCAACCACAGTACAAATCAGTTACAACAGTCACACAGTTCAATAAGCTTTCATTACTGTGTACACTACCGCTCAAAAGAATGTTTTCAATGGAGTATCTTCTTCATTAACACAACAATGGACTGACGGGTCTCTAAAGAAAGTTGTTTCTTTCTGGTCATTGTGAGTCGGTCAGCAAGCCATCAACTGCTGATCTTCAGATACTAAACTAACCTAGAATGTTGTTCCCTTTTATACTCACTTATTAGTAGAATGTTTTTCAGCTGTGATCACAAGTGAGCAAGAGTGTCCTAACAACCAATTAGTCCAATAACATCCTTAACTTGGATTGGTGGTCGTACCAGGAGATTTAGACAGAGGACTGAGAATTACTGATAATAGAACTATATGCTAAATAAGCCTCTATACAAAAATAGACTTTAATACAAACATTTTTATTCTTTAAAAATCATCTGATACACTTACATTAAATGTGTTTGTGAATTGCATGAAAATTGCATGAAATGAAATTCTAAAGTGATCCCAAACTTTTGAGCGGGAGTGTAGGTATTCATAACTTAACGACAGTAGCTAAGCAGTAAACACTCTCTGAGGCCTGGTCATCAGTGATCCCAGTCCATTGTGGTGAATACTTGAACCCTGATACATGAGACTGACATATTGGTTGTGTCTCAAAACCTAGTGAGTGTCTAAGTAGGCTGTCTAGGTAGCAGCTGTTTAAGTAGCAGTGTTCTCTCCTCATCTCTCCTCATAAAACAGATTACTGAGACGCTCTAGTTAGAGAGAGACTGCGTCACGGCTTGTTCCCGCCCACTGATTGCAATTGGTGGTTCAGCTAGTTGCTAAGCTACCGGCCAACAATCCAAAACAATACTGCACACGACCGGCGGTTTAGCTAGTTGCTAAGCTACCGGCCGGCAATCCAAAACAATACTGCACACGACCGGCGGTTTAGCTAGTTGCTAAGCTACCGGCCAACATTCCAAAACAATACTGCACACGACCGGCGGTTTAGCTAGTTGCTAAGCTACCGGCCGGCAATCCAAAACAATACTGCACACGACCGGTGGTTTAGCTAGTTGCTAAGCTACCGGCCAACAATCCAAAACAATACTGCACACGACCGGCGGTTTAGCTAGTTGCTAAGCTACCGGCCGGCAATCCAAAACAATACTGCACACGACCGGTGGTTTAGCTAGTTGCTAAGCTACCGGCCAACAATCCAAAACAATACTGCACACGACCGGCGGTTTAGCTAGTTGCTAAGCTACCGGCCGGCAATCCAAAACAATACTGCACACGACCGGTGGTTTAGCTAGTTGCTAAGCTACCGGCCAACAATCCAAAACAATACTGCACACGACCGGCGGTTTAGCTAGTTGCTAAGCTACCGGCCGGCAATCCAAAACAATACTGCACACGACCGGTGGTTTAGCTAGTTGCTAAGCTACCGGCCAACAATCCAAAACAATACTGCACACGACCGGCGGTTTAGCTAGTTGCTAAGCTACCGGCCGGCAATCCAAAACAATACTGCACACGACCGGTGGTTTAGCTAGTTGCTAAGCTACCGGCCAACAATCCAAAACAATACTGCACACGACCGGCGGTTTAGCTAGTTGCTAAGCTACCGGCCGGCAATCCAAAACAATACTGCACACGACCGGCGGTTTAGCTAGTTGCTAAGCTACCGGCCGGCAATCCAAAACAATACTGCACACGACCGGTGGTTTAGCTAGTTGCTAAGCTACCGGCCAACAATCCAAAACAATACTGCACACGACCGGCGGTTTAGCTAGTTGCTAAGCTACCGACCGGCAATCCAAAACAATACTGCACACGACCGGTGGTTTAGCTAGTTGCTAAGCTACCGGCCGGCAACCAAAACAATCCACTAGCATAAATGCTAATGGCTCGAGTATAAAAGTGTAAATGGTGAAGGACTCGTTACAGAGTTGATAATAAAAACTGTTTTGTGTGATTATATGACCAGAAACACATTAAAACTCAAAATAACTCACATTTTAAAACCACTTCACTGCTCGTAGATTAGCCTGCGTTGCATCATGGGATTGTCTTAGCGGCTGAGGAAGAGTTCAGTGCTTTCTTAAAATCAGGTCTAAATAAGGTTTCTCAGTAGACAGTATGTTTAAGGTATGTAAGAATTGGGACAGTCTACATGTCAAGAGCGCATACTATGACGTAAAATGCTGCCTATGTAGGAGATCACTAGGTTTGAGACACACCCAACATGGAAATGTGACTGACCCTCATTCCTGGAGGTGCTCCAACTTATAAGGAACCAACGTATAGTTGTTAATAGCTCAACCGATATTCCTTTTAAAGTTATGGCACTGCAGTGAATCGTTGGATCATGAGTCAACTTCACCACTATATTGGTTTTAGAAGACTGGGCCAGTGAGCTGGCAGCTGGTGGTCGTATATCTCCGCTGGTTTAAGAGTAATTATATCCGAAATAGCGACTTCACAGTTGACGGCAAAAACCTTGTGTATGTTCAGAGTAGGTTCATGTGAAGGGAGTATTTTTGGAGCATTTCTATTGGTCCAGTCATCACAACATCTGTGCTGAAATGACAGAAAACGTTATAATATGACGTGTCATTGCATATTTATGAAAACGTTGTTACAGGGTTATATAGCAGGGTTCAAGTATCACTTCATGATGTTGCTGCAACACTATTTAAACATATACATGCAGATAAAATAGAAATACTTCAAAACATTGTCGCTGCCCAAAGAAAAACATGCATCTTCAAAACAGGAGAGGCCAAAAACTGCTTTACTTTCAATGGAAGTCAATGGAACCAGAAATTTTTCCATGTAACTCTGGAGCATTTCTATTGGTCCACTCATCATGAACCTGCCCCATAATGTAAATGGCAGCTGTCAGTTTAAATGATGTAGAAAAATCAAATGATGTAGAAAAATGGAGATGCATGTTTTTCTTTGGACGACGACGGTTATAAGAAACATCTTCAGTTTGATGGCAGGTTCTGAACTGAATCACTAGAACCTAAAAGCTATCGTGTATGTGCTCACTTGGGTCCGGCGCGACGCATTCACACTTGTAGGCGGTGACGTAGTCAGGTTTGAAGTCGGTGTTGATGGGATAGTACTTGAAGGACCCCACCATCTTCTTGATGGCGTCAGAGATGAAGATGAAGGAGATCAGGCTGGAGAAGCCCTCCTCAGTGAAACGCGTCATGTACTTGATGATGTAACTGGCGTCGGTGGCCACGAGGAAGAAGCACTGCACGCAGGAGTGCATGCCGATCCACAGCCGGAGCTCCATGTAGTCAATGCTGTTGTTCCTGACACAGAAAAGAGGGTCTGGTTTGTGGGTACACGTGTGTAGATCAAAAAGGAGGTAGAGGAGGTAACATCACCATCACTAGACAGGTTGTAGTGCATATTGTTCTAAAGTGTGCAGCTGGTGGAAATCTGTTAAGTAGATAATGCTAATGTAGGCAGGGTTAGCTAGCTAATGTAGCAGGTGGCCACATGCAATACCTTTACAGCCACCTGAAATACCTTCACAGATACCTGAAACACCTTTACAGCCACCAGAAATACCTTTACAACAATCTGAAATACCTTCACAGACACCTGCAACACCTTTACAGCCACTAGAAATACCTTTACAACTACCTGAAATACCTTTACAACTACCTGAAATACCTTCACAGACACCTGAAACACCTTTACAGCCACTCAAAACACCTTTCCAGCCACCAGAAATACCTTTACAACCACATAAAATACCTTTACCGCCACTCAAAACACCTTTCCAGCCACCAGAAATACCTTTACAACTACCTGAAATACCTTATCAATCACCTGAAATACCTTTTTACTATCTGAAACACCTTAACAGCAATCTGAAATACCGTTACAGGTACCTGAAATACCTTTACAACTTCCTGAAATACCTTTTTACTATCTGAAACACCTTAACAGCAATCTGAAATACCTTTACAGGTACCTGAAATACCTTTTTAACTATCTAAAACACCTTTTTTACTATCTGAAGCACCTTTCCAGCCACCGGAAATACCTTTACAACTACCTGAAATACCTTTTTACTATCTGAAACACCTTAACAGCAATCTGAAATACCTTTACAGGTACCTGAAATACCTTTTTAACTATCTGAAACACATTTTTTACTATCTGAAGCACCTTTACAGCCACCTAAAATACCTTTACAGCCACCTGAAATACCTTTTTAACTATCTGAAACACCTTTACAGCCACCTGAAATACCTTCACAGACACCTGAAACACCTTTACAGCCACCAGAAATACCTTTACAACTACCTGAAATACCTTTACAACCATATAAAATACCTTTACAGCCACCTGAAATACCTTTACAGCCACCTAAAATATATTTACAGCCACCTGAAACCACTTTACAGCTACCTGAAATACCTTCTTAACTACCTGAAACACCTTTACAAATACCTGCAATACCTTTACAACTACCTAAAATACCTTAACAGTCACCTGAAATACTTTTACAACTATCTGAAATACCTTTACAGCCACCTGAAATACCTTCAAGACTACCTAAAATATCTTAACAGTCACCTGAAACACCTTTATAGCCACCTGAAATACCCATATAACCACCTGAAATACCTTTACAGCCACCTGAAATACCTTTACAGCCACCTGACCATACAACTATACCTTAACTATAATGTATTTTTTAAAAATATACTTATTTAGGCCATTTTAGCCAAAGAAGCCAAACAAAATATTGATTTAGCCTTTAGCATGCTGTGCAACTAATGTTTTGGCACCTCAGTGTATACACATAAGCAACTGTTCAATTATCAATCTATCTATCTATCTATCTATCTATCTATATATATATCTATATATATTTTAGAACTGTGTTCAGCACCACGGACAGCACACTGAACATGTGGTTGAACAATGTGGTTGTTGTTGCAAATTTATGTGTTGATAATGTTTAAACCATTGCATCAATGGATTTCTGAGACAATTCTGGTCTTCTTTGATCTGTCATATGACCTTACTTTTGGAAAAACTTGCCCTTGATCCAATATGGCAGCATTCAAGATGGGGCCATGTTTGGGACATAACCTAAAAAATAGGCCCCCTCAACCTTTACTTGCTGGGGTATTCAAATATGCCATTTTTCCTTTCGTTTCTGAAATAAAAGGGTGTCCTGAGACTTTTGACTCACCCTATATATTCCTAGTGACAAATTTTAGCACCTTGATTGGCCAACATTCTTCCAATTTCAGTTTGTTTCCATTATTGCCAATTATGTTGATTATGAAATGATGGTAGTGATTAAGAAACTATGTGGAAAATCAAACTGGAAAATCTGGAAAACATCTGAAAATTTCTGGCTCACTGCCAAGGCATCTGAAACACGTCTTCAAATTGTGAACAGATTGGCGAAAAGATTGCATTTCAAGCTCGTAGCGATGTCCCGAATCAGGAGCCTGATTAGTCATGGCTGGAAAAGCCAGCGAGGAGAGACTGATGGAGGTCACCGATCTGTACTGCGGTATGTTTGCCACCTATGACGCGAAAACAGAGGCGTCCCTCACTTGCTGAATTCGTACAGCAGCTTCTCAAAGATGAGGATTGGCCCCGTGGAGCTGAGGATGATGAGGGGTTGACCGCCAAACAGGCAGAAGACGGTTCCCGCCAGGGCCGTACCCAGGAAACTCTCCATCACCCCCTAATGGAGAGAAAGAGAGAGAGATAAGCTATCATTGATTTTCAGCCAGAACATCTAAAAATTCTCCTCACATTCTGGAAGCATGTGAGGAGTTATATGCATTAATTATATGCATTAGATGCATTGCATGGCCAAAAGTATGTGGACATCTAACCTATATGAGCTTATTGAACATGACATTCAATGGTGTACCATTAACATCCCCCTTCGCTGAAACTCAGGGGCCTGAAAACCAGGCCTAGACCATTGTTTCTTCGCTCCCACCAAACCTGACTGTTGATCAGGGCTTGGATGGTCTACTGTACTGTGGTTCCTCCATTTCTCTATTTCACAATAATATATTGTTTAAGATGCATAAATTTTTGCTTTAACATCAAATCATTTGTTACTGAGTTGTGGGAAAACTGCTTTATTTGACTATATTGATTTAAAATAATATTATAATAATGGATTTTCAATGGATATTAGAGTGTCTATGGAAAGAGGGCATATGGGGCTTCTAAAGATGCTACTCAATGTACATGATATTCCATACAACCAACACGGCAGATCATTTTGTGGGCATCCATGAAGCACTGGAACAGATTTAGATCCAAAATTGGGAATACCAACTCGGAATTTCTGAGCACAATGGAAACTACCATATAACCGACACCTGGTTAGTACTATAATTTGTGGAAAATCTTTTTTCATTATTTCATTATTCATTATTTATTCAAACTGTAAACTAACATTGGTTTGTTTTCAAGATTGAAAGACATGTGATTGCGACTGTAGGGCTCTTTGTGAAAGCAGTGATATTGACTATTGAATATTAATATTAAATTGATATTGATTATTGAATAAGTCACCACAGGCAAACTCTTATTATTGGCTGTAATAAGTGTGTAAAACGTAGGGCTTGTGGGCCCGAGTCCCTGTTGCCTGGTGGTTTTCTCCCTCAGCTTCAGTTCCTTGCCACTCAGACAGTCGAGGAGGTTGAAAGTCTGGAAGATTGAGCTAATCATTAGCAGGTGCTGTGAACCAGCCAGCTTGCTCATGAGGTAGACTCGTGGCAGACAGGGCTTGTTTCCGAGACCCCTTAGACAGGACCCGCATCCCAGCTCATGACCTGAGTGTCGCTTCTCCCCTGCCACTGAGATAATCTATGAGAGGTCGCTGTACCTTCAAGAAGCCTGACACTGAGAGGATCCCCTCCATTCATCTGAGAGATAAAGTAAAAATCTCTGCCCGCATTCCTTTGATGTTAAGAGGCCCCCATTAAGGACCCATATGGACCCACATCTGCTATTTTGAAATTTCCTTTGGTCCATATGTTCTATGAGCTTGGCTGAGAACAAATCTGCAGACCTTGATCAAACTATACATTAGACATTTTTGGTTGCATGGAATGTTGGAAAATGTGATTTTGATCATGAATAAAAGTATAAAAATGCAATCAAAATAAATTTTAATGGATGATGTTAGATGATCATTAAAGTATGACTATAGAAATGTATGACTTTTCATCAATCTAAACATGTTTCTTTGAACAGGTCAACAGTCCTCATGTAACTACTGACCAAGGGCATCATTAAAATGCAGGTCCATCATCAATAGATCATATCCTAGAAATCATATGTGGACCACCTTCAGATGTGGTTCTAGAGGTGAACGGTAACTATTAGGCTTTAATTTCTGGACAATATATATATATATATATATATATATATATATATATATATATATATATATATATATATATATATATATAGTCCAGAAATGAAAGCCTAATAGAATAAATAAATAGCCTAATAGAATAAATGATTAGCCTAATAAATGAATAGCCTAATATATATATATATATATATATATATATATATATATATATATATATATATATATATATATATATATATATATATATATATATTATAAAATAAACTATATACTCAGAGTTAAAACTATGCCCTATTGAAACTACTAGTATTTAACCAATCAGGACAACAAGGCATTTCTACAGATGCATTATTTGGTCAAAAGTATGTGGACACACATGACCATCACACCTATTTGAGATTGTTGAATAGCCTATTCAGCGATGTTCCATTAACATCACCCTTCACTGGAACTCTGGCATCTAAAACCAGACCTAGACCATTTTGCTTCGCTCCCACCAAACTTTACTGTTGTGAGTTTGTGTGGTCCACCACTTCATGGCTCCTCCATCCAACATTAAAACCCTTAAAAATTTTATTCATTTTTCTTTTAACGAACATTAAAACATTTGTTACTGAGTTTTGAGGAATGGCTTATTTGATTATATTAATTCATAATAATATAAAAAAATCTAATTTTTCAATAGCATTTAGATGGATGTGAGGCTTCTTGATATGCTTCTCAATATACATGATACTCCATACAAACCACATTGTAAATCGTGCTTTAGGCATCCATGAAGCACTGAATGTTAGCACTAAGCTACCGCTGGTGCTCATGAACATTTCTTGGTCATTCTTTATTAAACATGGACATTTCAATCTTGCAACATTAATAAAATTATAGATATATTACTGTGTATGTACTTTTACAGCAACTCATTCACTAAAGATCTCTAGCGTACAGTTGTTTTCCATTCCTAACAAAAGAAACCTGGTTACGGCTCCTATTCACAGTAACGTATCTAGAACTTCCAGAAAGTCTAGAGTGAACTAAAACTTACAGATATATATATTTTTTTTGTCAGCAGAAGTCCCTCAGGGTTCTTCCCCTGGACTGAGTGCATGCCTGATGCTTCCAAACATAAAATATATGCGCACTAATAACCCACCAAGGCCGCCATGACCAATGAGGCCTGTAATGTGAGTCACATAAACAGCCAGATTGAGAAAACAATAAAGGAGTGAAAAGTAAAGATCAAGATCAAAAGAGTGCACTTTGAAAGTATGACATCAGTAAAGGCCACATCATTCAACTTTAAACGAAATGTCATGCTCATGGCTTCCCGGCGGAAAGGCTCCAGCGTGTACCTGGTAGTTGTCTGTGGCGTCCCCCAGGAGACCCCCGAAGGTGATCGCATTGGTGATGCAGCCCAGGTAGATGAAGAGCACGGCCGAGATGGACTGGATGTGGAAGCCCTCATAAAAGTCACTGGGGTACCAGGGCAGTTTCCTCTTGATGTCCAGAAACAGGCCTCCGCAAAACCTGCACACCCACCCACGCCGGCTCTTAATACATTATTAAACAGAGGCCTGTCCTTTGCACAGCTCCCATTAAAAAGTCAAGTAGGAGCTGACAAAGTATGTGTGAGAGGAAGAGAGGAAGACAGAGAGGCCGAGACGAGAGGCTGTCGGCCCCTTCAAGTTGTTTGGTCTATTGGCAGAACTTTCAGGAACCTCAGCTCATCATGCCTAAAGGTTTGTAATGCATTTTCCTTTTATCACCTTATTTATCACCACAAAATAAACCTGCCCTCTCTGGACACCTTGGAAGCCCAGCCAGCTGCTTCAAACTTTCAAACTAGCCTCCAAAACTGCCGAGCAAAGCATTTTCAGCCACTTCAGTGACCAAAAAGTCCCTCCAGCCTCGGAATCAGTGATATGAAGATGTGGGCATGCGGTCATCTGTTAGCAAGACTAGCATAGCACAGCAACAAAATTTTAATTTTACCAACAAGAAAAGCCATTCGGTTTATGAGTTAGTGATGTAGTCTAGACTAAAGACATGGCATACTGTGGTTAACTGTTAGCAAGACTAGCCTAAGTAGCACAGCAACGTAACTAAAATATTTCAGTAAGTTAAGAAATCCAAGAATAGCGAGTAGACAAAATGTCTGTTAGGAAGACTAGCGTAGGTAGCACACCAGCAAATTAACTAAAATATTTAGTGAGTTATGAAATCTAAAAAAAGCGAGCAATCAAAGTGGCTGTTATTTTGACTAGCCGACTAGCACACAGCAACATAATGTAAGAGTTAAGAAATCCACACTAGTTAGTAGACTAAGTAGCTGTTAGTAATACTAGTCTAGCTAGCACAGCTGCAACATAGTTAAATATTTAGAGAGGTTAAAACTTTAAAACTAGTGAGTTCACTACAATATAGCTGTTAGCAAAAAAAAAAACATTCAAAAGCAGTGAGTAAGTAGCTGAAAGAAAGACTAGCGTAGCTAGCAAACAGCAACTTAACTAAAATATTTTGTGAGTTAGGAAATACGAAAGTAGTGAGTAGACTATTCTGGAAGTGGCTGTTAGCAAAGCTAGCCTAGGTAGCATACCAGCAACATAATTACAATATTGAGTGAGTTAAGAAATCCAAAGGAAATGAGTAGACTAAGAGACTGTTAGCAAGACTAGCCAAGCCAGCACATAGCAGCAAAAGTAAAATATTTAATGAGGTAAAAAATCCAAAAAAAGTATAGACTATACTGTCAGTGGCTGTTATCAAACCTAGAAAGCACACAGCAACATAACTAAAATATTTAGTAAGTTAAGAAATCCAAAGGTAATGAGTAGACTAAGTGACTGTTAGCAAGACTAGCCAAGCCAGCAGATAGCAGCAAAAGTAAAATATTTAATGAGGTAAAAAATCCAAAAAAAGTATAGACTATACTGTCAGTTGCTTTTATCAAACATAGAAAGCACACAGCAACATAACTAAAATATTTAGTGAGCTAAGAAATCCAAAATAATGAGTAGACTATACTTTAAGTAGCTGTTAGCAAATAGCATCAGCAACATTGCTAAAAAGGAAATCCAAAAGTATCTATTACCAAAATTAGGGAGTAGAATATGTATCTATTAACAAGATTAGTTAACTAGCACACAGCAACATAACTAAAATATTTAGTGAGCTATGAAATCTAAAAAAAGCAAGCATACAAAGCGACTGTTAGCTTGACCAGCCAAGCACACAGCAACATAACGTAAGAGTTAAGAAATCTACACTAGTTAGTAGACTAAGTAGCTGTTAGTAAGACTAGTCTAGCTAGCACACCAGTAACTTAACTAAAATATTTAGAGAGGTTAAAACTTTAAAACTAGTGAGTAGACTAAACTATAGCTGTTAGCAAAAATAGCCTAGATAACACATCAGCAACATAACAAAAATGTTTAGTGAGATAAAAATTCAAAAGCAGTGAGTAAGTAGGTGTTAGAAAGACTAGCGTAGCTAGCAAACAGCAACTTAACTAAAATATTTAGTGAAATAAAAAAAATAGTGGGTAGACTATTCTGGAAGTGGCTGTTAGCAAAGCTAGCCTAGGTAGCATGCCAGCAACATAATTAAAATATTTAGTGAGCTAAGAAATCCAAAATAATGAGTAGACTATACTGTAAGTAGCTGTTAGCAAGTAGCATTAGCAACATTGTAAAAAATTTAGAGTTAGGAAATCCAAAAGTATCTATTACCAAAATTAGGGAGTAGAATATGTATATATTAACATGATTAGTCAACTAGCACACAGCAACATAACTAAAATATTTAGTGAGTTAAGAAATCCAGAAATAGTAAATAGACTAAATAGCTGTTAGCAAGACTAGCCATAACTAAGCTATTTAGTGAGTTAAGAAATGTTATTAGCGAAACTAGCCTAGGGAGCACACAGCAACATAACTAGGAGTAGTAAAAGTAGTAAGTAGAGTATATAATACATGTTTTGGGACAGCTTGCTAAACTACTGGTGGCAAAATCTACGGCAAACAAAGGTGTGCCCCCTTTTAACTGCCCCCCACCAGAAGTCTGTGCGATTTTAACATAAAAACTCAGATTTTATTGTCTGTTTTTGTAATGCATCTGTTTTGTGGACCCAAATAACTGCTGATGGGGATCCTAATAAAAAAATCCTAATAAAAAAAATCATACACTACAGGAATTGTGTTTCCCTTGCGAGAGGTAATGTTAGTGGTTAATGCGTGTTGTCTGCTCTAAACAGCCGACAAGGACGCCATCGTCCCCTCCACAGGAAATTGAATTTGTTTTGAAATTTTACACTCATTTTGTTTCCACCCACTTCAAGTCAATCCACATTTACCCCAGACTTTCTTTTCTGGTCTTGTGAGACTACAACAAAGCAACACAGCTAATGTTGAGCAGCACAGTTATGTAGTCCTTTGTAAAGTAGCAGGGATAATTATAATTAGCTTTTTGTTCATTATCCCAGCTGGGACGTAGCAGCATAGCTAATTTTTAAGCTGTCCTTCAGTCTGGGACCTGTTAATATAGCCTAGATTAAATGATACTGTGCTGTTACCAAAGCTAGCATAGCTTGTGTTATAAATATAAGTATTTCGCTTCTGAAACAATGATGTAACCTAGCCATCACATAGCAAAACCTAATTAATATATTCCTCAGCTTTAGCAACTTAAAACACACTGCCGTCCCTAAACATGATATAGTTTAGAGTAATGTAGTGAGTATACTGTGATTAGCTGTTAGCAAGACTGCCATATAGAGTTACTTAGCATATAGCAAAACAAATAAAACATTTATTCAGTTTTCTATTAATAATAAGCACTATTTGTACGGGGTATTTTCACTTTAGATATCATGAATGTGTACTTTCTCTTGAAAATTATGTTATTTTAAATTCTTCTTATTATTTTTAATGAAAATATATATATATATATGTACTAATTTTTCCCATCAGGTTTTGTCCTAGCCAATATCACCTGCTAGCAAGGTCTTCTACCAAGCTGGGTGAAGGTTCACACAAGCTTCCTAAAGCAAAACTGTAACTGCCAACTCTAATGCAATGGTAGTGATATGCATTATTCTGCATTTCTAAGTAGGTTCTAAGTAGACCTTAGTTTATGTACAGCATATCTGTGTATCATGTAGACTTCACCTCCACTTTGAGTTTCCATGATTAAGGGAAATCAGACAAAGGAACTTGCCTGCCAGTGTAGGCCAACTCTTCTCCGAGCTCATGGGGTACAGGCATCTCCTCGTCCTCGCTAACGCCACCCCCTCCGGCCACTGAGCCATTCATCTGACCCAGCTCGTTGAGAGAGAACACCGACTTCCTGTTTTATTGTGAACCAAGAGTGAGATGGATGTGAGTTCAGCAGTGAAGATAACTAACTACTGGCATCAGGGCCTTTTCTTATTATTGGTTGTAGCATATCGTAGACAAACAGAGGTTCTTACTGACTTCATGTGTTGCCAGATGGTCTTGGAATTATAGTCTTTAACTTCCTAACTTCTTTCTTCTTACACAACCAATGGTTATGAGAATAACCAAATTGATGATTAGACTCAATTTACACAGTGGAGTCACATTATTATGACCAACTAATAACCAGAGTAAAAAGCCGTGTGCAGCACAGACGGCAGCTAGACGGACTGGGAGACTCAATAAGGTCCTGGTAGGTTGTCACAGTCATCTGGAGTCATGCTGGCTGCAATGAAAGCATGGGATCCATAAAGTCAATACCACCATCTAGGTGATCTCACAGATGCTCAGTTGGGTTCAGGTCTGGGGAATTAGGGGTCCCGGGTAGATCCCATCCGCCTCAGGGAAGACAATCAGCATGGATGGTGTGGATTCATACCCAAATGGGTTGAGAATGTCGTCCACATGGATGAGTGGGCCCAGAAAATGCCAAGAAAATATTCCCCAGAACAAGACATTGCCACCTACCCACTGTCAAATGTTGGAAGTGGTCATAATAATGTGAATCGACTGTGTAGTTGTTGCCATAATAAAAGAAATTACCTAAAATTTTTGAGTTTACCTCTTGTCTGCAGAGAGCACTTTCTTGGGGGGCTCGATGCGAATTTTGGGGTCCCATTCACCAGGCGGAAGAACAATCACCTCGTCCAGGAATTCGTCAATGCCCGCAATCAGGTCCTCGCGATCCCTGGCCTTGTATGCTACATCACTAAACAGCTGGAGAAGAAATTCACTCTTAAAGCTCTGAACCCACAACAGCACCAAGTTCTCTGCTCTAGGTTTATGTAGTACGTTTGCAAGGTCCTGTCTGGCTGTGATAATCTTTTATTTGAAGTAGGGATGTAACAATTATCTTCCGGTGGATTGGAATTGGGGGCCATGTTTTAATGGATTGGACATTGCCTGTATTAGACTTCATCCTGTTCTGTTTCCTTGGTTCTGTTGCAGAGGTGGAATTACCTGGATCGAGATCTTTTTTTTTATTATCTCCCTCTAGTTCTGGGGATATTTGAGTAAGTTGTAAATTATTTGATGTGTAGATGCTAACGATCCAGTGGATTGAAATTGGAGGGGCCGATCCAGTGGTATTAGGCTTGATCAGATTAGATTTTTCCTCACGGCAGTAGACGTGGAATTACCCAGATCAGGATCTTTTCAAATGTTCTCTTTTTAGTTCTGTAGATTCTTAACTAAGGAATGTACCAATTATATTTCAGTGGATTGGAATTGGGGTGATTAGATATTGGCTGGATTAGGATCGATCCTGTTCTGATTCCTTGTTTCTGCTCTAGAGATGGAATTATCTGGATCAAGATATTATCTTAAAATATTCTCCCTCTAGTTCTGTGGATACTTCACTAAGTTATAACTTGATTTGTAGGCATGTGCCAATCCGATCCAGTGGACTAAAATTGGGGGGAGGGGGCGATCCAGCTGTATTAGGCTTGATCAGATTATTTGTTTCTTTTTTTGTCACTGCAGTAGAGGTGGGAATTACCCACATCAGCATCTTTTCAAATATTTTCCCTTTAGTTCTGTAGATTCTTAACTAAGCTGTAACTTATTTAAAGTAGGGATGTACCAATTATCTTCCAGTGGATTGGACTTGGGGGGCCAGTCCAGGCATGTTTTAATGGATTAGATATTGGATGTATGTAACTTGATCCTACTTAGATTCCTAGATTGTGAAGGTGTAATTACCCAGATCAAAATCTTTTCAAATAATCTCCTTCAAGTTCTGTAGATTCTTAGTTATTTGTTATTTGAAGTAGCGATGTGCCGATCCCATCCAATGGATTGGAATTGGGGGGCTGATCCAGGCATGTGTTAATGGATTGGATATTGGCTGCATTAGACCTGATCAAATTCCTTATTTCTTTTTCATCACTGTTGTAGAGGGGTAGGATCAAGGCAGGAAAATACAGGTTTGGAACATCCCTACTTAAAAACAATGTACAATTGATTAATTAATAAGATCAGTACACGCTAGAAACTCTGCTAAATCTGAAAACTATGTAATTCAGTGGGCTCTATCAAGTTCTGTACACTTTGTTTTTTATCTGAACCCCTTTTAAACTTTACATTGATACATTCGGAAGCATACTTACATCGTCTACCATAAGCGTAGCAATGGCTCTGCCAATCTCGTTGTAGGACTTGGCTTTGCCAGGGGGCCCCAAAAGCACAAATAAGAATCTGTAACAAGAAAAGTCATTGTATACACCACACTTAAAACATTTACAATCCCCATGTAACCTAAACCAACGTTCCCAAGTGACACCCTATATTTGCTTTAAACTTTTCCTAATAACTGCACACTTCCGGTGTTCACTTCCGGATGCTTATGCATCATATTATGCATTAAATCGTCCGGCTATACAGTGAAGAAACATACTGTTAGAAACCAAATGCTAGCAAATCTGCAAAATAAAGGTTAACCTGTAATGTCAGTAAAGCAAAGTAGGCTATTGAGTTACACATTGTAAAGACGAGGCCGTATGTACATTTTTGAGTGGGTACTAGAAAAGTTCTAAGTATTGCAGCACTCATTAAAATATTATAGCTATCAAGGGCGTAGAAGTAGCATGGACTGAAGTGACGCGTCCCCACCAATATCCAGCGATTATTGAATTGTCCCCACCAATAATCTGATCCCCTCCAAAAAAAAGACCCTGTTCTATCCACGTCTGATTAACCTAGAGGTGCAGAAAGGGTTACATCACGTTCTCTACTCGAGTCCTAACTCCCCGTAACACATGTGGCCAGTGTGATTCGTTGTGCCGTTTCCTGCTGTCACGTGAGACTCTGTAGCTATGTTAGGAGGAAAACTGGAAGGAAAGCTTTCCAGTCATATATATGAGACTGACTGTGGAAGACCCAGGTACAACGTGGGAGACACATGGGTGTGAAAAGCGAGTGAGGATGGCAGTAAAAAAGCTATTTTTCAAAGAAACGTGTACGTCAATTAAAATCTAGTTCACCAATGAAATGAGTTCATCATAATAACGTTAAGGGTGATGCTAGGCTTTGGCGCACAGCATACAGCAGACTAACATCGTCTGTAGCTATGAATAACAAGCAGGGTTGCTGTTTTTATTAAATTCTTCATTTCTAACCCCATCTGCACGACCTGTTTTATTTAATTTTAGTAAACAGATTTATGGTTTTGATATTTATTTTTCTATTTTAATTTCCTTTTACCATATTTATGTCTTGATTTTTATTACTCTTTTATTATTATTATTTTAATTGTTATTTCTTTAACTGTTTTAAGTTTTACTACTATATTTATATCTATTTTTATTGACTTATTTTTTTACTTTTGTTCTTGGTTTTATATCTCTATTTAGTATATATATTAAACTATTTAGTTTTTCTTTGTTTTTCTTTTACGATTTATCTTAATTTTGTCTCTGTTCTTATAGTTTCTTTCACATTTTAAGTATTCATTAAAATTTGATTACATTCATTTTCAATCCCTTTTTGTTTAAACATCTGTGACATTGTAAATGAGGGTCTCCCTCAATGCACTGCCGAGTAAAAATAAAGATTGATTCATTGATTAAAGCTAATGTATTAGAGATGTCAGTTGTACTATAGCTGAAGTAATGTTGATAAGTCTTTAGACGTAAATTCACTATTCACTGGTTTGAAACTGGTTAAACGAGAATTTAATATCTTTTGATTGAGACATTAAGAAAGATTTAATAGTTTTCTGGATTTGTTACTTTGGTTTTGTGGACAACAGCACCAGGTTATGCAGTGCTCCATGTTTTCATAGGCCCCCACCAATGCCAAGAACAAATCTACGACCTTGATAGCTATTAATAAAAAAAGCCATAGTAATAATTCTGAATTAATTGTCTACACAATAATTCAGATTCCCCACTGGTAGGTACTATTAGCATTTAAGTACCATTTATGTTCATCACTGAAAACTGAGGGAAAACCCACAGTCACAAAATAGTTATTTATAAAGTTTAGATGTATCAGTTCATTTGAATAAAAGATGTATGTTAACACTACAGACAGCAGGGGGAGCCTCAGCTTCCATATATAAAGACCTTTTACTGGTTTTTGCATATGAAATTAAACAGCACTTAGGAATTCTGTATTCCTTCTATATTGTTCAAATGACCTGATGGACTATAATCATACTATTAATAGTGTAAGTAGTGCTTTTACATACATCAGTGTGTTTATTTAACCCTTTCCAAGCTTCTCCTTCAATAAACAACCCAGTATTATTATCAGTTCTCATCTAATACCTGCTTTGACTGCTCAGTACTTCATTAAGCTAAATCAAGATTGCTGCTGAAGGAACTGAACACATTCATACAATGTCTGGGGCGTCCAGAAGAAATCTGGAACCACACTTTGTTCTTCAAACTGGATCAAGATCTGATCTACTTCTCTCACAATAAGATATTCATGTTACTTTGTATTGTATGTATGATTATTTACATCTGTTCTAATCAGATCTGGTGTTCTTACTGGTGAAAATACACTTATTGATTAGATAAAGGCTTTTATACTATCAGCTTAGGTGCCTAAGACTTTTGCACAGTAGTGTACAAGCAGCTGTTTGTGAAGTATGTGAGGATAATCGACATTCTATATGTTGTCATTGCTGTCCAAAGAAAATAATGTATCTCCATTTTTTGTCCATTTTTGTTTTTCCTCATCATTTGAACACAGCAGTGCTCGCTAACATTGTACAACAATTTCATGATGAATGGACCAATAGAAATGCTCTAAAATCTCTTGGAAAAACTTCTGGTTCCGTAGACTTACATTAAAAGTAAAGACGGTTTTTGTCCTCTCCTGTAAAGTTGCCATTTTTGGATACTTGTCTTTCATTGGACAGCAATGATATGCTGGATCTCTGATAAGTCAACATTGAGCTCCAGCTTTACAAATAAAATAGAAACAACTAAAACTAAAGGAATACAATAAAATACAATCAAATAATAGTCTACCTGGTGGGCACTGGCACCTCGGTCAGGCCTCCCAGCGTAGTGGCCTGGGCCAGGCGTACGAAGGCCACGAAGGGTTTGTCCAGGAAGTCCACCTCCCCCACCAGCACGTTGGATGCCTCGGCATCTCTCGGGATCTTCTTCATGAACTTGTTCTTCAGCTGCAGTCAGGTGAAAGAAGAGGTCGGGGTCTAATTTAGAAAACATGCTTCCATTTCATCCTAAATCCGTCTTTAAACAGATTTGAATATGAATTTACAGCAATAAACACTGAAAAGGAGAGAAAAGATTAACGTCCAGCATACGCTTCTACTGATATGGTTCATTTGTTCATTAGTTCAAATAAAACAGGAGTAAAAGAGCTGAGGAAGAGAAACGGCCTCATGGGCTCTTTATCCTCGTGTACTAAATCAGCCTGTTCTTGAAAGGCGAAAGATGGTTCTCCTCAGTTCTGGGTTTCCCAGGTCCTCATGAAACAGCCAACACACTAGCTTGGACTTTTATATGATAAGCAATGAAAATATTGCAAACATTACTCTATGGTCAAAAGCATATGGACACCTGACCATCACACCAGCTTGACGGACGTCCTATTCTAAAACCATGGCCATTAATATGCAGTTGGTTCTCTTATTGCAGCTGTAACAGCTTCCAGTGTCCCAACAAACAAGATTCTAGATTCTATGTGTTTGTGGGAATTCGTATCCATTCAGTCAAAAGAGCTTTTGTGAGGTGTTCAGTGGGCTTGAGGTCAGGGCTCTGTGGAGACCACTGGAGTTCCTCCACACCAGGGACACAGTCATGCTGGAACAGGAAAGGATACTTCCTCCAAAGTTGGAACCATGTAACTGTTTAAACCTTGAAAAACAGCTCCCGACCTCCTGTTTATTATGCCTCCTCCACCCAACACCTGATTCATCCACCAAACGTAGATACCCCACTTCAAACTGCCATATAGAGAAGTGTGAATAATCACTCCAGAGAACGTTTCCACTGCTCCAAAGTCCAGTGGCAATGCTTTACACCACCCGAGCCAAGAATTGGCATTGTACATACTGATCTGAGACATGCTTGGCCTATTTCATGAAGCTTGTGCTGGTGTAGCTTCCAGATGCAGTTTGGAACAGATGACAGTTGCCACTATGGCTGAGCGACTGTTGCTCCTAGATGTTGCCATTTCACAATAATAGCACTTAAATTAGACAGAGGTAGATCTGGCAGGACTGAAACATCATGATCTAACTTGTGGCATCCTATGACGGTGTCCTGTTTGAAGTGCCTGGGCATATTCTACTTTCAGAAGATTGCGTGGTTATGTGCTTGATTTAATACACTTTTCCTAGCAATGCTAAGAGCAATGACTCAGAGGGGTGTCCACATACTTTTGGCCTATATAAGAGAGTATAAGAGAGAGTTTTATAAAAGAAATGCACATTGACAGATAAAACGCTGCCCAACAAACTGTAGACTGGGGTTCAATTCCCCACCTGGGTAACCACTATACCAATAAGAGTCCTAGGGTAAGACTCCCAACACTACCTTCACCTACCTGTGTACAGGTAAACAGGTAAATGTTTCGCGTATGATTATTTATAATCAAGAGGCCCAGCGTCTTCTGTCCTTCCTTTAGGGACGCCATTATAAACGATACATCATATGATAGGAATTGCAAACAGCCATTAGCAAGCAGCCAAAGTCTTTATCAGAGCTCTGATTTGTGATTTATGATATTTTCACACATGATTATTAGAGTTATAGAAAAGTGTTCCACCTACGCTGCGCCACTGAGATTGGCGGAACGTTTTTAGAACACTCTAATTCGTTCTTTTGTTACATTCTTTGTGTGAAAACTATGCCGATTTACTCCCACTCGTACGTCTCATATCCATTTCTAATTATAGAGCATCCAATTACATTGTATCTACCGGCTTTTGGGCTCTGTAAGAAAAGGTTTGACTGGGCTTGGCTTTTTTAATGAGTTCAGCGAAACACTGAATCAAAAGCACACTTTGGGCGATTATTATTATTCCCATTCTAAAGTTTTGGAAAGTCTCAGAGTTTCTCGAGATCAGCAAAAGCAATTCAAAGCCTGGTTCCACAAGAAATGGTGGACATTTTGCTGTAACATGCGGAATATCAATAGAGCCGTTGTACTTTATTCTTTTTCAGTCAAGCGTTTCCAGTTTTTTTGTTTGGCTTAATCATTTCTTTTCTTGCTTTTCAATTTTTCTGACAGTCAGAATACAAAGCAGCCGGTCGATCGCGAACAATAGTCACGTCATTTGGGAACGTCAAAAATTCTAATCTCCAATTTGGCAGTGTAGGCTGATGAATGGAGCTCAAGCAAAGCAGTCCCAGATGACAACCAGGGATGCTATCTTTTGCTGATCAATCAATATGCTTTGTAATTTATTTGCATATAACCAAAGGTGTCTGAGTATTCACATCCATTACTCAGGTAGAAGTATAGATACTAGGGTTTAAAATACTTCTGTAGAAGTTGAAGTATCAACTCAAGCTTTTTACTCCAGTAAAAGTGTAAAAGTACCGATTTCAAAACTACTTAAAGTATAAAAGTAAAAGTAAAGTAAGAAAAAAAAGCCAGGGCTCTATAGTGCACTAGCCCACCTCCCCAAAAACCCCATTCTTCTAAAATACGCCCATTGAACATGAATGTAGTTTAGTGCAATGTAAATATATTAAAGAAGCATATCTGTTACTACTGAGCATTAACATGTGTTTCATGGAGCAGAAGATATGATGACTAGTTGTCTACAAGTATTGTAATGGAGCAAAAAGTCAAACTTCAAAGTCATGTTATCAATAATCTTTACTGAAATGTAAATGTACATGAATGAAAACAAGCTGAAATGAAAGAAATAGGAGTAACGAGACTATGTTTAAAATGTAAGGAGTAGAAAGTACAGATAATGGAGTGTAAATGTAAGGAGTAGAAAGTACTGATAATGGAGTGTAAATGTAAGGAGTAGAAAGTACTGATAATGGAGTGTAAATGTAAGGAGTAGAAAGTACTAATAATGGAGTGTAAATGTAAGGAGTAGAAAGTACAGATAATGGAGTGTAAATGTAAGGAGTAGAAAGTACTGATAATGGAGTGTAAATGTAAGGAGTAGAAAGTACAGATAATGGAGTGTAAATGTAAGGAGTAGAAAGTACTGATAATGGAGTGTAAATGTAAGGAGTAGAAAGTACTGATAATGGAGTGTAAATGTAAGGAGTAGAAAGTACTGATAATGGAGTTTAAATATAAGGAGTAGAAAGTACTGATAATGGAGTGTAAATGTAAGAAGTAGAAAGTACAGATAATGGAGTGTAAATGTGAGGAGTAGAAAGTACAGATAATGGAGTGTAAAAGTAAGAAGTAGAAAGTACTGATAATGGAGTGTAAATGTAAGGAGTAGAAAGTACTGATAATGGAGTGTAAATGTAAGGAGTAGAAAGTACTGATAATGGAGTGTAAATGTGAGGAGTAGAAAGTACTGATAATAGAGTGTAAATGTAAGGAGTAGAAAGTACTGATAATGGAGTGTAAATATAAGGAGTAGAAAGTACTGATAATGGAGTGTAAAAGTAAGAAGTAGAAAGTACTGATAATGGAGTGTAAATGTAAGTAGTAGAAAGTACTGATAATGGAGTGTAAATGTAAGGAGTAGAACGTACAGATAATGGAGTGTAAATGTGAGGAGTAGAAAGTACAGATAATGGAGTGTAAATGTTAGGAGTAGAAAGTACAGATAATGGAGTGTAAATGTGAGGAGTAGAAAGTACTGATAATAGAGTGTAAATATAAGGAGTAGAAAGTACTGATAATGGAGTGTAAATGTAAGGAGTAGAAAGTACTGATAATGGAGTGTAAATGTAAGGAGTAGAAAGTACAGATAATGGAGTGTAAATGTAAGGAGTAGAAAGTACAGATAATGGAGTGTGAATGTAAGGAGTAGAAAGTACAGATAATGGAGTGTAAATGTAAGGAGTAGAAAGTACAGATAATGGAGTGTAAATGTAGGGAGTAGAAAGTACAGATAATGGAGTCTAAATGTAAGGAGTAGAAAGTACAGATAATGGAGTGTAAATATAAGGAGTAGAAAGTACTGATAATGGAGTGTAAATGTAGGGAGTAGAAAGTACAGATAATGGAGTGTAAATGTGAGGAGTAGAAAGTACTGATAATGGAGTGTAAATGTAAGGAGTAGAAAGTACAGATAATGGAGTGTGAATGTAAGGAGTAGAAAGTACAGATAATGGAGTGTAAATGTAAGGAGTAGAAAGTACTGATAATGGAGTGTAAATGTAAGGAGTAGAAAGTACAGATAATGGAGTGTAAATGTAAGGAGTAGAAAGTACTGATAATGGAGTGTAAATGTAAGGAGTAGAAAGTACAGATAATGGAGTGTAAATGTAAGGAGTAGAAAGTACTGATAATGGAGTGTAAATGTAAGGAGTAGAAAGTACAGATAATGGAGTGTAAATGTAAGGAGTAGAAAGTACAGATAATGGAGTGTAAATGTAAGGAGTAGAAAGTACTGATAATGGAGTGTAAATGTAAGGAGTAGAAAGTACAGATAATGGAGTGTAAATGTAAGGAGTAGAAAGTACTGATAATGGAGTGTAAATGTAAGGAGTAGAAAGTACTGATAATGGAGTTTAAATGTAAGGAGGTAACAAAGTATTTGTACTTTGTTACTTGACACCTGTGCTTATAACCCAAAACCAGGATTCTACCTTTGATGATTGCTAGGACTGTCACAAGTATGACATAATCACAATTTCATCTTGGTCTTAATGAGCTTAACTACTTAAGACCACAATAACTTCCCACATTTGTTACCTTTGTCCAACAAGCAGTGTTTACTAGGTCTACTGAGTATATAAACTGAAACAAAAGAAAGCAAGCTGACCTGTTTAGAGGTGTTTCTATAGTAACTGTGTAGCTACAATACTGTAGTGTATCACTCTGACTGTACAACCAGTATTAGACATTAATCAAACACAGCCAGCAAGTAAGACAGCCAATTAGTTAATTTGCCCACGTTGAGGTTGTACCATGATAATTGCATGCAGGGACATTAAATTGTCAATCGCAATTATTTAAATAATCATTTACTGTCTATTATTTAAATTACAATTAATTTAATGACATTAATGGCGACTTCAATTTCCCTGCGAGGCTTTTTTTTTCTCGCAATGCCATAGGACAGTGGTCACCCACCTCAACCAATCCTAATGCACCAACCTCCTCTTTCCTGCCACCTCCAGCACACCTCATCCAGCTAATCAAGGACTTCTGAAGGCAATAATTAGATATCGCAGATGGGGTTAGGGTTGCGGTTGAAGCTAAAGTCTACAGCAAGGAAGATCTCCAGGAACAGGGTTGCTGACCAAGCTACCAACCTATTTAGGTTGTCTAAAATAACCTAAAAAATATACGTCTTCAAAATGGGGTCTTCGGTTCCTCCCAAGGGGGTCAGCGGTGCATGGTCAAAAGCTGAAGTTTCTTCTTGTTCAGCAGCTTCTTATCCTAAGGTTCAATTCCACCTTAAATGCTGCTTGTACATGTGCCTGAATGTAACTGCAGTACCATTTAAGGTGGAAAGGAACCTTAGGTTTAGAAGCTCCTACATCTTTAACAGGATCCTGAACAACTGGACAGTTTCTCCAACACTCTGAGCAGCTTCAGCTCAGCGTTCAACACTGAAGAGACTGAAGAGACGAGCAGCTCCACCTTTATTATGATCACAATCCCAACAGTGAGCTGTGAGTATCACTGTGTGCTGGTTGAAGCAGATCATCTTAAACTGAAAGTTTCACAGATACACCTTTAATCTACTTTTTGTTTGATGTCCAGATGAAAATGAGTAGCCAGTACAGGTAATGTTAGATACTAGCAGCTCTGAGTAACTAACATAGCTAACTAGATTGCATGAGGCCAGAGCTTATTTACACTGAGAGACATTTTATTTAGTCTATTTCGATGTGTTACCGTCTGTGAGCTCATTGCGGCGTCTAACTGTGAACCAGCCAATCAGAGCAGAGCTCATCATGTTCTTTATGGGTTCAGCAAAAAAGGCAACTAGTTTTTAGTTTTGTTTTCATTCTAGGACCAAATCTTGGGGTGTAAATGGGTGTATAAAGCAGCATCTGGATGTTTTTCACCCCAACCAAAGACACATACCTTCTATGTAGAGATCAGAGAACAGTTTAAATGCTAAATAAATGCATTCCGTGGCTCCATTAAAGCTTTAACAGTACACCATCTCTCATTCTCTTCAGCTGTAAGGGATGAGTTATGGACGAGTTGGCATAGCTTTCCATTTAGTTTCTGAATAATAAGCCTAAAGATGTAACGTCTGGCCCTGAATATAAATATATATATATATATATAAATATATATAAATGAACAGTTACATTAGTTCTCAATTTGTATTCATCTGTTATTTAAATGTTATTGCTTTTTGATGAAAAACAAACTTTGACATGGTCGTTCATTACAGGTTTACCATAAACACGGTGATTGCGACAATCAACCACAAGCTGAGTGGCTGCAGGATTGATTGTCACATATGCACAACATCTATTTGAAACCTCATTACAGCCATTACACTAATGAAACAACTACATAATGCTGTATTCAAGTGTGGCAGGGGGTCTCAAGCTATCAGTTCCCTGCTATTGGAAATAAGAGAGCTTGAGCGAATAAAGTCGAGTGAAAAGACAAACAGCTCTAGAAGCTGCAATTGGACTTAAAAGCATTGTTTTGCTCCCCGCGGCCCCTTCATGATGCCTGGATGGTGGCGTTTGTACTGAAAACCGAACCCCCCACCCATACTTTTCAAGGCTCTTCTTTTGAATGTGTGGGTCCTTTAAAGGGCTGTAACCACTCATTTGCTTCCTGACAGCCAGATCTTCCAGTCCACCAACTTTGGCACAAACTGTCTGCAGGAATAACACTCCACATCACTCTAGCCAGAATGGGCAGAGCTAACCGGCTGGAAGTTTACACATGGTTTCAGGTGAACACCATTTCAGGGTTGCGAAGCTGCATCATGGAAAGTTATTATATGAAATGGATCTGGATCTACTGCCAGAAACACTGGCCGGGTTTGAAATACTCTACTACATACTATATATATATATATATATATATATATATATATATATATATATATATATATATATATATATATATATATATATCTTCATTAATATTCATTAAAGCCATCTATACACTAGTTTGTTCCTTCAATATAATAATTCATGTTGTCTGTATAGTAAGTTGTGGCCTCAGTATATTAACTTATGGCCTCTATACAGTAATTTGTGGCCTTAATATAGAAATTTACGATGTAATTAAAATAATAATGTGTGGAAAATTCATTCATAATATTACATGTGTTTGTTGTCCAAAGAGAAACATGTACCTCCAACAACCTACTTTACTTTTAATGTAAGTCAATGGAACCAGAATCTTTATACAATGCAATGGCAGCTGCTGCATTCAAATTTAGTAGAAATAATAAAATAGACAAAAACAGATGTTTTTCTTTAAACAGCTATGATATACAAAAAAAAAGACGTGTGCAGGTCAGCTGTAAATAGAACGTGTATATTTGTGTTACAAGGGTTACATGTGACCCCTGGTTTCCATCACCACCACTGAAAAGAACTCTCTATATAAAGAAATCGGAATGTCTTTTTCCGTCCTAACCGCCGCATTATCTAGAAAGTGGGTGGAATTGTCCTTTAAGTAAGTGCATGTCCTATCTTTACGAGGAAGCGGGGAATAGATGACCACTGTAGCACTATCAGAGAAAGAGCTTCCCGCTCCTGTGGGCATGTGAAAGAGAGGCACGAGGACGAGGCAGGGACACGTTTCCCCTCGACGGTCAATCAATAGCGACCCAGACGCAAGGCCACAGCACAGTGGACCGAGCATAGCACATTCGGCCGAACTAGGTCCTGTTATCAGCTTTCCCAGATGGTCAACAGTGCCTGAGATGTATTAACTGATCAAACCCTGGTTAACGGTTAATAACTAACAATGGGCTATTCACAATAGACAAAACACTGTCTAAAGAAAAACACAGCTCCCTGAAATACTAACTTTACAGGAGAGGCCAAAAACTGTCTTTACTTTCAATGTAAGTCAATGGAACCAGAATTTTTTCCAAGCTATTTTGGAGCATTTCTATTGGTCCGTCCACCAAGAACGTTTCACACAATGTAGACAGCAGCTGCTGCGTCCAAGTAATGTAGAAAAATAAAAATCCCTAAAAATAGAGATACAGTGCCTTGCAAAAGTATTCGGCCCCCTTAAACTTTTCAACCATTTGCCACATTTCAGGCTTCAAACATAAAGATATGAAATTATAATTTTTGGTGAAGATTCAACAACAAGTGGGACACAATCGTGAAGTGGGACGAAATTTATTGGACATTTTAACCTTTTTTTAGAAATAAAAACTGAATTATTCGGCCCCCTTGCGTTAATACTTTGTAGCGCCACCTTTTCCTGCAATTACAGCTGCAAGTTGCAACTTTTGCAAGGCACTGTACATGTTTCATAAAAAAAAAAAATCATATCATAAAAAACAGTGTATGTGTTTCATTTTCAGCCAGTGTGGCCTAAAACCATTCACTTGCATTAGAACAAAGAAGTTCACTAGACCTTCCAAACTGAGCTCCAAAATGTGGCTCCTAACAACTACCTGGAAGACCAGAAGACCTGGTAGACCACCAATACCGCCCTTTTCAGATAAATAGCAGCTTTCGTCTTTAAAAGGAACCCCTTAATATGGTGTAATGACACTAAATTACATATTAAGGCTTACAAGTGTTACCAGATCTAGAAACATCCATAGGTGTTTCTCTCCATCCTTCCAAGGTGAGAAGACACCTCAGTGCTATGGGGTTTGGAAGGATGTGTAGCTGCTCAAGAAGCTCCTCACTGAGAGCATAAACTCCAACAATAAACCCCAATAACTTCAGAAGTGGACCTCAGAGAAGGTAATAAAATCAGCCAAGGCAAATCAATAGGCTTGAATATTATATTTGAAATATTAGCTGCACGCATGGCCACTTCTTTCTGACTGCATTGCTTTACCTGCCACTTTCAATACCTCAGCATTTCAATTGTGGTGAACATCTATTAGATTTCCTTTCGAGACAGTTTTGGTTTTTCTGCTTTAAGAACAAAGCCGGCGCTAAAATCTGATAAGACAGCCTGAAAACTGTCCAATTAAAGTGGGTTTGTCTAACGCAAGACGTATGCAGGGCTTTTACAGCAGCCGGTGCGGAATAACTCTTATCAGAAGCAATCACGGCGCGAATTAGAAAAGAGATTGAGCGCTTTAATAAAAATAAGCCCTCAAATTTCCAACTCGCAGCAGGAACAGGTTTCATAACTCGCTCGCTCCGGACAGCCAAATGCATTAGTGCCACAAAAAGGGCCCGGTTGCCACGACAACCGCAAAGTAACCCTGGCGTCCAGCAAAGCACGTGCAAACATCAGTTCGGTGGTCAGTCCGCAGGGACGCTCTCTCACGAGTACACAAGACCGCAAGCTCGCATCTCCTCCACAGGTACATACTCCAGTCACACCACAGCCGTCTCACCTGGTCAGTGCTCGGTGTGTCCGCAATGTCATTCATACTTCTGCTCTGAGCGTGACCTGCAACACAAAACAGATACCACACGCTCACTGGCCACTTTATTAGAAACACCCACCTTCTACTTCCACTAACTGGCCACTTTATTAGAAACACCTACCTTCTACTTCCACTTACTGGCCACTTTATTAGAAACACCAACCTTCTACTTTCATTAACTGGCCACGTTACTAGAAACACCCACCTTCTACTTCCACTAACTGGCCACTTTATTAGAAACACCTACCTTCTACTTTCATTAACTGGCCACTTTATTAGAAACACCTACATTCTATTTTCACTAATTGGACACTTTATTAGAAACACCAATCTTATACTTCCACAAATTGGCCATTTTATTAGAAACACCCACCTTACACTTCCACTCACTGGCCACTTTATTAGAAACACCAACCTTGTACTTTCACTCACTGGCCACTTTATTAGAAACACCTATCTTGTTTTTCCACTAACTGGCCACTTTATTGGAAACACCTACCTTGTATTTCCACTCACTGTCCACTTTATTGGAAACACTCACCTTGTATTTCCACTAACTGGCCACTTTATTATAAACATCTACCTTATACTTCCACTCACTGGCCAGTTTATTAGAAACACCCACTTTATACTTCCACTCACTGACCACTTTATCAGAAATATCTACCTTCTATTTTCACTAATTGGCCACTTTATTAGAAACATGTACCTTCTATTTTTACTAACTGGCCACTTTATTAGAAACATCTACCTTTTACTTTCACTCACTGGCCACTTTATTAGAAACACCTAGCACATACTAGTATTAGGCTTGCTGTGTTTGTGTAGTACTGATTGTGGTGAAGCAGTAAAGTCAGAGTGACTCACGCAGTCGTCCGTAGCTGCCCGACTGCTTACTGCGCAGGTCCTCTGTGGAACGGTTGAAGGCGGAGGCGGCTGCAGGGCTGCGAGCTGGACTACGGGCTGAGAGAGAGAGAGAGAGAGAGAGAGAGAGAGAGAGAGAGAGAGAGAGACTGAACCAACCAACGTCCTAGACTGAACTTTACAAATGTTTGAAAATATCTCTGCAGGTTTCACTTACGGGCTCCGGAGCTGCCTTTGCCCATGTCGGCCAGCGAGCGGTGGATGGGTTTCTTGGTTTGGTGCCGATGTTTCCTCAGCAACACAAAGCTGATCTTATCTCTCAGCTCCGGACCAATCATCCCCTCCTCAATCTGGCGCTCGATGATGTCGTCTGTGTGAGACAGAACCAGGGACCCCAGTTACTGAAAAGCTGTGTAGTGCAGACTGCTGGTGCTGAGGGGGGCGCCAGAGTGTGCTGTGGCTGGTCCTGGAACATGCTGAACTCATGCATAGCATACACAAAACTTCGATAACATTAGCTCACCCGAAGTTCTGAATCAACTATATGTCTGTCAGATTGGCCATAAAAAACTATCCATATCCAAATTTAAACATCATCCCTGGAAAAACAACTGCTCACAGCATTGATCAGGAGGTTGTTCTTGCTTTAGTGCAGCCAGTCTTCCTGCTATACCACCATGTACTCAGCTGACAAAGTCCTGGCTGTGTTTGAGGTGGCTGTGTTTAAGTTGACCGGGGCAGTGGCCGTATAGCCTTCGTATACATAGAACAACAAGAACTACAATCAAAATGATGTTAACCTCAGGTAAACATGGTACAGATCCTATACTGGGTAATGCTTTTAGGTCAGGTCAAATTATAATAATAGAACACATACTAGGGGGCAGTGAAACACCCACATACACACACACACTAGTGAACACACATACTAGAGGGCAGTGAAACACCCACATACACACCCTAGGGGCATTGAAACACACACACACACACACACACACTAGTGAACACACATACTAGGGGGCAGTGAAACACCCACATACACACACTAGGGGCATTGAAACACCCAAATACACACACAATAGTGAACACACATACTTGGGACAGTGGAACACCCACACACACACACACTAGTGAACACCCACATACACACACACACTAGTGAACACACACACTAGGGGGCAGTGAAACACCCACACACACACACACATACTAGGGACAGTGGAACACCCACATACACACACACTAGTAAACAGACACCCTAGGGTTAGTTAGGTTAGTAAGTTAGAAACACACACACACACACACTAGTGAACACACACACTTCTGGCAGTGAAACACCTACATACACACATTAGTGAACACACACACTAGGGGGCAGTAAAACACCCACATACACACACACACATTAGTGAACACACACACTAGGGGGCAGTGAAACACCCACACAAACACACACACACACACACACACACACTAGTGAACACACACTCTAAGGGGCAGTGAAACACCCACACAAACACATACATACACTAGTGAACACACACTCTAGGGGCAGTGAAACACCCACATACACACACACACACTAATGAACATACACACTTGCCCAGAGCGGTAGGCTGCCCCATACAACTAGGCCCAGGGAGCAGGTAGGGGGTAGGTGCCTTGCTCGAGAGCTCTTCAGTCGTGTCCTGTTGGTCTAGGTGATTGAACCGGAGACCTTCCGGTCACAAGACCAGATCTCTCACTTTCTTTAAACACTGAAGTTCTGTCTTCTAGCTCACTGTGAGCTGAGCTAAAACACTGTGAGGGACGTACAGAGAGGATGAGCCTCTTCGTCGTGTTAACGCTGTTGTTCTGTTAATTTGGTGTGTCTGTGTGTTTTCTAGGCTTTACTGTGTTTGGGTCACCGTCCCGCCTTACTCGTGGCTCCTGGTCCTCCTTACCTACGATCTGCGGCAGCGAGTACCCCTCCAGGTCCAGCAGCACCACGCCGGTCTGCAGGCAGGTGCGCAGCTCGAACAGGCTGTGCAGGGACAGCGTGGACACGTGCGGTTTGCTCCAGCGCTCGCCGCCCTCCTCCACCTTCTCCTCAAACTTCACCCACCTGAGGAGAACACAGAGCGCTGGAAGAGAGCACGCAGTGACAGGAGGGGAGGAGGAAGAGCTCTTCTTCACCTACGGGTAATTACTGGTGGGGAGACGGTGTTATTAAATGGGATGACAGGTCTATTTAAAGTGCCGTCCATCAGCAGTCCAGATTATAGTCTAGAAATTGTCCTCATTTTCTAAAGTGCTTTTCACGAGACTGTTATTTTGCTCTATATTGCTTTTGCTTCTTTTTAGGGATGTACGAGGCTTGCGTTTAAGAATAGGCTTTGAACATCATTGCTAGATAGAAATCCTTATATATATATATATATATATATATATATATATATATATATATATATATATATATATATATATATATATATATATATATAGCAATGGACCACTTTAGTAGACACACCTCCTGGTATCTCCACTCATTTTCCAGTCTATCAGCTCCACTCACCATACAGGAGCTACACTTACAGACTGTAGTTCATCTGATTCTCTGTATACTTTATTACCCTGTTCTTCAATGATCAGGACCCCCACAGGACCACCAAAGGGCAGATATTATCGATCAGACACTGTACCTCAGTGGTCTCATATACATATAGACACTTATATATGCATAGTATATATGGCACCTCCTTGAAATTGGTTAGGGTTATTGTTCAAGTCCAGAAAAGACATGGAGGATTTTCTTCTAAAGCATGGTTTGCTGTGTCTCTGTGGAAAATATCTGTAATTGTGTTTCTGATTTAATGTAAAGAGAGTGATTTATGCTCAATAGGTCCATCGAATACACTAAACTGCATCACTCCAAACCTTTCTTCAACCAATTCTTCTGCTACGCTGGCAGCCCTGCTTATAGATACCAAAGACAGTGAAATGACTTGAGCCCAATATTGAAAATGTATCCCAGATTTTGGAAAAAACAAACACAAATTCAAAAAAGGGACTCCCCTTCAACCTTACTGCTAAATATTTAACTACCCCCCCAACACATACACCATACCCACACCCTACACTATTGACCTCCAATAATATACACAAAATTATTCATTTCAAAATATAAGAATTTGTAATGATGATTACTTTCTTTATATGTATCTATTATTATACAGCATCTCCCAAAAGTGAGTACACCCCTCACATTTGTGTAAATATTGTATTATATCTTTTGATGGGGCAACCCTAAAGATATGACACTTTGATACAATGTAAAGTAGTCAGTGTACAGCTTGTACAACAGTGTAAAGTTGCTATTTCTTCAAAATAACTCAACACACACCGTCAGTTTCTTTAGCAAGTGGTCGTCTTGGAGGTGTGTTTGGGGTCATTATCATGTTGGAATACTGCCCTGCAACCCAGTTTCTGAAGGGAGGGGATCAAGCTCTGCTTCAGTATGTCACAGTACATGTTGGCATTCATGGTTCCCTCAATGAACTGTGGCTCCCTTACAGCCAGCAGCACTACTACAGCCCCAAACCATGACACTCCCACCACCATGCTTGACTGTTGACCTGGTTGCCACCACACACGCTTGGCACCATCTGAACCAAATAAGTTTATCTTGGTCTCATCAGACCACAGGACATGGTTCCAGTAATGTCATCCTTCTGGGACGATAGCCATGCAGACCAACTTGATACAGTGTGCGGCGTATGGTCTGAGCACTGACAGGCTGACCCCCTACCCCTTTACCCTGGATATGGATATGACGCTAGGCAACAATATTTACAATAATGTGAGGGGTGCACTCACTTTTTTGAGATACTGTGTTATTACATCCACCCCATTATCTTCCGGTCTATACTGCTAGTCAGGGTCATTGGGGTCTGGAGCCAATCCCAGCGTCACTGGGCGAAGGCGGGGTACACCATGGACAGGTCGCCAGTCTATCGCATGGGCTTATATTAATACAGATTATTTAATCAATAGTAATTCTTATGCTGTTTGTCCATGACATAGCCTTTTCAGAGCTATGCTGGATTCAACTGAACCATCTACTGAGGTTTGAGTCTATGGACGTTGTTGCCGAGCCGACAGCATGCAGTGAATTAATGGCAGCTTGTTGTTCACATAGCATCTCATTTCAATGGTAACCATAAAGAATATTTAGAAAAATCTGCTCTGCTCTCAAAAACCATAAGTTTAATGAAGCGTGAGTTTCAAATGAGAGCTTTTCTTCTCTTCACTATTGGAGGAGTGAGAAATCTAGCAGGTTGTCTTATCCACAGGGCTGGATAAGCAGATGATCAACTGTTTGAAGACAGTATTGGTCGGAGTCAGGTTTTCTGTTTCTGTATTTTAAATGCACACCTGGAGCCACATCAGGACTGCAGATAAGAGTGGACACCACTGAGTTTAGAGCTGCTACTGTTATATCACTCATGATTCAGTATACAATCCTGTGTGTCCACTGGGGTTGAGGTCAGGGTTCTGTGCAGGCCACTGGAGTTGCTTTGCACCACTCCAGCCAACTTTTGGTGAACTTTGCGAGGTTGCACGGTCTGCAGCTTCAGGGCTGAGCTCTTGTTGCTCTGAGATGCTTCAATTTACAATGATGGCACTTACTGTTGACCGGGAGGATCCAGCAGGACAGAACCTTCACAAACTTACTTGCAGATGAGCTGGAATCCTATGGCAGTACTGAGCTCCTCAGTATGACCCATTCTACTGTTTAGCTGTGCCCAAATCACTAACTTCCATACTGCACAGTACATAAGAGCAGTATGTGAAAACTCCTAAAATATAATTTTCATATATATAACTATACACACTATATTGCCAGAAGTATTCACTCATCTGCCTTCACACCCATATTAACTTGAGTGACATCCCATTCTTAATCCATAGGGTTTAATATGATGCCAGTCCAACCTTTGCAGCTGTAACAACTTCAACTCTTCTGGGAAGGCTCTCCACACGGTTTAGGAGTGTGTTTATGGGAATGTTTGACCGTTCCTCCAGAAGCACATTAGTGAGCTCAGACATTGATGTTGGACGAGAAGGTCTGGCTCACAGTCTCCGCTCTAATTCATCTCAAAGGTGTTCTATCAGGTTGAGGTCGAGGCCAGTCAAGTTCTTCCACACCAAACTTGCTCCTCCATGTCTTTATGGAGCTGCTTTGTGCACTGGTGGGCAGTCATGTTGGAACAGGAAGGGGCCGTCCCCAAACTGTACCCACAAAGTTGGGAGCATGAAATTGTCCAGAATCTCTTGGTCTTCTGAAGCATTAAGAGTTCCTTTCATTGGAACTAAGGGGCCGAGCACAATCCTGAAACACAACCCCACAGCATAATCCCCCCTCCACCAAACTTTACACTTGGCACAATGCTGGCATACAAGTAGCGTTCTCCAGGTAACCGCCAAACCTAGACTCGTCCATTAGATTGCCAGACAGAGATGTGTGATTGGTCACTCTGGAGAGCACGTCTCCACTGCTCTAGTGAAAATGGAAGTGATTGTAACACCTGAATTTGCTATTTGGATGGGTGAGTGAATACTTTTGACAATATAGTGTAATGTTATAAAGGACGTTGATGCAGTGCGTCCGATACTAAACACAATCTCTACGGAGATTTCATGGTTATGTGCTTGATTTTATACACCTGTTAGCAGAGAGAGTGTGGCTGAAGAACCTAACTTTAAGAATCAAGAAGGGGGCGTCCACATACTTTTGGCCATAAAGCTGCTCAGTGGATGTTAAATAGTATATGAGTTGGTGCGGGTGCTCATACCTGGCTGATTCTCTCCACTCCAGTTCCTCTCCCTCATGTTGGAGCGTGTCCATCTCGGTGAAGAGGGTGGGCGTCGGCATGGCATCTTCATCCTCTCCTAAGATATACCGCAGCCGCTCCGCCGCCGGGGACACTGAATAGAGATTGACATACAGGATGTTGTTCAGATTAACAGCTCTTCTTAATCAGTGGCACACTGCTGCTATGTTGTTTGTATTATTATTTTATTATTATTATTATTATTATAATTAATATCATCATTGTTATTAATATTACTACTATACATGCATTCATTCATCTTCTAAACCGTTTATCCTTCTGGGCCATAGACCCCCTTTGACACCTATCTTATTGAGTACAAGGAAAGAAACACCCTTGACAGGTCACCAGTCCATCACAGGACAGATATACAGACATACACACGCTCCCACCTGGGGGGGGCATTCATTTTCAAGCGTAGTCAAACATTATGGTTTCATTTGATCTACAGCCTCCAAACTGCCTGTACTCACTTAGGGCAAATCCCCAAACACACTGACCTGCACTCCTCTATTTGTTGTTTATCCAGCCCTCGTTCCTCCCATTGGGTCCCATTCATTTTTGGCTGAACCCAAACATCATGCTTTCGTTTAACCAACAGTTACAAAACTGCCTCTACTCACTTAGGGCAAATCCCCAAACACACTGACCCACACTTCTCTATGTTTATTCATCCCTCGTTCCTCGCACTGCTCATGCTGTACAAGTATCCTATGTTTCCTTCAGAAAATGCCCTTTTCTAATTATTATTATTATTATTATTGTTATTATTTATTTATATTATATTGACAGTCACTGTTTACGTACCCCAAGAATTGATAATGGCTGCTAAAAAAGATCTCAAGAACCATTACGATTTAAACCTGATGGTCATGCATGCTACTGGAAATTGGCTTGAATGTTACCAGTAGACACCACTAGAATCCTGAAGAACACCGTATTTTCACTGTATAATCTACTGTATAACTAAATCTTGCTGAAAATGTTTCTTTAAGCCTTTTGAAGAATCATCTACTTACTTAGAAGATCTTAATTAAAAGACTTAGAATCATCAGTTCATCGTCTGCTTACTTTACTATTCACATTACCAGAAACTTAGACCGGGGTGCCCAAATTTTTGCTTGCCACTGTATATGTTCACAACCAGCATTTTAGCATATACCAAATGATGTCATTTACATAAATAAGCCATAAAGTAAGACTAACAAACTAACAGCCTGTTTATTTCTAAGGAAGGATGATAGACTGGAAATTGGCCAAGTCAGTTACTGTTTTGGGTTGAAGAACCATCCAAGTCTTACAAGAGGGGCTCAAGGGGAGAAAAAAACACAAGAAACATCTCAAATAGGAGCTCTTTACCAGCAGCTCAAGTGTTCTACACAGTGCGGGGAGGACTCTGCCTTCACCTGTTCCAACTCAGGGAGCAACAAATTAGCCGTTTGACAGATACTCTGCATAAAACGTTTAGCCCACTGCGCTGTTATGAAGCCTGTCTGTATCCATGAAGACTACCTGCGCTCTTTGAGTCATTACCCATTACTGCTCCTGAGAGAGAACAGGCCAGGAAGTGTGCGTGCTGCTATTTTAGACTGAAAGCTTTGGCTGCTTGACGCTCTCCAGCTAGTTAGAGAGAAACAGTTTGTTGGAAAAGGTGGGCCGATTGGCGGGGGTGTCATTTATTTCCGCCTATTTTTGCCACATTTCTAAATACTGGGTTCCGGTCAAACATCAGAGGTGAAGTACATGGAAAATCTTAGTCACCAAATTGTAGCTGGCAATAACATTTCAACAACACCACCAGATTTAATTTGCATTTCCTTTTCAACAGACACCTGCTGTGTCTCTGTTCATGAAAAAGAGGCCCTGTCTTTCTTGTAGGCAGGACCATTCTCTATAGTTTAGATTGCACAGGTCACCAATAACTGTCCAGCAGATGTCCAACCCAAAGTTCACAAGTATGTGAACACCAAACTTAATGGATGGATTGCAGCTGTTTAGACATACCCATTTCTAACAAGTTCATAAAGTCAAGGTAATAGCCATGCAGTCTCCAAAGACAAACACTAGCAGTAGATTGGACTGACAAAGAGCTCAGTAACATAGGTTGCCATCAGTCAGCTCATGCAATTTCTTTCCTACTAGACCTGCCCTGGTCCAACGAAAGGGCTGCTATTGTAACAAAAAGCAGCATCTACACAGTGGAATCAAATTATTATAACATCTAGAGTAGCCGCCGTGTGCAGTATAGACAGCAGCTAGATGGACCAGGAGACTCAATAAGGTCCTGGTAGGTGGTCACAGAGGATCCACAGAGCCAACACGACCATCCACATGATCCCAAAGATACTCAATTGGGTTCAAGTCTGGGGAACTAGGGGTCCAGGGTAGTATTTGGAAGTCTCGGTCAGGTCTTCCAACCAATGTGGGACATTTCTAGTCGTGTGACGTGTCACCTGGTCTTGCTGGAAGATCCCATCCGCCCATGTATGGTGTATGTGATGTGCAAGGATGGATTCAGACCCAAATTTGTTAAGACCACATGGATGAGTGGATCCAGAGAATGCCACGAAAACCTTCCCGAGACCATGACACTGCTACATATATGCTGCCACCGTAGAAAGTAGGAAGGTCATAATAATGACCAACAACAGCTCAGCCATGAAGCTAATTGACAATGTGGGTTTGGTGGACGCTGGAGAAGAAGCAGGCTGGGTAACAAATCCCACATGCTTCAACCTGCCACAAGGCATAAGTACTACACTATGTCCTCTTCCCCAGAATAGTAGCACCCCTTGCCTCGGCTGTGATGGCTTCTGCTGACCCAGCTCCTCTGGCAGCAGTGCACCAACTCCTTCTGCTCAACTTCTTCGCTCTACATTTACATTTACGATATTTTGCAGATGCTCTTATCCAGAGTGACTTACAAAATTGCTTTGTGTCCAGTCAGAGTATGTATCTCCAGCTAGTAGTCTCCTTCTGCAATCATTGGCTAAGCTTGTTCTTCAAGTTTGTACTATGGCATAGACCAGAGGTCACTAATAGGCGGTCGGCAGTCCAGGTCTGAACCCAGATGTTATCCGGTGCAGACCCAAACCAATAAACTATTGAGAAGGTTTTAATGTTGACGGTGTTTGTTTTAAGATGCGTAGCTTTTCTTGTCTTTACAGTATACAGGCTTTGCAGCAGTAAACTTGCAGACCAATCGCGTACGTTGTAAATTCACCAGAGGCTCTCCTCAGCCAATCAGATCTGTGCAGATTTGGGAGGCAGCTCCAAACTAACAGGTCGAGATTTGAAATTGAGTTAACAAGAAGATTTGTTTTGAACATTTGAACAGTAAATATACTGAAATGTACTGAACAGTTGGTGTTTCAGTAGCTGATGGTATAAGATGCTGATACTGGGCTACTTCAGTAAACAGGACACACCACTGAATCAGAACACAAGTTAGAAATGATGACGGTCCAGACCTTCGCCTGAGGAGATCTCCTCTGACTGGACCTTACTGACCTGAATTAAACACCCCTGGCATAGACCAACAGACTGCTAGGCAGCATCCTACGTTTGAGACCAAATATAGCATCGGTATGATGAAGAAGACGCCGGAAACAGAGCTTTAGATGCAACACTATGAAATTCTACATCTCGAATGCAATGATCAGTCAGCTCTGGCCAAGCCTTTGACCGGTAGTAGAACGCTATGAAAAGATACTATAACTGCCATGACGATGTTATAATATTAGTAAACTATGCCATGAAGCAACCAGTCCCCCACTCCAGATGCCAATTCGTTGGCAGAGTCTAACCTGAACTAATGTATCTGGCACATCATCAAAGAGCACCTGCACCTCTAATCCCAACATCCCTCCCTATAAGGCCCAGCACAAACCCTAGTTAAGGAAGCCAAATTCAGTTGCTGTTAAAGACTGCGATAGAGGATACAAAGACAGAAGCCAGAGCCATCAAAACATAGCAGCAGGGGCCAAATCCGGAGGTCACCTTCTGGGAAATAGAACCACTACATTTTTTGCTGATGCTGTGGCTGCTGGGACGTTGAAAGTTGAAGCTGCACAGTTGCTGCAAATAAGCCGATATGATGACATCCAGCACACCTCAGCGGGGCCAAAAATTAGATTATTTCATTATGATTCTATAGTGAAAAAAGCTCTCGACTGGGAGGTACCATAGATTTCCTGTCTGAGAGTTGGCATCAGTGGTTTGAATAATGATTAAAAGAAATCAGGACTATGTTTGAAGTTGAGGGGGCCAGATTTTGGAAATGTATGGCATTTCAAGCAGGGTCCAAAAGAGTGTACTCTAGGTCCATTCAAGAACTGTTACAACATAACATATTGCAGTGCTGGACTTTCTAGAGAATCTGGTACCTGTGGCCAGCCAACATGGCCAAGAACCAACTGCTGACATGCGAACCTGACAGGCATGACATATAGAGGAAGGAAATCTTAAGTCACACTATAATTATAGTGTTTAGGCTGAACTGAACTGGAACTTTGCAGCTACTGACAAACATTCATGTTACATGTTCTTTTTTTAATGTGTTGCCAGTAAGTAATTTGGCTTACCAGTACACCAATTTAAAAAAATGCTACCAGCCAAGCGTTTTAAAACTATTCTAAAACTTTTGACTGGTAGTGTTCTAAAATTATATAATCTACTTCTTTTACAATAAGTTATTCATGTTACTTTGTATTGTATTTATGATTATTTACATCTGTTCTAATCATATGAACAGTGAGTACAATCAAAACCTTTTGTTCTAAAGGTTTGTTCTAGTGTTCTAAAACGTTTGGCTGGTAGTGTATCTAAAACGTTTGACTGGTAGTGTACTAAAACGTTTGACTGGTAGTGTATCTAAAACGTTTGACTGGTAGTGTACTAAAACGTTTGACTGGTAGTGTATCTAAAACGTTTGGCTGGTAGTGTATCTAAAACGTTTGACTGGTAGTGTATCTAAAACGTTTGACTGGTAGTGTACTAAAACGTTTGACTGGTAGTGTACTAAAACGTTTGTCTGGTAGTGTACTAAAACGTTTGACTGGTAGTGTACTAAAACGTTTGACTGGTAGTGTACTGAAACGTTTGGCTGGTAGTGTATCTAAAACGTTTGACTGGTAGTGTATCTAAAACGTTTGACTGGTAGTGTACTAAAACGTTTGACTGGTAGTGTATCTAAAACGTTTGACTGGTAGTGTATCTTAAACGTTTGACTGGTAGTGTATCTAAAACGTTTGACTGGTAGTGTACTAAAACGTTTGGCTGGTAGTGTACTAAAACGTTTGACTGGTAGTGTACTAAAACGTTTGTCTGGTAGTGTACTAAAACGTTTGACTGGTAGTGTACTAAAACGTTTGTCTGGTAGTATACTAAAACGTTTGGCTGGTAGTGTATCTAAAACGTTTGGCTGGTAGTGTATCTAAAACGTTTGGCTGGTAGTGTACTAAAACGTTTGACTGGTAGTGTATCTAAAACGTTTGGCTGGTAGTGTATCTAAAACGTTTGGCTGGTAGTGTATCTAAAACGTTTGGCTGGTAGTGTACTAAAACGTTTGACTGGTAGTGTATCTAAAACGTTTGACTGGTAGTGATCTAAAACGTTTGGCTGGTAGTGTACTAAAACGTTTGTCTGGTAGTATACTAAAACGTTTGGCTGGTAGTGTATCTAAAACGTTTGGCTGGTAGTGTATCTAAAACGTTTGGCTGGTAGTGTACTAAAACGTTTGACTGGTAGTGTATCTAAAACGTTTGACTGGTAGTGATCTAAAACGTTTGACTGGTAGTGTATCTAAAACGCTTGACTGGTAGTGTATCTAAAACGTTTGACTGGTAGTGTATCTAAAACGTTTGACTGGTAGTGTACTAAAACGTTTGACTGGTAGTGTACTGAAACGTTTGGCTGGTAGTGTATCTAAAACGTTTGACTGGTAGTGTATCTAAAACGTTTGACTGGTAGTGTACTAAAACGTTTGACTGGTAGTGTATCTAAAACGTTTGACTGGTAGTGTATCTTAAACGTTTGACTGGTAGTGTATCTAAAACGTTTGACTGGTAGTGTACTAAAACGTTTGGCTGGTAGTGTACTAAAACGTTTGACTGGTAGTGTACTAAAACGTTTGTCTGGTAGTGTACTAAAACGTTTGTCTGGTAGTATACTAAAACGTTTGGCTGGTAGTGTATCTAAAACGTTTGGCTGGTAGTGTATCTAAAACGTTTGGCTGGTAGTGTACTAAAACGTTTGACTGGTAGTGTATCTAAAACGTTTGACTGGTAGTGATCTAAAACGTTTGACTGGTAGTGTATCTAAAACGTTTGACTGGTAGTGTATCTAAAACGTTTGACTGGTAGTGTATCTAAAACGTTTGACTGGTAGTGTACTAAAACGTTTGACTGGTAGTGTATCTAAAACGTTTGACTGGTAGTGATCTAAAACGTTTGACTGGTAGTGTATCTAAAACGTTTGACTGGTAGTGTATCTAAAACGTTTGACTGGTAGTGTACTAAAACGTTTAAGTTTAAGGTCCTCAACTCTGCCTACGTTTCTGTGGCTGAGACTATAACACAGCAGTCGTAGAGCTTCCCACTACTGCTTCTGCTTTTGTTCATTTCTCTTAGCTTTTACTGGTGTTTTCAAATGAGTTTTAGTCATAACAGTCTTACTCCAAACACGCATTCCCGTCATGTTGCTGTTCATCATTATGAAAAGTCATTAAAATATTTGCCAGCTTTGGCGTCTTAAAGACTGCATGGAACTGCTGTAATGCTATCTTATTAGGATGGCAGGACTACGGAGAAGACACGTTTGAGTGGAGACGTGATCGGAATAAAAAACAAAGAAGGGGTGAAGCAAGGTGCAGGGCCTCTAACCTCTGTTTGCTTCACCTTCTACAGTTAGCGTGCAATAGTACAGCATTCACTGCTCCTTCATTGACTTACACTTCATAATAACCACACATCCGTAATGGTTGTTTACAGCCTCTTGGACTTGCTGCTATATTTCAACATAACAATATAGTTGTAAAGATCACAAGCTACAGTACTGTGTAAAAAGTTTTAGGACACTTGGGGACATTATTATAAGCTTTTATTTACCCAGTAAAACACTTTATTTTTTAAATATTTCAATATTATTAATACAGTAAGTAGTGCTTTTACATACATCAGTGTGTTTATTTAACCCTTTCCAAGCTTCTCCTTCTATAAACAACCCAGTATTATTAACAGTTCTCATCTAATACCTGCTTTGACTGCTCAGTACTTCATTAAGCTAAATCAAGATTTGCTGCTGAAGGAACTGAACACATTCATACAATGTCTGGGGCGTCCAGGAGAAATCTGGAACCTAACTTTGTTCTTTAAACTGGAGCTCAAGATCTGATCTACTTCTCTCACAATAACATATTCATGATACTTTGTATTGTATGTAGGATTATTTACATCTGTTCCAATCAGATCTGGTGTTCTTACTGGTGAACATTCACTTATTGATTAGATAAAGGCTTTTAAACAGGGAGCTCAGGTGCCCAAGACTTTTGCACCATTGTGTACAATCAAACATTTATGAAAATTTATGGTTTGTATGCTTTGCTTGCTGATGTATTTGGATGCAAGGTAAGATATAAATGGCACACAAAACTTTCACTATTTTTTATATCCCAATGGTGTTCTTCATCCTATTCCACCACAGGTGTCTGCATTTTGTGAACCTATGAAGAAAGAAGTGGACCAACGAAATGATGGAATTAGTGTTGTAGTTAGTTGTATTCCAGATTTGGCCCATTTGGATTGATTGCAACAGGTACCAAAAGGATTGTCTTAAAATGTACAATGCAAAGACTTGAGAGTTGATTGATTATCAGTCAGCTCGGTGGATCTGAACGCCTGCTATAAATGACGCTGACAGTGAGCTGTTGGAGAGAAGGCCAACCTAACCTCCAAAAGCAAACATGTCTATATCAATAAGCTTCAAGTTGAAGTTTCCTGTCAGAAATGATGCTAGCTGCATTCCAAAGTCTGGGGTATAGAAGGATGTGTTAAATTCAAGGACCTTCATTTACAGCCTAGAAATGCAGCCTATGTTGGAATGTTTTCGTGGACACAATTGTTGTACCCCTCTAGGTCCTTGGTTACCCACAATTCACTGTGTAAATATGGGGCAAAAATGGTGGAAAATTGAGCTTCAAGAGTAGAATAAATTTTAAATTGTATGTTGTTCACATACTTGCATTCATCTACATTACCTTGTAAAATGTAAAACAATAGATTCTTTAAAACATGTATTTCTACTTTCCTACATCGTTTGAACAAGACAGCTGCGGTTTACGTGGTTTGAAAGTTTCATGATGAATGGACCAATAGAAATGCTACAAAATAGACTGGACGAAATGCTGATTCCAGTTTTACAGTTTTACAGTTAGTAGTGGTGTAGTAGTTAGTAAGGTGGTGTAGTGGTTAGTATGGTGGTGTAGTGGTTAGTAAGGTGGTGTAGTGGTTAGTACGGTGGTGTAGTGGTTAGTACGGTGGTGTAGTGGTTAGTAAGGTGGTGTAGTGGTTAGTATGGTGGTGTAGTGGTTAGTATGATGGTGTAGTGGTTAGTATGGTGGTGTAGTGGTCAGTATGGTGGTGTAGTGGTTAGTATGGTGGTGTAGTGGTCAGTATGGTGGTGTAGTGGTCAGTATGGTGGTGTAGTGGTTAGTACGGTGGTGTAGTGGTTAGTACGGTGGTGTAGTGGTTAGTATGGTGGTGTAGTGGTTAGTATGATGGTGTAGTGGTTAGTATGGTGGTGTAGTGGTTAGTAAGGTGGTGTAGTGGTTAGTACGGTGGTGTAGTGGTCAGTATGGTGGTGTAGTGGTTAGTAAGGTGGTGTAGTGGTTAGTACGGTGGTGTAGTGGTTAGTAAGGTGGTGTAGTGGTTAGTATGGTGGTGTAGTGGTTAGTATGATGGTGTAGTGGTTAGTATGGTGGTGTAGTGGTCAGTATGGTGGTGTAGTGGTTAGTATGGTGGTGTAGTGGTCAGTATGGTGGTGTAGTGGTCAGTATGGTGGTGTAGTGGTTAGTACGGTGGTGTAGTGGTTAGTACGGTGGTGTAGTGGTTAGTAAGGTGGTGTAGTGGTTAGTATGGTGGTGTAGTGGTTAGTATGATGGTGTAGTGGTTAGTATGGTGGTGTAGTGGTCAGTATGGTGGTGTAGTGGTTAGTATGGTGGTGTAGTGGTCAGTATGGTGGTGTAGTGGTCAGTATGGTGGTGTAGTGGTTAGTACGGTGGTGTAGTGGTTAGTATGGTGGTGTAGTGGTTAGTATGGTGGTGTAGTGGTTAGTATGATGGTGTAGTGGTTAGTATGGTGGTGTAGTGGTCAGTATGGTGGTGTAGTGGTTAGTACGGTGGTGTAGTGGTTAGTATGGTGGTGTAGTGGTTAGTATGATGGTGTAGTGGTCAGTATGGTGGTGTAGTGGTCAGTATGGTGGTGTAGTAGTTAGTAAGGTGGTGTAGTGGTTAGTATGGTGGTGTAGTGGTTAGTAAGGTGGTGTAGTGGTTAGTACGGTGGTGTAGTGGTTAGTATGGTGGTGTAGTGGTTAGTATGGTGGTGTAGTGGTTAGTATGATGGTGTAGTGGTTAGTATGGTGGTGTAGTGGTTAGTAAGGTGGTGTAGTGGTTAGTACGGTGGTGTAGTGGTCAGTATGGTGGTGTAGTGGTTAGTAAGGTGGTGTAGTGGTTAGTACGGTGGTGTAGTGGTTAGTAAGGTGGTGTAGTGGTTAGTATGGTGGTGTAGTGGTTAGTATGATGGTGTAGTGGTTAGTATGGTGGTGTAGTGGTCAGTATGGTGGTGTAGTGGTTAGTATGGTGGTGTAGTGGTCAGTATGGTGGTGTAGTGGTCAGTATGGTGGTGTAGTGGTTAGTACGGTGGTGTAGTGGTTAGTACGGTGGTGTAGTGGTTAGTAAGGTGGTGTAGTGGTTAGTATGGTGGTGTAGTGGTTAGTATGATGGTGTAGTGGTTAGTATGGTGGTGTAGTGGTCAGTATGGTGGTGTAGTGGTTAGTATGGTGGTGTAGTGGTCAGTATGGTGGTGTAGTGGTCAGTATGGTGGTGTAGTGGTTAGTACGGTGGTGTAGTGGTTAGTATGGTGGTGTAGTGGTTAGTATGGTGGTGTAGTGGTTAGTATGATGGTGTAGTGGTCAGTATGGTGGTGTAGTGGTCAGTATGGTGGTGTAGTGGTTAGTACGGTGGTGTAGTGGTTAGTATGGTGGTGTAGTGGTTAGTATGATGGTGTAGTGGTCAGTATGGTGGTGTAGTGGTTAGTATGGTGGTGTAGTGGTTAGTACGGTGGTGTAGTGGTCAGCACTGTCGCCTCACAGCAAGACAATCTGGGTTCGATCTCGGTCTGGGTCGTTCTGTGTGGAGTGTGTATGTTCTCTCCGTGCTTGAGTGGGTTTCCTCCGGGTACTCCGGTTTCCTCTCACAGTCCAAACACATTCATGTTAGGTTGATTGGTCACTCTAAATATATATGTATATATATTTTGAACCCAAGTTCAAATTTAGGTGTACATTTGAGTGTTTAAGAGGCTCGTCACCAGAAGTGGGACCTTTCCAGTAACATAAGCCTCCTTAGAATGTTCCATTTGTGTGACCGAGGTTACTGAGGAGGAGTCTTTATAGCATTGTCCCACTGAAGACCTTGCCTACCACTGTAGGCTGCAGCCTAGACTTAGGAATGCAACTAATAACTCCCAACAATAAGGGCTAGTGGAGCCAAAGAGGACACATTGTAAGTTATTCAGGCCAAGGACTAGCAAAACTAATGAATACAACATGACATAATTAGATTAGTCTAGTCTTAGAAACAGATAATGTGTGTCGTCTTACCAAAACCCATTTGGATGCTACATCGGATGATTCACCTATAAAGAAAAGTACATGTATACGGTGCAGCAGCCAGTATCTTGAGAGGATCTGAAATGAACCTGCCTTATCTGAGGCCATTGCTTCTGGGCCATTGCATTCTGATCTCCAGCTCCTCGCCGTGAGATGTTAGATAAGGTCATGCTATCGCGACTGCCTGAGGACGATGTCGGGGTTTAACAGTACAGATAATAGGACGACAATTGTGTTATTGAATTTCCAAATATGGGAGGTTTTTGGAATCGTATCCAGCTCTTTGTGATTTATCATACGGGATAAAGAGTCTCTTGAAGGATCACTGAAACAACATGCTGTGGATGTTTACATCAGCATTATGTTACTGGTACTAGCTAAACGGCATATAGGCTACCATTTGGCAGGTAAAGTGGGTTCATTTAACTTTCCAAATGCTGGCCATCAAAACAGGGGCTTAATAGATATTCGTTTTCTCTTCTCCTTAGAATTTGGCCATTGCCAATGATGGGCATCAGCAGTCTGGAACTTGGAAGATTAAGAAAATGGGTCCAATCAGGCTCAATTTTAGCTGGTACCATTATCTTCAGGTCATTTTCCATGACCTGGTTCTATTACATTACTGAGATTTAGATTTGAACCGGTTTCATTATTAAGGACAGTCAGTTTGGTGAATTATGGAAGGTCATTCGCTCTGGAATTATTAATCAGCAGACTTGTAAAAAGGGCAAACATTAAAATCTGATTAAAATCACAGATCTCGCTGGTTGTCACTACAGCACATGTCATACTAAGGCATGGTGAACAGGGCTTTCGTTGGCCTCCATTACCAACAGTAATATATTTATAAGGCCCAATGTACTTTCACTCTGGCTTAAAGAAGCTCTGAGATAAGTACTGGCATCAGCAGCTTCTGCGAATATTCATGAAATTTGATTTCTTTGGTAAATCTTTAGTAAATCACTTCTAAATAACTTGGAATATTATTGGAGGGAACCTATTAGCCTATTAACTCTCTGCCAAGCTGGTCAACCTGGACCCAATTCAATTCAATTCAGTGATGCTTCATTGGCATTTCTGTGTTGAATACAATGTTGCCAAAGCATATAAACATCAAGCTAAACAAACTTCATAAAACTAAAAACAAACATAGCATTATGAATAATAATCATAATATTCACAGTTAATAACAACAATAAAACAGGATTAGACTAAATAAATCTAAATAAGACATGTATAATAAAAAGAAAATAGTGTATTTCAAACTGTGTATATAAATGTATACTAAATGTACAGGTGTGGTCAGTGGGGTCAGAGGATCAGGAAGTGAGGTGTTCTCAGTTATACATACGTTTGCTCTTAGGGTCTATTTAGTATGGTCTTGGTTGTTTAGGCACAGACTGCAAACATCAATTTGAGATCCTTCTGGTGTGGGTTCAAGTATCTTAATCTTAACTGCTACTAAAGCCAAAGCATTTCTTGGCTTCAGTGTAACCAATGAATGATACAGTATGTCTTATGCTGTAACAGTCCACATTGGAAAGCAGCAAACTTTCTAGAGGTAGTAATCAACAAATTTGGACCAGGGCATAGACTTCAGTCCTGCTGGGACATCTGCGATAAGAGGAACCATTAATTCCTTGGTTGAGCTGTTTGGTGAGACTATTTAACTGCGCTTGACACCCAGAGGAGAGACTAACATTGATGTACATTTGATTACAAAATGCTTTCCAATGCATTGAGAGCTGGATACTTCTGTGTAAGACTTTTTCTTGTATACGAGTATCTCTCAGAAGCTGACAGTGTTATATATCATTCTGTTCTCCTTCACCAATCAGATCCTTGGACACACACATGCCCTGAACAGACACCAAGAGCAAGCAACACTGGAACTATGGTAAACAAAAATGTTTAAAAAATTGAAAACAACATATTGGATACGTAGTATATAGGGCCATGTAGATACTACATCATTCATTTATAATATACCATTATTATATATAATAAAATGAATGTTGTTGTCCATTTGAATCAATACAATTTTGTCTGGAACACTTTTGTTTAGTCCAAACTAAAGTCTGAATACTTCTCAGATCTATGCTATTTCCATAAAAGGTTTGTGAGCATTGTGGCACAGTGGTGTAGTGGTCACCTCACAGGAAGACAATCCGGGTACGATCCCTGGTCTGGGGCATTCTGTGTGGAGTTTGCATGTTCTCCCCGTGCTTTGCTCCGGGTATTCTGGTTTCCTCCCACACATCCAAAAATTGGTCACCCTAAATTGCCTATTGGTGTGAGTGAATATGGCCATGCGATGGACTGGCGAACTGTCCATGGTGTACCCTGCCTTAGGCCGATGATGCTGGGATTGGCTCCAGCCCCCGTGACCCCAACTAGCGGGATAAAGTGGCAGATACTGGATGGATGAATGGATTGGATGGTTTGTGAGCATCACCTTCTACCACCACAGGGAGACTTGAGCCCAAGTGTTTGAGAATGGCGACTGTTGTGTGATGGTGGAAGCCTTTTCCAGATGGTATATGTGGAAGACATGAGGTTTGCCCCATAGGAGTGAAGAGAGAGTTTGACCACTGAAATAGACCCCCATGCTCTAGTACAATAACAATTTAAGATTGGGTTTAGAGGTTTAGTTTGAGACTGCTCTAGCTTTGACATTGTCCATTTGGACCCGGAACATAGGCCAGTGTTAGATCTCATCTGTTAAACATGTACCCATGTACACCTTATTAGCAAGACTGTGGGGGCATTCATCAACCCACATGGCATCACAAGATTTTCATAGTGGCCAGAAATAATGATGAATAGTCTTCCGCTCACTGCCCGCTTGAGATTGCAGGCACTGAGGAGGTCTAAGTAAAAACCTATAATTCCTGCCCAGCTCTAAGGCTGCTGATTCCTAATGGCATTGGTATAAAGCTCCCTATAATTAAACCTGGCCCTTTAACCCAGCATCTCTTTTTCCTCTCCACAGAAAAAAGCAAAAATTCAGCAGCAGTGGAAGAAGATAAACAATGTAACCTTATTCTTAAGGTTCAAGGTCTGGTTGTTTCAGCTTCTCTCTGCAGTGAGTGTACAGAAAGACAAGTGGGTACTCATCGGCAGGACTCTTTCCTTGTTATAACTGTAGCAGAATCTAGCAAAAATCTGCAGGCTCATGGGCTGGGCTGGCTCCAAACCACCAGTTTCACCACTTTCCCAGTTACGAGTGAAAGGACAAATGTTAGTTTGGCACCATCAGAGGAGAAAGCCACTGGGTTACCAATGAAAGCAACAGAGCAGTATAGCAAAAGGCCCTTACATGAGCCAGGGTGGGGCATCACCCTGATATGGAGTGGCTAACCAAGCCTTGCAGCCTCAAGATTCAGCTTTGGTGGGTGGTGAGGAGTCTGTAGTGTCTTGTACGGTCTCAATGTAGAGGAGGATCTGGAGTATGTTCCTTGGCTGCTCAACTGCACTGTTTAATTTCTCATTACTCATGGAAGCCAAAGAGTCCAGATTCTGATTGGAGGCTGACTGGATCTTATGCAACTCTGCTGGACCTATGTTGAATGGTCTTTTGTAAAAACAAGACCATGAAGAGGCAGAAAAATACAAAATACTAACGAATCTAATGAGCAGGAACCCTTCGTAGTGAGGCTTCAACAAGTGACGGCTTGGTTTTCTCCACTGTCTCTACAAGATGAAAGCTTTTAGGACTGTTCACCGGATGGGGACTGTTATGGAGGCCTACCAGGTCTTGCCTGGTTGTTGGGAGGCCCTATTTCTCTATGTATTCCATTTCTTCTTCAAGTGCATCTAATTTCCCCCCAAAATACCTCCAGAAAATATAATTATTTATGTTAATTGTGGTTGCAAACATATAAGAAAATCCCATTTAGGCCACTGTGTACATGCTAACCTGCCCCTCAACCCAGAGTTCACTTGAGGACCAGGATCTCTGTGTAAAAAGGAAGTGCGAACTGTAATCTCACTGTTGGGAGAGCAGGCCAACAAGAATCAATTGCATCGAGCGCTGCGTCAATGGGGACCGAGGAAAACGACCTCATGCTTTATTGTCTGTTTACATGTGGCCTCGCACAAGAGCCACTGCCTCATCTACAGTCTTTATGAATGAGGACAGTCACTTCCTGCTGAACATCATAATAAGGTGGTGCCTTACATTGACAGGGGTTGAGGTCTGACTGTGAAATGTGTGGGAAAACACCCTGGAGGTCTGGAAGAGTGTGATACAGCTGCAAAGTTGCATTTGTTTGTGAGCGAAATCGTAGATTTGGATATAAAAATTCATATATGTGGGACAATATAGGTCATATGGTCCACCGGCTTATAGCTACAGTACATAGCGGCCCACATCTAATTTTTAAAAAGCAATGAAAACCTCCGAACCATAAAAGATCACACTATTCATTTTGCTTCAATCATACAAACCATACGTGCAGCGATGTTATAAAAGGAGACCCAAGAATTAAAAATAGAAACATAGAATGTATGATGTGGATGGTGATCTGGAGATGTAGTACATCACGTTCTCACTAAAAATGCTCCACTGGTTCCCACTAGGGTCACTGTTTGGTCTCCAGATATCTGTTAATTTTGAGATTGAGGCAGAACCTCTCTGACTCCACCCACTGGTGAAACTAATGAATAAAGTGAGTATTTTATTGTGTCCAGTGGATCTGTGGGTGAACACTGGTAAACAGCCCTAACGTTAATGACAAGAGGCGTTGTGGAGTTGAGTTTGTTGCTGGTCGATCCACAGGAAAGTAAAAGTAAACCAAACCACACACTTTGTGGAGCTCATTGGTGCTGAGGTTGATCCGAACCACTAACACACAAGTTCCACAGTAGTTTTATATGTCTTTGTTTGTTTTCCTGAGCAGATGGACGCATGGAGGGCAAGGTAGGGCCTATATCTGCTGCCTCAATAGCAGCTAATCCTTCAGTCCAGTTACAATCTCTCTTTATAACATGGATAATAATTCATAATATTCTGCTTTTTACTGACTGCCTCCGACTGGATTTCAAACATTGTTGGAATGACATGACTAAACCATCCATCCATTATCTTCTGCTTTATCCTGCTAGTCGGGGTCACAGGGGGCTGGAGCCAAACCCTGCGTCATCGGGTGAAGGCGGGGTACACCATGGCCAACACTCACTCACTCACACACTCACACCTACTGGTAATTAAGAGTGAGGATCAACCTAACATGCATGTGTTTGGACTATGGGAGGAAACCCAATCAAGCATGGGAAGAACATCGTCTTGCTGTGACAGTGCTAACCACTACACCACTATGAATAAACCAATCAGAAACAATCAATGATTCAAAGATTCAAGGTTCTGATTCAAAGCCTCAAGGGTTTTGAAATTAGTACAAATGCTTGAAAATGCTTGACCTGCATTTGTTTCAGGAAAGGTATGCATGTATTTCATAGGATGGCTTGGTTTGGGAATCAAACAACAGACTCCATCGTGTCAACAAGAGATGGTTTGGTCTACAAGATCTGATGGGGACCTTTGTGGTGGTCGACCAGGTCTTGCGTGGTTGTTGGGAGTCTGTGCTATGTTTATTTAACTCTGCTTTAGAAGCTACTGTTTATATCTCATTGTCTTCCCCCTTTCTTATGCAAGTCCAAAAGTACTGCCAGAAAATAAAAGATTTGTCCACCAAAATTGCAAGTAGGTAGAAGATAGTAACTGTAAATTGTTGCAGCAAACATCACTTTTGGGAATTGGACTACTAGACATTCAAAGTTCATAGAGCATGTAAAAATTGGGGTTCTTCAGCTACATCAAGTTTCAAACTGCTTTTGGAAGCAACACCTGCACAAGATCTGTACCACAAAGGTTTCCATGGCCTGGAGCACCTGGTCACATTGTATAATTCCAACTTTGTTGGGAAGTTTGAGGAAGAACCCTTACCGGTTCCAGCATGACTGTGCCGGACAAAGCCGGCTTCATAAAGACATGGTTGGAGGAGTTTGGTGTGGAGGAACTCCAGTGGTCTAGTCCTGACCTCAACCCCACTGAACACTTTTGGGATGAAATGGAATGTCGATGGTGAGCCAGACCTTTTCGTCCAACATCATAGCTGCAACTCCATATTAATTCCTATGTTTAATAAGCTCATATAGGTATGATGGTCAGTGTTTGGGCCATATACAGGACAGTGTGTATGATACTTTATCTTGAGGTCTGTGAGGACTGTGGAGATCTGCTGAGTGTGTGGGTGTGAAGTGGGTGACGGTCCAGACTAGTAAATCTCTTTCACCATTGACTCCTTCACAAATCATTCCAGTTCTCCTGATTCAGGAACGTCATTAATCCATGATTAATTACAGCCACAGTGAGAGAATGACAGACTGATTTGCTGAAATTGAGAAAGCTCTTAAACTAACTGGAATGGAACCAACTTGGAAGGACAAAGCAGCAACAGCGAAGGGCGAAGAGTTTCATGTCAGGCAGATTTTAATGCCTTCTATATACATTACTGTACAAAACCACTTCAGTTAATGCCAAAATTGTGGCAGATACGCATCTACAATGATTTACAGGACTCAATTTAAGCTTTCATTTGAGGGATGTCGTAAAATATTAAAAGAAATTTAGATGTACACAGACTGAGGAGTGGAAAATGACTACAGCCTTTATTGGAGCTGGATTAGTATTGCTTGGGAAGTGCTTACAGACGTCCACAGTGATTTTAATCCCATATGAATCTACTGTGTTCATAGTTTAGACTAAACTTTAGTGATATTACCACGGCACAGAAAAGAAAGAAAAAAATTATATATATATATATATATATATATATTATTGCCAATCTTCATTAACTGCACATTGCACCAGTAAGAGCAGAGTGTGAAGGTTTAATTAGCAGGTAAGAGCAGAGTTTAGCTCAGAATATTGCAATACACACAACAATATGTGTCACATATGGGTGACGGGAGAGTTACGGTGTGGAGAAGCCCCAAAGAAGCGTACCACCCAGACTGTTGCGTGCCCAGAGTGAAGCATGGGGGTGGATCAGTGATGGTTTGGCCCAATACTTGTGCTAGATGGGCGTCACTGCCAAGGACTACCGAACCATTCTGGAGGACCATGTGCATCCAATGGTTCAAACATCGTATCCTGAAGGCGGTGCCGTGTATCAGGATGACGATGCACCAATACACACAGCAGGACTGGAGAAAGATGGTTTGATGAACATGAAAGTGAAGTTGAACATCTCCCATGGCCTGCACAGTCACCAGATCTAAATATTATTGAGCCACTTTGGGGTGTTATGGAGGAGCGAGTCAGGAAACGTTTTCCTCCACCAGCGTCACATAGTGACCTGGTCACTATCCTGCAAGAAGAATGGCTTAAAATCCCTCTGACCACTGTGTAGGACTTGTATATGTCATTCCCAAAACCAATTGACGCTGTATTGGCCGCAAAAGGAGGCCCTACACCATACTAATAAATTATTGTGGTCTAAAACCAGGTGTTTCAGTTTTATTGTCCAAACTCTGTATATATATATTGACCTACATTGAAAGTAGACATGTAAAGTTGCAATTTTGGAGATACCTTTTTTTCATTGGACAGCGACAATATATATATATATATATATATATATATATGTGCAATGAAAAAAAGGTATATTTTATTTGTTTTTTTGGTTTTTTTTCTTGACTTGCAGTTTATTAGGAGAGGAAACAGTAATATTTTTTCAGACGTGGTTGGGGCGGTGTTGGGGGAGATTATATATATATATATATAGAATATAGGAAACAAGCAAGGCTGAAGTCGTCATCTTACTGCTTAGCATAGAGCACATATACACAACGGTGTATTTTCTCATTCCACCTTAAACATGGCACTGTTTACTATTAGACCTCAGCATCCAACATAACTACTGCATCATTTAAGGTGGAACAAGAGTCATCTGCCACATGTTTAACATATTTTACTAATACTTTACTTATACTTATCAATTACTTATACTTATCAATTACTTATACTTATCAATCAGTTTTTTTTATCTACAAAAGAAGTGTTGAATGGAAAACCAGCTACCGATGTACTACTGAATAAATATGACATGGCAGCATATCACAAGATGCTTATGTCAGGGTTATGTCAATGTTATGTAGCACAGCTATTGAGCTGTCAGTGGAACTTGACATTTTAAAGCTGTGGTTAATCAACCAGTTACGACCACAGCTGTGAAATCTTAACCCGATTGCATTATGGGTGTTAATGATTAAAACCATTCGTTATTAACAGCTAATGACAATCATTCCAGTGTTTCCGAACTTCTGAATAATGCTGTGTTAATAACCGACTACAAACATGAAAAAACACTGTCGCTAATTACTGATTAAGCTCTTATGTGAACACAATGTTCTTCTGATTAGGCCTCCAGTGGAACCCAGCGTGGAGCAAATCAGCGACTGGAAGCTTGAACAGTTCAGAGTCTGAATTATTGTTGTTGTCATAAAAACCCAACACATTTCCAGCCGTTCGCAAAATTTCGAAATTGCTTGATGAAGACGAGGCTATCTGCCAGAACGGAGACTGTCCCCTAACCCCCAGGGCCCTGACAACAAATCCACAGCATTTTTGATGATAAGTTATATGAAGCCAAGAGCGTAGGGGCCAAGGGTATCAAAGCCCACCCTATCCCCTAAATATTAGCTATAAGCTGACTCCACTGTCGGTAAGGTAGTAAATCACTGTATGTATAGTGTTGTAGAACAACATGTGTGGAATTACAGTAAATTATAAATAAATAAACGAAAAAAAATACATTAAATACATTAATGTTAGACAGTAAGGCTGTGTCCCAAACAGCACCCTCTGGAACATTACATACTGCACTACTGACAGCACTTCTTTACTTATTAATTTATTTATTATATTTTATTATTTTACATATTTAGTGTAGTCGCAGTAGTAGCAGTAACCTTACGTCTGACTAAAGTTAATATAAACGTTAACTAAAACCTTCCTAGTCGGTTACTATAACAACACATTATACAAACACAGCGCCTGAATTGCGAACGCTGCCAAAACAAGCAGCTTTTGGTTTCATTTTTTGGGTGGGACAAATCTACCCGTTTCTCATATTGAGTGGGACATGCCCCCCCACCCCCACCGGTTCCTATGCCAATGTATGAAGCCATATCATTGTCCTAATGCTAGTATGTATACACATAGTGTTGTTATTGTTGTAAGCTGTGGCTCCTGATGCATAATGCTGATGTAAATGTTCGTGTGATGATGCTTTGGTTCGGGATATATGGGGTTACTTGGGAAAACTACAGGGATCCTTTATCCCAAACGAATCAATAAAATTCCATACCTATTACTGCTGGTAAAACTAAGCCAGCTTGAATAGGGCTTAAGACAGACTGGACTTGTAATAAACACATACTAACATTACTGATATTTCCAGCATTGGCAATGCGTTTAGTGTACATGAGGCTCCATGTACCTCAGTGATAAAAAACTTCAACATTGGCTTTATCAAGAAAGAAGGACTTGGTTTAGTAACAAAACACTGTGATTTTTCATAATGCTGTCACTCTTTGAGTATACTTAGTAGAGAGTAGCATGAAACATAAGCTGCCTCAACATCAAACATTATGGGTCTGTCTCAAAACCTAGTGAGCTCCTACATAGGCAGCATTTACCGTCATAGTATGCGCTCCCCACATGTAGACTGTCCTAATTCTTATATACCTTAAACATGCTGTCTACGGAGAAACCTTATTTAGACCTGATTTTAAGGAAGCATCGAACGCTTCCTCAGCCGCTAAGACAATCCTATGATGTAGCACAGGCTAATCTAGGAGCAGTGAAGTGGTTTTAAAATGTGATTTATTTTGATTCTCTCTGGAGTTTTAATGTGTTTCTGGTCATATAATCACACAAAACAGTATTTTATTATCAACTCTGTAACGAGTCCTTCAGCATTTACACTTTTATACTCAAGCCATTAGCATTTATGCTAGCGGATTTTTAAGCCACAGGCTATTGTTTTGGATGCCGGCTGGTAGCTTAGCAACCAGCTAAACCACCGGTGGCGTGCTGCAGTGGGCGGAAACAAGCCGTGACGCAGTCTCTCTCTAACTAGAGCGTCTCAGTAATCTGTTTTATGAGGAGAGATGAGGAGAGAACACTGATACTTACACACTCACTACCTAGACAGCCTACTTACACACTCACTAGGATTTGAGACACACCCTATGACCTATGGCTGGATGGCATAGTCTAGTGTGATCAGGGGCAGCGCTGACGAGTGAGATGGAGAGGTTTAGATCGGTAGAATTATCTTTACAGCCACCCGTGTGGGCTGCAGCTCAGAGATGCCAGGCAGAATGAGCAGTGGCCTAACTAATGAGGCCTGAAATGTCTGGACCACCCTGAGGAGGACCATCTTACATCTGGGAATGCAAACGAACTGACACTTCTGGGAGCGCATTGAGCCGAGACGCTTGTCATTCAAGCTCTGCAGCCAGCATCCGGCATAGCTATGCGCTCTGACTGGACTTATGTCCTGCGTTTCCAATAAAGTGGCCAGTCAGTGGAAGTACAAGGTAGGTGTTTCTAATAAAGTGGCCAGTTAGTGGAAATACAAGATAGGTGTTTCTAATAAAGTGACCAGTCAGTGGAAGTACAAGGTGGGTGTTTCTAATAAAGTGGCCAGTCAGTGGAGGTACAAGGTGGGTGTTTCTAATAAAGTGGCCAGTTAGTGGAAATACAAGATAGGTGTTTTTAATAAAGTGACCAGTCAGTGGAAGTACAAGGTGGGTGTTTCTAATAAAGTGGCCAGTCAGTGGAAATACAAGGTGGGTGTTTCTAATAACGTGGCCCGTTAGTGGAAGTACAAGGTGGGTGTTTCTAATAAAGAGGCCAGTGAGTGGAAGTAAATAGTAGATATTTCTAATATAGTGGCCAGTTAGTGGAAATACAAGGTTGGTGTTTCTAATAAAGTGGCCAATTAGTGGAAGTACAAGGTGGGTGTTTCTAATAAAGTGGCCAGTCAGTGGAAGTACAAGGTGGGTGTTTCTAATAAAGTGGCCAGTTAGTGGAAGTACAAGGTGGGTGTTTCTAATAAAGAGGCCAGTGAGTGGAAGTAAATAGTAGATATTTCTAATATAGTGGCCAGTTAGTGGAAATACAAGGTTGGTGTTTCTAATAAAGTGGCCAATTAGTGGAAGTACAAGGTGGGTGTTTCTAATAAAGTGGCCAGTCAGTGGAAGTACAAGGTGGGTGTTTCTAATAAAGTGACCAGATAGTGGAAGTACAAGGTGGATGTTTCCAATAAAGTGGCCAGTTAGTGGAAGTACAAGTTGGGTGTTTCTAATATAGTGGCCAGTTAGTGGAAATACAAGGTTGGTGTTTCTAATAAAGTGACCAGTCAGTGGAAGTACAAGGCGGGTTTTTCTAATAAAGTGGCCAGTTAGTGGAAGTACAAGGTGGGTGTTTCTAATAAAGTGGCCAGTCAGTGGAAGTACAGTGTGGGTGGGTATTTCATACTACTAAATATATCTGTCATGGCAGCATATCATAAGATGTTAATGTTAATGTTATTATAATGTTAATATTATTATAATGTTAATGTTACTATAACGTTAATGTTAATGTTATTATAATGTTAATGTTATTATAATGTTAATGTTATTATAATGTTAATGTTAATGTTACTATAATGTTAATGTTATTATAATGTTAATGTTATTATAATGTTAATGTTAATGTTACTATAATGTTAATGTTATTATAATGTTAATGTTACTATAATGTTAATGTTATTATAAGGTTAATGTTAATGTTACTATAATGTTAATGTTATTATAATGTTAATGTTATGTAGAAGAGTTACTAAGCTCTCAGTGGAACTTGCTATTTAAAGGTTGTGTTGAATGAAGAGCACCACAGCTGTGGATGTATTACTGTTGTTAATAATCAAGTCCATTAATTATAACCTGTTGCTTAACTTTGACACCACTAATTAGTGATAATAATACGAGGTGTGATCTTTTTTTAATAATGGACTACAAACATGAAAAAACATTGTCGCTAATTACTGATTAAGCCCTTATGTGAACACAGTGTTCTTCTGATTAGGCCTCCAGTGGAACCCGGCGTGGTGCAAATCAGCGACTGGAAGCTTAAACAGCCTGTATTGAACGTCTGAGTCTGAATTGTGGTTGTGATGTCATAAAAACCCAACACATTTCCAGTCGTATGCAAAACTTCCTCTGCCAGGAACACACAGTTTAATACACGACTACAGTTTATTTGCTGAATTTAATTAATTTTCAAATTAGAGCAAAAGCTAAAGTGGAACATTTCATATGTTTCATATGTAGAGGATGTGGTTCCGTCAATTTGAAAAGCGATAAAACATCAACGTTTTCCATATGACTGTACAGATGAACACCTATGCAGGCTACAGCAGTTTAGCCCCGCCCACTTACTCTGGAGTTAAATAGAACGTTTCATCCTGGACTGCTTTCTGAGTGAGGCACAATATGGGGCAGCCAATCAAAAGCGAGCTCATCTACATAAATCAGTCCTAAATCCACAGTGACAGGACTTCCCTGTTTACTTCCTGGAGCTCTTTAAACAAATAGAAGAGCACTGGTTCTGACTACTGGTACTTAAATAATGTGGTCAAGTAATGGAAATACACGGTAGGTGTTTCTAATAATGTGGCCAGTGAGTGGAGATACTTGGTGGGTGTTTCTAATAAAGTGGCCAGTTAGTAGAAGTACAAGGTGGGTGTTTCTAATAATGTGGCAAGTGAGTGGAGGTACAAGGCAGGTGTTTCTAATAAAGTGGCCAGTTAGTGGAAGTACAAGGTAGGTGTTTCTAATAATGTAGCCAGTTAGTGGAAGTACAAGGTAGGTGTTTCTAATATTGTGGCCAGTGAGTGAAGGTACAAGGTGGGTGTTTCTAATAATGTGGCCAGTGAGTGAAGGTACAAGGTGGGTGTTTCTAATAATGTGGCCAGTTAGTGTAAGTACAAGGTGGGTGTTTCTACTTATGTGGCCAGTTAGTTGAAGTACAAGGTGGGTGTTTCTAATAATGTGGCCAGTTAGTGTAAGTACAAGGTAGGTGTTTCTAATAAAGTGGCCAGTTAGTGGAAGTACAAGGTAGGTGTTTCTAATAAAGTGGCCAGTTAATGGAAGTACAATGTAGGTGTTTCTAATATTGTGGCCAATGAGTGAAGGTACAAGGTGGGTGTTTCTAATAAAGTGGCCAGTCTGTGAAGGTACAAGGCAGGTATTTCTAATAAAGTGGCCAGTGAGTGGAGGTACAAGGTAGGTGTTTCTAATAATGTGGCCAGTGAGTGGAGGTACAAAGTAGGTGTTTCTAATAAAGTGGCCAGTTAGTGGAAGTACAAAATGGTTGTTTCTCATAAAGTAGCCAGGGAGTGGAGATACAGGGTGGGTGTTTCTATTAAAGTGGCCAGTTAGTGTAAGTACAAGGTAGGTGTTTTTAATAATGTGGCCAGTGAGTGAAGGTACAAGGTAGGTGTTTCTAATAAAGTGGCCAGTGAGTGGAAGCACAAGGTAGGTGTTTCTAATAATGTGGCCAGTGAGTGGAAGTACAAGGTAGGTGTTTCTAATAATGTGGCCAGTTAGTGAAGGTGTTTCGAGAGCGTCTCACTGAGGACAGAACGCTGCTACCTAAACCAGTGGTACAGAGTCAGTGCACTACTTAGGCAGCTCACTTAGGCAGCTCATTTGAGACAGACCCACAGTGTCCTCTCACAAGTAAGCAGGGATTTAGTCTTACAGCCCCAGAACTTCAGCCCAGAACTAAAGAAACTCATTTCAGACACCAAACATGTCTTGACTGGTCAGAATTTAGTCATACAGTGTCTAACAGGCTACTCACTGGTTCTGCTGATCTCAGGAGGAAGGCCGTGGTCTGGTTGGTCAAGGCTTCCTGCCTCCAGGTCATAGCGGTCCCTGTCGTCACACTCGTAGGGATCGTGCCTGTGGTGTTCGTGGCGAGAGCCCCGCTCTATGTCTGTTGCATCCCGACTGGACATGGACGATCGCCTCCGTCTCCGCTTCCGCCGGTAGCCCCTCGGCACCGGGACGCCGATGTAAATGGACTGGCGATCTGTGGACAAACAGAAGGACAGTGGGTGAAAGCACTGGAGAGCTGTTTCTAATAAAGAGGCCAGTAAGTGGAAGTACACAGTATGTGTTTCCAATAAAGTGGCCAGAGAGAAGAAGTACACTGTGGGTGTTTCTAATAAAGTGGCCAATGTGTGTAAGCGCAAGTTGGGTGTTTCCAAAAAAGTGGCCTGTGAGAAGAAGTACATGGTGGGTGTTTCTAATAAAGTGGCCAGTGAGTGTAAATGCAAGGTAGCTGTTTCTAATAAAGTGGCCAGTTAGTGGAAGTACAAGGTGAGTGTTTCTAATAAAGTGGCCAGTTAGTGGAAATACAAGGTGAGTGTTTCCAATAAAGTGGCCAGTGAGTGGAAGTACAATGTAGGTGTTTCTAATAAAATGGCCAGTGAGTGTAAATACAAGGTAGCTGTTTCTAATAAAGTGGCCAGTGAGTGTAAATACAAGGTGTGTGTTTCAATACATGGTGAGTATTTCTAATAAGGTGGAGCAGTCAGCAGAAGTACAAGGTGGGTGTTTCCAATAAAGTGGCCAGTTTGTGGAAGTACTGGCTTGGTGTTTATAATAAAGCTGTCAGTGAGTGTAAATACAAGGTGGATGTTTCCAATAAAGTGGCCAGTTAGTGGAAGTACAAGGTGAGTATTTCCAATAAAGTGGCCAGTGAGTGGAAGTACAATGTAGGTGTTTCTAATAAAATGGCCAACTAGGGGAAATTTCTAATAAAGTGGCCAGTGAGTGTCAATAAAGGTGGGTGTTTCCAATAAAGTGGCCAGTGAGTGGAAGTACTGGCTTGGGGTTTATAATAAAGCTGCCAGTGAGTGTAAATACAAGGTGGATGTTTCCAATAAAGTGGCCAGTTAGTGGAAGTACAAGGTGAGTATTTCCAATAAAGTGGCCAGTGAGTGGAAGTACAATGTAGGTGTTTCTAATAAAATGGCCAACTAGGGGAAATTTCTAATAAAGTGGCCAGTGAGTGGAAATAAATGCAGCTGTTTCTAATAAAGTGGCCAGTGAGTGGAAGTACTAGGTGTGTGTTTCCAATAAAGTGGCCCGTGAGTGGAAGTACAGGGTGGGTGCTTCTAATAAAGTGGCCAGTGAGTGAAGGTACAATGTAGGTGTTTCTAATAAAGTGGCCAGTGAGTGTAAATACAAGGTGTGTGTTTCCAATAAAGTGACCAGTTAGTGGAAGTACAAGGTGAGTGTTTCTAATAATGTGGCCAATGTGTGGAAGTACAAGGTGGGTGTTTCTAATAAAGTGGCCAGTGAGTGGAAGTACAGGGTGATTGTTTCTAATAAAGTGGCCAGTGAGTGGAAGTACAATGTAGGTGTTTCTAATAAAGTGGCCTGTGAGTGAAAATACATGGTGAGTATTTCTAATAAGGTGGACAGTCAGCAGAAGTACAAGGTGGGTGTTTCCAATAAAGCTGCCAGTGAGTGTAAATACAAGGTGGGTGTTTCCAATAAAGTGGCCAGTGAGTGGAAGTACAGAAGCACCTAATTAACATCTCAGTTCTCAGGTTTTTGAGGCGTCACCCTCTTGTAGTACTCGGCTTGTTCAGTATGCTGGTGTCGCCTGGAGCAGCGCAACCAAAAGCAATTTTCATATTAACAAACTTGTCGAACACGCCCGAAATTGAAATTGCCTGGTAATTTCATGCTCCAGATAACTTTGTGGCTGCGCAGCACTGAGACCAAACAAATGAATTCTGCTTTATCTCCCGCAGTGCCACCGATAAGGGTTATCACATAACTGTGTACGGACCGGCTTAGACATGTTTACCTCTGATTCCCGCCTAATTAGTTCTTGTGAGACAGTTTCGCATAACAGGAACGTGATGCATCGCGCGCGGTGACGTCTTCACAGAGCCTCGCATGGGTAGAAAACTTAACGCCTCCTGCAAAGCATGTCACGTTAAGTACATGTTCATATCACACGTAATGGCTCGAACTAAAGAGAACAGCGTGAGTCCCAATCCGTCCCCTCAGCCGTGAATGAACGATGAAGAATGGGTTGCGTCCGACCTCAAATCGCTTTTTAACGATCGCTACAGGAATTACTCGGAGAGATCCGTAATGGCTCAATGCGACAAACACTTGACTGCCGTGGAGGAGGCCTTGAATAGCCTCTGGAAAGACCTGGGCTGGATATAACTGCATGTGGCTCCTATACTCCAACAAAACAATCGGCCATAGTGTGGCTACATCAGACTCCACAGAGTGCACACTGCAGACCCCTCAAGTGGTGCATTCATTAGCCGCTGATGAATTCAATACAGGGGTCCAAGAACAGGCATATAAATAACCCACTTTACTTGTATTTACATCTGAAGCCGTGAACAGTCCCTATACGCCATATGCAGCTTTAATGACTGGCGTCCTACAGGCCTTTAGTCAAGCCTATAATTTATACTGGGATAGTCATATAATAGCATGTTTTTCTGGGTGGGAACAAACAAACATGACATATTTCTGAATTTCTGTGTCGTTGCTCAGGCCAACGCACTAGCAAAGAACCTAAACGTATAAAAATGTAATGCCTCACGGCGTTTGCACATCCCATATTTCACGGTTCTCCCCAACTGAGCCAACAAATGCATGGCTGTGCATTGAAATATACTTATTTTTACTTAGATAATCAAAAATACATGGTCATGTGACCGGGGGTGCCCAAACATTTGCATGCGACTGTATAATGTCTAGTGAGAAATAGACTGTGCGCTGAAATTAAACTACAACCCAGAACATAAACATATGCCACAAGGACAGATAGTATTTATACAGTAATACAATGTAATGGGTGTCTATGGGTGTGTCTCAAATTCTACTGAGTGTCTAAGTAGGCTGTCTAGGTAGGGAGCTGTTTAAGTAGCAGCGTTCTCTCCTCATCTCTCCTCATAAAACAGATTACTGAGACGCTCTAGTTAGAGAGAGACTGCGTCACGGCTTGTTCCCGCCCACTGCAGCACGCCACCGGTGGTTTAGCTGGTTGCTAAGCTACCAGCCGGCATCCAAAACAATAGCCCCAGGTTTAAAAATGTGTAAAAATTGAGTATAAAAGTGTAAATGGTGAAGGACTCGTTACAGAGTTGATAATAAAATACTGTTTTGTGTGATTATATGACCAGAAACACATTAAAACTCCAGAGAGAATCAAAATAACTCACATTTTAAAACCACTTCACTGCTCCTAGATTAGCCTGCGTTGCATCATGGGATTGTCTAAGCGGCTGAGGAAGCGTTCGATACTTCCTTAAAATCAGGTCTAAATAAGGTTCCTCAGTAGACAGTATGTTTAAGGTATGTAAGAATTGGGACAGTCTACATGTCAGGAGCGCATACTATGACCCAAAATGCTGCCTATGTAGGAGCTCACTAGGTTTGAGACACACCCTATATCAACATACACTACCAGTCAAAAGTTTGGACACACTAAACTGAGTATCTACAATTGAGTCACATTATTATGACCGCTTCCTACTTTCGACAGTGGCAGAGTTATGCTGTGTGTCTCAAAACCTAGTGAGCTCCTACATAGGCAGCATTTACCGTCATAGTATGCGCTCCTGACATGGAGACTGTCCCAATTCTTACATACCTTAAACATTACTGTCTACTGAGGAACCTTATTTAGACCTGATTTTAAGGAATATCAAACTCTTCCTCAGCCGCTAAGACAATCCCATGATGTAGCTCAGGCTAATCTAGGAGCAGTGAAGTGGTTTTAAAATGTGAGTTATTTTGATTCTCTGGAGTTTTAATGTGTTTCTGGTCATATAATCACACAAAACAGTATTTTATTATCAACTCTGTAACAAGTCCTTCAGCATTTACACTTTTATACTCAAGACATTAACATTTATGCTAGCAGATTTTAAGCCTCAGACTATTGTTTTGGATGCTGGCTGGTAGCTTAGCAACCAGCTAAACCACTGGTGGCATGCTGCAGTGGGCGGGAACAAGCCGTGACGCAGTCTCTCTCTAACTAGAGCGTCTCAGTAATCTGTTTTATGAGGAGAGATGAGGAGAGAACGCTGATACTTACACAGCTCCCTACCTAGACAGCCTACTTAGACACTCACTAGCTGTAGCACTAGCACTTTCATGGCCACAGGTGCATACAACCAAGCACCTAGTCATGCAGACTGCTTCTGCACCCATTAGTGAAAGAATGGGTCACCCTCAGGAGCTCAGTGAACTCCAGCATGGTACCGTGATAGGACGCCACCTGTGCAACAAGTCTAGTCGTGAAGTTTCCTCACTACTAAATATTCCACAGAAACTATGTTTTTCATTGGACAGCAATGATATTTATAGAAGCCCATTTAGAATTTGATGCCAGCAACATGTTCCAAAAAAGTTGCGACAGGTTCATGTTCACCACTGAGTTCATCGTCTCCTCTTTTAACAGCACTCTATAAGCGTTTGGGAACTGTGGAGATGATCGCTGAAGTTTTGGAAGTGATATGTTTTCCATTCTCGCTTGATTTCAACTGTTCAGCAGTTCGAGATCTCCTTTGTCGTATTTTTTCTGGACTGAAGGCAGGTCAATTTAGCACCCTGACTCTTTTACTGCAGAGCAATTCTGCAAAACCTGTTGCTGAAATAAACAAGACCTATCTCCAGATAGCATCACAGATTCTGGCTTCTGAACTGTCCACTGATATCAAGCTGGATGATCCTTCTGTCCTCTTTAGGGATGTTGTTTATATCTGGCTTTTTCTTTACATGGGAGAGTTTTAACTTTTTTAAAACATGTTGCTGGCATCAAATTTTAAATGGACATTCAGTTTTCACAAACTAACTAAATTTCTCAGCCTTAACATTTGATGATTTTAACTCATGTTGACCAGATGGCTAGAGCTTCTCCAGAATCTCCTGCTTTCATCATGATATCCCAGATTGTCTCCATCCATCCTTTTGTTGACCATCTTCTTCTTCTCATCTCCTCATGTCCAAATTATACGCTTCATTTAGGTTGTCTGGGCTTAACCTGAGTGGGACTTTTGAAGCCTTTGTGTTTTCTAACTATCCAGTATTTTCCCTGTTTTCCTTGTCTTATTGTCCAGCTTTCATATCCATAAAGAACTGCAAAGAAGACCAAGGCCTGGACAGTTCTGAACTTTCTTTGTAGAAACTCATCATTGCATTGGAATATCTTTTCAAGATTCTTCATCCTTATTCTGCCAAATCCAATCTATGGTGTATTTCTTGTTTGCTGGATCGTTTGTTGTCAGTTATTGGTCCAAGACGACAAAAAGATGGCCCTACTACTTCTATGTCTTCACCTTAACCTTTGCTTTCCTCATATTAAGCTGAAGTCTTCACTTCTTTAACTGACCTCATAAAAGCACTTCAGGTCTTCCTGATTCTACACTAGAAGTATCTAGCCAATTCCTGTAGCAAAGGTTATTGATATTTCTTCTACTGACCTTGAATGCTCACTCATCTTCTGCTTCTGCTTCTCTTATTATATGTTCAGCATTCAAGTTAAACAAGAATGGTGACAATGGAGTCCCCTGCTGATGTGGAATCAGTCTGTTTGTCCATTTTCAGATTGATCACGGTAGAGCTTCTGCCAATGAGATGCTCTGCTTTACAATTTTTTCCTGAGAACATTCCTTAATTGCATGGCTGATGCAGTTAAAGGCTTTGCTGTAGTCAAGAAAGTGCATTTTGATTTGCTTCTTGAGTTCAGTGTCTTTTCAATTATATAGAGTACAATGATTATCTCTTCTTCGTCTTCTGCCATAACCATAAATTACAGCCATATGGTTTAAAAGAACTTGCATGACTGTTTCTGGTCTTCTGTCTTAGTTACTGAATTTGGGATCAATAAAGTATCTATCTATCTATCTATCTATCTATCTATCTATCTATCTATCTATCTATCTATCTATCTATCTATCTATCTATCTATATCTGAATTTGGGATCAATAAAGTATCTATCTATCTATCTATCTATCTATCTATCTATCTATCTATCTATCTATCTATCTATCTATCTCTGCAGTCACTCTAGACTGGATTACTTACTATAAAGCTATATAACTTATATCAGTTATAAAGCTAACTGAAATACAATAAACAGTAAATATACTAAAGTCATCGAGCTATCTAACTGAAATACCATATACAGTAAATATACTAAAGTCATCGAGCTATCTAACTGAAATACCATATACAGTAAATATGCTAACGTTCTCAAGCTATCTAACTGACATTCAATATACAGTAAATATACTAAAGTTATCAAGATATCTTACTGAAATACCATATACAGTAAATATACTAAAATCATCAAGCTATCTTACTGAAATACCATATACTGTAAATATACTAAAGTCATCAAGCTATCTAACTGAAATACTATATACAGTAAATATACTAAAGTCATCAAGCTATCTTACTGAAATACCATATACAGTAAATATACTAAAGTCATCAAGCTATCTAACTGAAATCCAATATACAGTAAATATACTTAAGTCATCAAGCTATCTAACTGAAGTTTAATGTACAGTAAATATACTAAAGTCATCAAGCTATCTAACTGAAATACTTTATACAGTAAATATACTAAAGTCATCAAGCTATCTTACTGAAATTCAATGTACAGTAAATATACTTAAGTCATCAAGCTATCTAACTGAAACACTATATACAGTAAATATACTAAAGTCATCAAGCTATCTAACTGAAATTCAATATACAGTAAATATATTAAAGTTATCGAGCTATCTAACTGAAATACCATATACAGTAAATATACTAAAGTCATCAAGCTATCTAAGTGAAATACTATATACAGTAAATATACTAAAGTCATCAAGCTATCTTACTGAAATACTATATACAGTAAATATATTAAAGTTATCGAGCTATCTAACTGAAATACCATATACAGTAAATATACTAAAGTCATCAAGCTATCTAACTGAAATACTATATACAGTAAATATACTAAAGTCATCAAGCTATCTAACTGAAATTCAATATACAGTAAATATATTAAAGTTATCGAGCTATCTAACTGAAATACCATATACAGTAAATATACTAAAGTCATCAAGCTATCTAACTGAAATTCAATATACAGTAAATATACTAAAGTCATCAAGCTATCTAACTGAAATACTATATACAGTAAATATACTAAAGTCATCAAGCTATCTAACTGAAATACTATATACAGTAAATATACTAAAGTCATCAAGCTATCTAACTGAAATTCAATATACAGTAAATATATTAAAGTTATCGAGCTATCTAACTGAAATACCATATACAGTAAATATACTAAAGTCATCAAGCTATCTAACTGAAATTCAATATACAGTAAATATACTAAAGTCATCAAGCTATCTAACTGAAATTCAATATACAGTAAATATACTAAAGTCATCAAGCTATCTAACTGAAATACCATATACAGTAAATATACTAAAGTCATCAAGCTATCTAACTGAAATACTATATACAGTAAATATACTAAAGTCATCAAGCTATCTTACTGAAATACTATATACAGTAAATATACTAAAGTCATCAAGCTATCTAACTGAAATTCAATATACAGTAAATATACTAAAGTCATCAAGCTATCTAACTGAAATACCATATACAGTAAATATACTAAAGTCATCAAGCTATCTAACTGAAATACTATATACAGTAAATATACTAAAGTCATCAAGCTATCTTACTGAAATACTATATACAGTAAATATACTAAAGTCATCAAGCTATTTTACTGAAATACCATATACTGTAAATATACTAAAGTCATCAAGCTATCTAACAGAAATACTATATACAGTAAATATACTAAAGTCATCAAGCTATCTTACTGAAATACCATATACAGTAAATATGCTAAAGTCATCAAGCTATCTACCTGAAATACCATATACAGTAAATATGCTAGTTATCATGCCAGCTATATTTATTTGTGTATTTATTGATTATATTTGTGAGATTTATTGTGATATTATATTTATTGATTTTATATTTGTGAGATGTATTCTTATATTGTATTTATTGACCCAGAAAGAAGCTATTTCTTTATCCAGGGAGTCACTGCAAGCACAAGTAGGCCCACTAGATCAGGTCATGTCCCAAACTCACTCTCATTTCTTTTTCTTTGCTTCTGCAAACACAGCCTCTTCCTACCTACGCTCGGCTTTGTAAGTGAGCTGCTGTCAAATTATGCAAATTTATACAAATTAAACAAATGAACGGCTCATTAGCAGCACAATGTCAAGATGTTTGAACAAAATAAAAGGCCTCAGTCACCACTTGGGCTGGAAGTTATATGAACTGACTGCTTGATGATTACTGATGGTGGGAGAACAGCAACATAAACAGCCAACTATAGTCATAATTAATTACACAATGATAGCACTGTGTCCTCATATTCAATCAAGACTCTGCTCGTTTCACTGCTGTTGTGTGTGTGTGTGTGTGTGTGTGTGTGTGTGTATGTATGCATTTTCAGGGTAAAAAACATCCTAAGTTTGAGAAATATATAATATATATGGCACATTTTACATATAGATACTATCTTCCATATTTTTTTTAATGTCATAGACAATTTTCAAAGTAGCCTGTGATGTTTGGGGGGGTCTGATGTACCACCTTCACCTACCAGCAATATGCCAACCGTGTCTCGTGGGCAGCATCTGAGGAACTTGCACTTAATGGTGACAGAAGACTAAATAGGTGGAGGGTTTCTGACTGACCCCTGTCCTGAAAAACAAACCTCTGTGTGTCTCACCTTCTTCTTCTTCATAGCGGTAGCGACTGTTGCCCATCCCTCGATCATGGTCCATCCTGCGAGAGAGAGGAAGAAGAAATGAAGGTTACATTTTTTCCCAAATGACCCCAAATATAGTCAAACAACCAGATACGCTTAGTTTCACCAGCGTAGCTAATATATACACTACTGTGTAAAAGTCTTAGACACATAATCTGATAGTTTAAAAGTCTTTATCTGATCAATACGTGTATGTTCACCAGTAACACCACCAGATCTGATTAGAACAGAAGATAAAAATCATACATACAATACAAAGTACCATGAATATCTTATTGTGAGAGAAGTAGATCAGATCTTGATCCAGTCTGAAGAACAAAGTTAGGTTCCAGATTTCTCCTGGACGCCCCAGACATTGTAGGAATGTGTTCAGTTCCTTCAGCAGCAAATCTTGATTTAGCTAAATGAAGTACTGAGCAGTCAAAGCAGGTATTAGATGAGAATTGTAAATAATACTGGGTTGTTTATAGAAGGAGAAGCTTGAAAAGGGTTCAATAAACACACTGACGTGTGTAGAAGCTCTACTTGTTGCTAGGCTGCTGCTACGGCATTCCAGACGGTTGCTGAGCTGAGCTGTTGCTACGGCATTCCAGGTGGTTGCTAAGCTGTTGCTATGCTGCTGCTGTGACATTCAAGGCAGATGCTAAGCTGTTGCTGTGGCATTCCTTGTGGCTGCTAAGCTGTTGCTTGGCTGCTGCTATGGCGTTTAAGGCAGTTGCTAAGTTGTTGCTATGGCATTCCAGGTGGATGCTAAGCTGTTGCTATGCTGCTGCCTTGGCATTCAAGACGGATGCTAAGCTGTTGCTGTGGCATTCCTAGTGGTTGCTAAGCTGTTGCTTTGGCATTCCTGGTGGTTGCTAAGCTGTTGCTTGGCTGCTGCTATGGCATTCAAGGCAGTTGCTAAGCTGTTGCTTGGCTGCTGCTATGGCATTCCAGGCAGTTGCTAAGCTGTTGCTAGGCTGCTGCTATGGCTTTTTTCCAGGCAGTTGCTAAGATGTTGCTATGGCATTCCAGGTGGTTGCTAAGCTGTTGCTATGCTGCTGCCTTGGCATTCAAGACGGATGCTAAGCTGTTGCTGTGGCATTCCTGGTGGTTGCTAAACTGCTGTTTGGCTGCTGCTATGGCATTCAAGGCAGTTGCTAAGTTGTTGCTATGGCATTCCAGGTGGTTGCTAAGCTGTTGCTATGCTGCTCCTATGAAATTCAAGGCAGTTGCTAATCTGTTGCTAGGCTGCTGCTGGCACGGCATTCCAGGCAGTTGCTAAGCTGTTGCTAGGCTGCTGCTATGACTTTCCAGGCAGTTTTTAAGTTGTTGCTATGGCATTCCAGGTGGTTGCTAAGCTATTGCTAGACTGCTTCTATGAAATTCAAGGCTGTTGCTAAACATTTGCAAGGCTGCTGCTGGCATGGCATTCCAGGAAGTTGCTAAGGTGTTGCTAGACCACTGCAATAGTGTCACAGACGGTTACAAAACACTTGCTATGGTATCCCAGGTGGTTGCTAAGGTGTTGCAAGGCCACTGCTATGGTGTCCCTGGGGCTTGCCAAGCTTTTTGGTAGGCTGCTGCTGGCATGGCATTCCTGGTAGTTGCTAAGGTGTTGCTGGGCCACTGCTACGGTATTCCTGGTAGTTGCTAAGGTGTTGCTGAGCCACTGCTATGGTATAGTTGCTAATGTGTTTGTAGGCTGTCATGTTTATAGGAACACTGGTTGAAAACTGTACATGGGTTCGCTCCCAAATCCACAAGAACTCGTCTTGGGTGGGCTCAGCAACCGAAACTAGAATCCATGAAAGAAAATGAAAAGCTGAAGATAATGAAGAAGAGCAGACAGACTTTCTCTGGCCAGCCTAATTAGTGTTAGTCCAGAATAGACCCTAATACAGACCATAGTGTGTTAAGTGTGACACTGCTCTCGATCCCTCCCATGACCGCTATCCCAGCAGGCCGAGGGTCCGGGTCATTGCTGTGATTCAGGGGCAGCAGCAACACGCAGCGGCCATTGACATGCCTCCTGGCTCAGTGCCAGCTCCTCGTCAATACTCAAATAATTAAACTCGGCCGCGCTCGATGGAAACATGCATAATTAAAAGCACAACGAGGACCCGTGCTGTCCGTGACACATGCCAAATCTCCCCTAAACCCTGTCATGTGAGCGCGGGCTGTGCTTCTGACTCAGTGTCTATTTAAAGTGGACGGTCCGTAAATGAACCAGCCACTGACCACTTTCTTATTAACCGTTATTGCTCATCCTCCAGCCCAGTGGTCCACACCATAGAGTTATCTGACCAGCGAATCTAGAGTTAAACTATTCAATAGTCTATATTCCAGATTTCTGGAGATCCAAATCTCCTAGTGCTGGACTGCGCAGGTCGCTGGGTTGGAGGCCTCTATCTGATGCCACCTGGCCTTGTTATAATATACTAGTTATATCAGCCAACAGTCTAGGGTGGCTAGTATCAACCAGAGTAATGGGGCAGAGAGAGGACCACCCGACATAACCAAAGCTAGTGCTACTGTCACAAGGCAATTTTAGAAGAGGCGTTTCTAATATAGTGGCCAGTTAGTGGAAGTACAGGGTGGGTGTTTCAAGTAAAGTGGCCAGTTAGAGGAAGTGCAAGATAGATGTTTCTAATAAAGTGGCCAGTTAGTTGAAGGACAATTGGGTGTTTCTAATAAAGTGGCCAATTAGTGAAGTACAAGGTGGGTGTTTCTAATGAACTAGCCAGCTAGTAAAATACAGAGTTGGTGTTTCTAATAAAGTGGCCAGCAAGTAGAAATAAATGCAGGCGATTCTAATAAAGTGGCCAGTTAATGCAAGTACAAGGTGGATGTTTCTAATAAAATGGCCAATTAGTGAAGTACATGCTAGTTGTTTCTAATAAAGTGGCCAGCTAGTAAAATATAGAATTGGTGTTTTTAATAAAGTGGCCCACTAAAGAAAGTACAAGGTGGGTGTTTCTAATAAAATGGCCAGCGAGAGGAAATAAATGTGGGTGTTTCTAATAAAATGGCCAGCGAGAGGAAATAAATGTGGGTGTTTCTAATAAAGTGGCCCACTAAAGTAAGTACAAGGTGGGTGTTTCTAATAAAATGGCCTGTGAGAGGAAATAAATGCAGGCGATTCTAATAAAGTGGTCAGTTAATGCAAGTACAAGGTGGGTGTTTCTAATATAGTGGCCAGTTAGTGAAGTACAAAGTAGGTGTTTCTAATAAAGTGGCCAGCTAGTAAAATACAGAGTTGGTGTTTCTAATAAAGTGGCCCACTAAAGAAAGTACAAGGTGGGTGTTTCTAATACAGTGGCCAGTTATTGAAGTGCAAAGTAGGTGTTTCTAATAAACTGGCCATCTAAAGGAAGTACAGGTGGGTGTTTCTAAAAAAGTGGCCAGCGAGTGGAAATAAATGAGGGTGATTCTAATAAAGTGGCCAGTTAGTAAAATACAGAATTGGTGTTTCTAATAAAGTGGCCCACTAAAGTAAGTACAAGGTGGGTGTTTCTAATAAAGTGGCCCACTAAAGTAAGTACAAAGTAGGTGTTTCTAATAAAATAGCCAGTTAGTGGAGGGACAGTGTAGGTGTTTCTAATAAAGTGGCCAGTTAGTGAAGTACAAGGTGGGTGTTTCTAATGAACTAGCTAGCTAGTGAAATACAGAGTTGGTGTTTTTAATAAAGTGGCCCACTAAAGAAAGTACAAGGTGAGTGTTTCTAATAAAATGGCCAGCGAGAGGAAATAAATGTGGGTGTTTCTAATAAAATGGCCAGTGAGAAGAAATAAATGTGGGTGTTTCTAATAAAGTGGCCCACTAAAGTAAGTACAAGGTGGTTGTTTCTAATAAAGTGGCCAGTTAGTGAAATACAAAGTTGGTGTTTCTAATAAAGTGGCCAGCTAGTGAAATACAAAGTTGGTGTTTCTAATAAAGTGGTCAACTAAAGGAAGTACAAGGTGGGTGTTTCTAGTAATGTGGCCAGTTAATGTAAGTACAAGATGAGTGTTTCTAATAAAGTGGCCAGATAGGAAAGGAATTGTGTAGATGAAGTGTGGGCAGCTCAGTGGGACTGGTTCAGGTTTGCTCTGTCAGTTTTCCGGCTGGATAATTAACACTGTCACATCATCGATCAATGTCCTTCACCCCCAGAGAGTGAACAAGAGGAAAAGAGAGCGCGAGAGTGAGAGAGAGAGAGTGACTAAAGGCCAATCCCACTGCTCTAACAGGCCAAATCAATGGCCCCCCACAGCCATTACATTTCTACAGTGCTGTACAAACCATGCTCTCATATCTCTCTCACTTTCTCCTCCAAACCTCCTACAAGCACGCATGAGCGTTAATTGGTATTCTGATAAAGTCGTTAATTAACGATCGAAGAGCCATCGCGCTCGTTTCCGAATGCCGTTGTCAACAGGGATCACTTCCTCTCCCAGTGCGGGATAATTAGTAGGTTCCTCTTTGAGCCTGGTTCATTCACGGCACTAGAGCGCAGGCCGCGGACTCGGGACAGAAAGTTAGAGCTCAATTAAAATTCTGCAACTTTCATTCCCTAAAAGCTAAACGAGGCAGCGCAGAGGCATCGCACAGTCGGCCGTGTTATCAGCCACGTAGCTCTGAACTGCTTCATAACTGCAAATGAAACTTTGAAACGATAAACGTTCACCAACAAGCTTGAAACTGTTTCTCAAAGTTGGGCCGACGAGTTTTCCTGACAGACGCCGTCCGCATACACGATGGCACATTTTTGGAAGTCGGCATGAGATCCTCAGTACAGCTCTAGCTGGAACTGTAGATGAGCGCACGGAAGCATTAGATCACAAACCAACATGCAGTCAATATGACCATGAATACCTCGGACTACATGCTCCATCCTGGGTTTGTGACTACTGCAGTGTTAGAACAGTATCAGGCAGAACTAATGAACAAACGTTAAGTAAACTCTTATTATTATTATATGTGCTCCACTCTTAGTTTCAGACATCTGTTTTTCTTCAAACTAGAGAACAGTACAATTTTTTAAAACATTGGTCTTACTTTATATTAATAACTGTGTAGTTACACATGAACAACACATGCAATACTTTATATTAGCAGACTTTATATCAAGCGTCTATTAACTGTGTAGTTACACATTAACAACACATACAATACTTTATATTAGCAGATTTTATATCAAGTGTCTATTAACTGTGTAGTTACACATAACACATACAAGACTTTATATCAAGCATCTCTATTAACTGTGTAGTTACACATAACAACACATACAATACTTTATATTAGTAGACTTTGTATCAGGTGTCTATTAACTGTGTAGCTATACATGAACAACACATGCAATACTTATATTAGCAGACTTTATATCAAGTGTCTCTATTAACTGTGTAATTACACATGAACAACACATACAAGACTTTATATCAAGCATCTCTATTAACTGTGTAGTTACACATAACCAACACATGCAATACTTTATATTAGTAGACTTTGTATCAGGTGTCTATTAACTGTGTAGCTATACATGAACAACACATGCAATACTTATATTAGTAGACTTTATATCAAGTGTCTATTAACTGTGTAGTTACCCATAACAACACATACAAGACTTTATATCAAGTGTCTATTAACTGTGTAGTTACACATGAACAACACATGCAATACTTTATATTAGTAGACTTTGTATCAAGTGTCTATTAACTGTGTAGTTACCCATAACAACACATACAAGACTTTATATCAAGTGACTATTAACTACGTAGTTACACATGAACAACATATGCAATACTTTATACCAAATGTCTATTAACTGTGTAGCTATACATGAACAACACATGCAATACTTATATTAGTAGACTTTATATCAAGTGTCTATTAACTGTGTAGTTACCCATAACAACACATACAAGACTTTATATCAAGTGACTATTAACTATGCAGTTACACATGAACAACATATGCAATACTTTATATCAAATGTCTATTAACTGTGTAGCTATACATGAACAACACATGCAATACTTATATTAGTAGACTTTATATCAAGTGTCTATTAACTGTGTAGTTACACATTAACAACACATGCAATACTATATATTAGTAGACTTTATATCAAGTGTCTCTATTAACCGGTAGTTACACAAGAACAACACATGCAATACTTTATATTAAGTGTCTATTAACTGTGTAGTTAAACATTAACAACACATGCAATAGTTTATATCAAGTGTCTATTAACTGTGTAGTTACACATGAACAACACATACAAGACTTTATCTCAAGTGTCTATTAACTGTGTAGTTACACATAAACAACACATGCAATAGTTTATATCAAGTGTCTATTAACTGTGTAGTTACACATAAACAACACGTGCAATAGTTTATATCAAGTGTCTATTAACTGTGTAGTTACACATAAACAACACGTGCAATAGTTTATATCAAGTGTCAATTAACTGTAGATACACATGAACAACACATGCAATACTTTATATTAAGTGTCTATTAACTGTGTAGTTACACATGAACAACACATACAAACCCTTATATTGAGTGTCTCTAATAACTGTGTAGATACACATGATCAAAACATCCAACAACAATGTAACTACTAGTAACGTACCCTCTGTTACAGATGGATTACAGCAGTACAGCTCATGTAATTACTTGTGTACCAATCTTGATATGTATTTATACATTATTACTAATGTATAAATACATGAGAGAATCTGCTGTTGCCACCATCAAGATACTCCTATGTAATTTCATGAAGCAAACAAAGAAACTGATACACGTGTAATTACACAAGCTGTACTATGTCACGAGTCGTTACATTGCTATAGCATGTGTTACTACACAGTTATTACAAACACTTAATATAAACTGGGACTAGCATTTTATTGATTATCTTGTAAATATCACAAAAGCCACAGACTTGTAGGCTAGTGGCGTTCCCTACTGGAACAAATATCTTATACCAATGTGTTCCACTCAAACAGAATAGGTGTTGGTGGTGACCAGCCAAGCTGGATTATACTGGTTGTTCTAACATGGTGGATGAAGTAAGCCTCTAAAACAGTATCTAGGCCCTCTATGTGAGACGTAGCGTTCATGTAGCTGAAGCTGTTATCTAGATAACTAACAAACAAAGCTATTAACTCTAGTTCTACACTGTTTAATGCTGGTTGGTGCTGATTTAGTTGACTAGCATCTAAAACACAATAGATACTGGTGTTGGTGGTCAGCTGTGCTGGCCTATACTGGTTTTACCAACATGGTAGACCAGGTTAGCCTCTAAAATGGTAACTTCTAATGATGTTAGTACTGTAGACGATGCTGGCAGCATTGGTTTAGATGCAGGGAACTTAGCTAGCCAGCAAACAAAGTTGTATGCTCTCCAACTAGTTAACGTTAGCTTACCACATGCAACGCTAAACACATTACTGGCTACTCTACTATCATTTCCAGCTCTTGTTTACTAAAGTTTGTGAACATTTGCTTGTTGTTTTCTCTGTTTTCTGAAACTGTAATCACTTTCAGGCTAACAGCTACACTGAATCTCTCTCACACTCTCTTTCTGCTATAGCAACAGGATAGCCAAAGTGGTTGTTTCTAATAAAGTGGCCAGTTAGTGGAAGTACAAGGTGGATGTTTCTAATAAAGTGGCCAGTTTGTGGAAGTACAAGGTGGATGTTTCTAATAAAGTGTCCAGTTAGTGGAAGTACAAAGTGGTTGTTTCTAATAAAGTGGCCAGTTAGTGGAAGTACAAGGTGGACGTTTCTAATAAAGTGACCAGTTAGTGGAAGTACAAGGTGGACGTTTCTAATAAAGTGGCCAGTTAGTGGAAGTACAAGGTGGACTTTTCTAATAAAGTGACCAGTTAGTAAGAATATAAGGTGGGTGTTTCTAATAAAGTGACCAGTTTGTGGAAGTACAAGGTGGATGTTTCTAATAAAGTGGCCAGTTAGTGGAAGTACAAGGTGGATGTTTTTAATAAAGTGGCCAGTTAGTGGAAGTACAAGGTGGATGTTTCTAATGAAGTGGCCAGTTAATAAGAATATAAGGTGGGTGTTTCTAATAAAGTGGCCAGTTAGTGGAAGTACAAGGTGGACGTTTCTAATAAAGTGACCAGTTAATAAGAATATAAGGTGGGTGTTTCTAATAAAGTGACCAGTTAGTGGAAGTACAAAGTGGTTGTTTCTAATAAAGTGGCCAGTTAGTGGAAGTACAAGGTGGGTGTTTCTAATAAAGTGGCCAGTTAGTGGAAGTACAAGGTTGGTGTTTCTAATAAAGTGGCCAGTTAGTGGAAGTACAAGGTGGTTATTTCTAATAAAGTGGCCAGTTAGTGGAAGTACAAGGTGGTTATTTCTAATAAAGTGGCCAGTTAGTGGAAGTACAAGGTTGGTGTTTCTAATAAAGTGTCCAGTTAGTGGAAGTACAAGCTGGGTGTTTCCAAAATAAAAGTCCCTGCCTTTGCTTCTCAATTTGAGGAGATAAAAAAACTAGTTAGATCTAATTTGGGTGGTCTGAGCTTGGACCAGCAGTGGAAGGTGGTCACAGGGGTGGCGACCTTCTCAAACCAGGGGACCGATATATGTGTTCTTTCTGAGTAACCATGGCATATAACCTCAAGAGCTACTTAAGTGAATACTTATGACGTATATGAGAGAATATCTGACTCTTTGTGAGGTTTCTCCTTTGCTATTCTACTCCAGTGGTCTTCTACCTTCAGTACTACATCAGCTAGCAGTAGCAATTTACTGCTGACTCTGTGCCTCTTACATGAGAACTGGCTGTACTGTTCTCAAGCAATGCCCACAACAGTTATGGTTATTTTGAGGTTTCACGTTCTCATATTGGTCCCGATCGCTTTCAGAACTTTACAGCTCCATTGAGAAATAGCAATGGAGCTCACATAAAGATAAAGGACGGAGTGGTTATGAGTAAGTTGCCTGACATCTGAGATACTGATCTACGATTCAGTTTGGAGAAGGTCTGGCCAAAAAATGTAGTTGCTCCTGAAGTTATACATGGTGGAGACGTACATGGAGAGTGTTTTAAGGAAAATTGTTGGCACTACAGTAGAATCATTAACATGAATTAATAGAATACTAAGTATGTCCAAAGTGTGACAAAAACTGTCTTCGTTTTCAATGGAAGTCAATGGAACCAGAATTTTATCCAAGCTATTTTGGAGCATTTGTGTTGATCCAGAAGAAAATAGAAAAAATAAATTAAAAGTAGAAAACTTAAAAAATGCCAAAAGTAGAGACGATGTGTATCATTGGAGAGCAAAAATATATGAACTATGATACGTTTAGATTCATCACTCATTTGCTAATTAATAAAATGACTGTAAACAAGCCTGGAAGTGTCTCTGGAATGTCTCCTAAAACCAATCAACAACTGAATTATGAACAGTTGAGGCTACTTAAGCGATCCAGTGGCTTCACTACTAACGTACGGTTCTGTACTGGAGGCCTGCAGACGACCAATCTGGGAAAATCACAGAAAAAGCACAAAAACATCCACCAGAAATCCAGCGCCAGGGCACTGTACAATCAAACAAAGTGCTAAAAGTGTTCACCTTGACCTTCCAGACAAAAACACTGTCCAGCGTTCCAGACCCATAAGTTAAAGAGCAAAGCTTTTAGTGTTCAGCTAAATTGGATTTTCGATGGAGAATCTCCATCGACAGCGCAATTAACCTGACCACCACTTCCGGAGGAGGAGAAAGGAGAGAGGAGTCTTACCTGGTTTCATCTGAAGGAGACTGAACGAGAGGGAGAAGAAAGGAGTCGCTAATCAAAGGGGTTCATGAAAGCGGCTTGATTGGAGAACAGAAGAGCTGAAAGTCCAAAGAAGACCAAATGGATGGCAGCGTTGCTCTCTCTCTCTCTCTCTCTCTCTCTCTCTCTCTCTCTCTCTCTCTCTCTCTCTCTCTCTCTCTCTCTCTCTCTCTCCCCTCTCTCTCTCTCTCTCTCTCTCTCTCTCTCTCTCTCTCTCTCTCTCTCTCTCTCTCTCTCTCTCTCTCTCTCTCTCTCCCTCTCTCTCTCTCTCTCTCTCTCTCTCTCTCACACAAACCCGGTCTCTAGCTCAGTCAATGTTATGGACTGGTGACTAAGTCAATAAGTGGATAACTGGGATTCGGGCAAATGGGCCGTTGGGTTTTGTGTGTGTGTGAAGTTCAGGGTCAGCGGCTTCCCTCTAAAAACGCCCCCAGTTTCCAGTCCCAGCTCTCCCAGTTCTTCACAGCATGCAGAGCCCTGGCCACTTTATTAGAAACATCCCACCTTGTACTTCTGCTGACTGTCCACCTTATTAGAAACACTCACCATGGACTTCCACTCACTGGCCACTTTATTAGAAACATCACCTTGTACTTCCACTAACTGGCCACTTTATTAGAAACAACACCTTGTACTTCCACTAACTGGCCACTTTATAAGAAACACCAACCTTGTTCTTTGACTAACTGACCACTTTATTAGAAACACCCACCTTGTACTTCCACTAACTGGACACTTTATTAGAAACACCATCTACTTCTTCCACTAACTGGCCTCTTTATTAGAAACACCCACCTTGTACTTCCACTAACTGGCCACTTTATAAGAAACACCATCTACTTCTTCCACTAACTGGCCACTTTATTAGAAACAACATCTAGTTCTTCCACTAACTGGCCACTTTATTAGAAACACCCACCTTGTACTTCCACTAACTGGCCACTTTATAAGAAACACCATCTACTTCTTCCACTAACTGGCCACTTTATTAGAAACAACATCTAGTTCTTCCACTAACTGGCCGCTTTATTAGAAACACCAACCTTGTACTTCCATTAACTGGCCACTTTATTAGAAACACCATCTAGTTCTTCCACTAACTGACCACTTTATAAGAAACACCATCTACTTCTTCCACTTACTGGCCACTTTATTAGAAACAACATCTGGTTCTTCCACTAACTGGCCACTTTATTAGAAACAACATCTAGTTCTTCCACTAACTGGCCACTTTATTAGAAACAACATCTAGTTCTTCCACTAACTGGCCACTTTATTAGAAACAACATCTAGTTCTTCCACTAACTGGCCACTTTATTAGAAACAACATCTAGTTCTTCCACTAACTGGCCACTTTATTAGAAACAACATCTAGTTCTTCCACTAACTGGCCACTTTATTAGAAACAACATCTAGTTCTTCCACTAACTGGCTACTTTAAAAGAAACACCAACCTTGTTCTTTGACTAACTGACCACTTTATTAGAAACACCAACCTTGTACTTCCACTAACTGGCCACTTTATTACAAACATCACCTTGTACTTCCACTAACTGGCCACTTTATAAGAAACACCAACCTTGTTCTTTGACTAACTGACCACTTTATTAGAAACACCCACCTTGTACTTCCACTAACTGGACACTTTATTAGAAACACCATCTACTTCTTCCACTAACTGACCTCTTTATTAGAAACACCCACCTTGTACTTCCACTAACTGGCCACTTTATAAGAAACACCATCTACTTCTTCCACTAACTGGCCACTTTATTAGAAACAACATCTAGTTCTTCCACTAACTGGCCACTTTATTAAAAACACCAACATTGTACTTCCATTAACTGGCCACTTTATTAGAAACACCATCTAGTTCTTCCACTAACTGGCCACTTTATAAGAAACACCATCTACTTCTTCCACTTACTGGCCACTTTATTAGAAACAACATCTAGTTCTTCCACTAACTGGCCACTTTATTAGAAACAACATCTAGTTCTTCCACTAACTGGCCACTTTATTAGAAACAACATCTAGTTCTTCCACTAACTGGCCACTTTATTAGAAACAACATCTAGTTCTTCCACTAATTGGCCACTTTATTAGAAACAACATCTAGTTCTTCCACTAACTGGCCACTTTATAAGAAACACCATATATATATTTTATTTTATTACAAACACCTAACTTGTTCTTCCACTAACTGGCCACTTTATTAGAAATAATATCTAGTTCTTCCACTAACTGGCCACTTTATTAGAAACACCATCTACTTCTTCCACTAACTGGCCACTTTATTAGAAACAACATCTAGTTCTTCTACTAACTGGCCACTTTATAAGAAACACCATATATATATATATTTATTATGACTGTTATGTTACACTGTGATTGGCTAATCAAGGTGCAGAACATGTGCTAGAGTGTGAGCTTTGGGTTTAACAAGGTTTAAGCCTCTGCGTGAGCTACTCATTGAAAGTTCAACCATAGTGAATTGCTCTCCTTCTCTCGTTCTCTTTCTTCTTCATTCTGTATTACAGTCAGAGCAGAAGGAGGAGACGATCTGTGATCACTGTGGGATTCTCACTCATGTCAATAAATGGACATGGACTTGCTGAGCAGCTACGTTGTGGTGACCTCAGCCTACTTTTCCATAAACACCTCTGAGTCCAGATAATGATGTCAGGATCTGCGCTTTCACCGCTACTGACTGCTAACAACAATCCAATTAACCACAGCTGTAGAACCCAACACACACACCTCCGCGTCGCCTGATGTAACAGAAGGGACGGGCTGGGTGGGCTCACGCCTCGTGTCCGTCACATATCGGTCCATCTGCCTGATGACTTCATACTTCGGGATACCGGATGTTCTATTTGCATCAATGCGTCAATCTGAGATTTCCACCAATCACAGCTCAGCCTGCGGGACATTTCGGCTTTGTTGGGCAAAACTTGGAAATGGATGACCTTTCAGGTCGTGCGAAAAATGAGCAAAACAAACAAAAAGCTCAGCTACCAAATCAGCTGGAAGCACATCATGAAACTCGATTGGACAATCGACTGAAACGCCAATACGTTTATTGATCCATCCAGCATTACTGAATTGAACTGTTTTCTTTTACTTTGTTTTTATTTTGTACTTGTTTTGAATCGTTGTAAACACAGACAGACAGACAGATAGATAGACAAAGAGACACTATATATATATATCATTAATGTCTAATAAACAACAATTATCTCAACAATTAATTGTAACTTTACAGGAGAGACCAAAAACATTCTTTACTTTTAATGTAAGTCAATGGATCCAGAATTTTTTCCAAGCTATTTTGGAGCATTTCTATTGTTCCATTTATATATATATATATATATATATATATATATATATATATATATATATATATATATATATATATATATATATACATATATATATATATATATATATATATATATATATATATATATATATATATATATATATATATATATAGAGAGAGAGAGAGAGAGAGAGAGAGATAGATAGATAGATAGCTTACCTGGATGATCTGGTGTGACGTGCTTGTACAGCAATAACTGCAACTAAGAATTTCCAGTAACTGCTGATCAGTCTGGCACACTGGCTTGTTGGAATTTGACCCCTTTCCTCTCAAAAGACCACCTTCAGTTCTGGGATGTTGGTGGGTTTCCTCACATGAACTGTTCACATCGGGTCCTTCCACAACATTTCTATTAAACTAACTTTACTCTTTACAATTCACAGGTAATCCTTAGATCAATGAGGGCAAACTGTTCTGGCTCAGATGTGGCAAATAGGCCTAAGTCATGATACTACCACCACCATATTTCACAGATGGAATAAGGTTTTTATGATGGAATGCAGGGTTCCTGACATCTTCTGACATTTCATTTAAACAAAGGTTCTACTATCTATCCACAAAACATTGTTCCAATAGCCTTCAGGCTTGTGCGAGTGATCTTTAGAAGACTGCAGCAGTGTTCTTGTTGGAGAGTAGTGTCTTATTTCTTGAAACCCTGCCCTCCTGATGGTGGAATATTAACATTAGCCACTGTGAGAGAGGGTTTTAGTCTCTGGGCTTCCTCGGAGACCTCACAGAATATTACACATCTTGTTCTCGGAGTGATCTTTGTTGGTTGACCACTCGGAAACAGTGGTCTTGAATTTCCTCCTTTTGTACCAGTCTGACAGTGGACGGTAGAGTCCAAACTATTTAGAGGTGGTTTTGGAACCCTTTCTAGGTTCCTCAGAAATCTCCTTTGCCATTGTCATGACACATGTCCTCAAAGGTGTGATATGAAGAGCTGAAGATCTGTGTTCTTTAAATACAGCAGGGCAGCCTATTACAGCTGATTGCCATCCTAAGGTTCAGGGGGTGCCCACAGGCGAGGTAGGAAGCGAGGAGCAACAATTGGAGACTAAAGCGAGTCAGAAAGAATAACAAGCTCTAAAAACAGAAACGTGAACAGAGAAAACTGAGTGTTTAACAGGAACGGGTCTGGAATGGACCTGCTCGTCTTTGGAGAATACTGCTCTGTACAACCAACATGTCAATCTGTGAAGCTGAGTTAACAAGAAGAACCACGTTTTATGTACTTTCTCTATAAATAAACACTTTAAGATGCTCATTTTTTCAAAAGCATTCTGTTTTTTTTTAAATGTAGCCCTTGTTTTTATTGAAGTAAGTAAAAAACATTTATTTGAAGTTTATAAATAATTAATTCAGTTCAGCATTTGAACAGTAAATATACTGAAATATACTGAACGGTATGTGTGATGTGCTGGTGTTTCAGTAGCTGATGGTATAAGATACTGATACTAGACTACTTCAGTAAACAGGATACACCACTGAATCAGAACACACGTTAGAAATGATGACCGTCCGGACCGGCCTGAGGAAATCTCCTCTAACTGGACCTTACTGACTCTAATTAAACACCCCGGGTGTAGACGGACAGACTTACAGACAGATGTACAGACGTATGTACAGTAGGTTGGAATTTAATTTGGGAACTGATATGCACATACGTTTTTCTTGACTGATCTCATAATTTGATATAACTACACATTATTCTTTCTTCTCAATACCAGTTATCTTTTTCTCTGTCCATCCATCTCTCTAACAGCTTCCACTACTCTCGTATGTAACTACATGATACATACAGATCATACATATCAATCATATAGACCGACTCTGCATATTAAAACATCAATTTCGTCGGAACACAGTTCTCCATCATTCATTTTATAAACGGTGCCCAGAATCACTTCGTTCACTACAGTAGGCGCTCATGCTCCAGGGCAGTAATTATCAGGAGGGTCGTTTGGAAATAAGCCCTCATGGTTAATCTATAAGACGTGTGGATGAATGTTGTAAGCAAATGAAGAAAAAATGGTAAAAGTCTTGCCATAAAACCTTGAGAGACTGGCGAAGCTGTGTAGATGCTCAGAGAAGATGCTGCTGATTTCTTGACTTGGTGTGGACTACTGCTTTCCAGGTCTTCAAGGATCCTGGATCCTCTTTTTTGGACCTCCTCTCATCTCAGCTCATAGGTCTTTAGTTTGGTTGACAATGGTTAAAGCTCAACTTTTGTGGTCAGTAAACCATTCTTGTGTGGTTTAGACCCAACGTCTTGTGGAATGATCCATCCATGACCCAGTTTTAGCTGTTACTGGGTTGGCAGATGCAGCCAGATGTGATGCCTTGTATCCTCACAAGGTTCCCGCAGCCTTCTGGAAGAAAAGCAGTCCCAGAACTTTACAAATCTTCCACTATACTTAATATCGGATCAGGCTCTGCTTGGTTGAACCAGTCTTCTTTCCATGCCTGAGAGCTTGCCAAGCTCTGTTTGGTCTTATCGACACTAAGAACCCACTTCCAATTTCAAAGGAACCCTAGACACTTCAACTTGTAAGCAGATAACAGTTAGCAGTTGCAAGCATGGAGGTGGCCATGGAAGAGCTGACCAGGACTTCCAAGTACTACCCTGGACCCTTAATTCCTCAGACTTGAACCCAATTGAGCATCTGTGGGACCATCTGGATGGCGGTGTTGGCGTTACAGATCCTGCTCCACACTCCCTCCAGGAGCTGTGGGATGCACTGCAGTCAGCATTGCTGTGACAACCCACCAGGACCTTATTGAGTCTCCCAGTCCGTCTAGCTGCTGTCTGTGCTACACACGGTGGTCACTCTGGAAATTAGCTGGTGGCCATAATAATATGACTTAACTGTGTATTCCAGTGATACAGGAAGTCATGGAGCTCATGTAAGCTCCTGAACACTCTGGTGGACTCAGGGGTAGAGTAGCCCCACACTGGTAGCACACGGTCTTGTTTTAAAACCATGTTTTTTAGACTAAATTCACTTGAATGGTGAGACAGGTATAATTATAGGGGAGGGACTGAGGGGCCACATTTGAAAGCCAGGCTTACGCAGCTCATTGATCTTCCAGCAACAGCTTTCAACCCAGAAGGGAAGACCTTGCATCCTGAAACAGGTTAGGAGTTCACACAGCTATGAAGCTCATTACAGCTCATCACAGTGGTTCAACAGCGACGTGACAGGTCAAATTTCTAGAGCGTCCAGGTGAGGTATCTCACTCGCAACTAAAGCTTTGAGGAACTATTTTCTTTCCACCACAGAAGAAAAGGTCAGCCTCGGACCAGAGGTTAAGACTTCAGATGAATGTAGATAGGCTACAGCTGTCTGAAACTCCTTTCTGAAAAAGCAGGTTTCCATGCCTACAGATGACTGATTGACTTGGATGCGAGGGCAAGAATAGGATGCCCTCCTCCAGGGTGTCTTGGCCTTAGTTTCTAAAACGAGTAATAATTCATGAGAATAATTCAGGGTAGGCCATGAGGAACATGAGTCCGAGAACACTGAGAGCCCAATCTTCTGCCATTTACCGCAGGCCGAGCTGTACCCTTATTATCCCACCCCACTTATTTATATGTACCACCATTCACGATTCCAGACAATTTCAATATGAAACGTACTGATCTGCAGAGATAATGTAATTATACCATGATGTTGGTATTCACAAGAATTAAATAATTATCAGCAAGCTGAAGTTAAATTGCTGAAAATTAATGTCAAATAAAATAATTTATTAAAATGAATTATTGTATAGTTAATTGAATATTAATATAATTAACACAGATTTAAGCTCTATTTAAACTATTAAACTATTCAATTAATATCCAGAATAAAGTTCTCATTGAAATTCACATTTATGATAAAGTTCATATCAATATTAACATCAGATAGAAGTGCTACTAAAATTCATATCCAAAATCAAGTTCTAATAAAAGATTTATAATAGATTATTTTATAATTTGTTATGTTTTAATCAACCTTATATTCTTATAGAACTAATAATCTATTAGAATTAACATGCAAAATGAAGTTCTATTAAAATTACTATATAATAAATAAAATTAATATACAGAATGAAGTTCTAATAAAATTAATATCCCATGCGAAGCTCTAATAAAAAAATATTTTTACAATAAAGTTCTCATAAAAGATTTTATTACAAAACATTTTTTATATTTCTATCATGGTGTAATAAACCTTACATTCAAAATAATAATCTATTCAAATTAACATTTGAAGTTTTAATAAACTAATATTTACCATTGAAGTTCTAATAAAAAAATGTAATAAATGTGATGTCCATAATAAAACTTTAATAAAGTTAATATCCAAAATGAGCTTTTAATAAATGTAATATCCACAATGAAGTTCTAAAGAAATAATATCCAGAATGAGGTCCTAATAAATGTAATATCCAGAATGAGCTTTTAAGAAATGTAATATCCACAATGAAGTTCTAAAAAAATTAATATCCAGAATGAGGTTTTAAAAAATTAATATCCAGAATGAGATTCTAAAAAATTTATATCCAGAATGAGGTTCTTATAAATTAAATTTTCAGAATGCGGTTCTAATAAATGTAATATCTAGAATAAATGCTTAATAAATGTAAAATCCAGAACTAGTTGTAATAATAATATGCAGAATGCCTTATAATATTAAAAAGTGGTGATCAGATATTGATACAGAGAACCTAAATTTACAGAAAACTAAATTTACTGTAAATTACAATCAATATTTATTATTTACCATTTAAAATCTCACAAATAAATTGAGACTTAATAAAACAAACTCACTGTGTGTTATAAAAACAGCAATGAGCAGCAGTATACTGTATTTCCACAGTATGAAATAAACAGTATGCCACCCTCTCTCCGTCCTACTACACTCGTCCTCTGCTTCCCCGCAGGTGAAGTTCTGCTTTGGGGCATTCGACTAGTCAGCCATGAAATGGAGCCTGGACACATCTGGCCATGTGCAGTAGAAACCAGAGGCTGCAGAAGCAAAGGCATTTTTAATCAAGGGTATGCAGGACACACGTTAATAACCAGCAGTTATCAAACTCAATCATAAGGAGGTCCGGGTCTGCAAGAGAAGTAAATGCAGGGCAATGACTCCTGGACTGAAAAGTGGCTGAGAAGAGTCTACATTAACTTGCATATTTAGTGTCCACTTTATTACTACTACTATTATAAATACTGGGAATTTCCACAGGGTGGCCAGTTTATTAGAAACACATACCCTGTAATTTAAGAAACACCTACTTTGTACTTCCACTCACTGGCCAGTTTAACTGGAAACACCTCCCATGTACGTATCTGGGTGTTCACCTAAACAACAAACTGGACTGGCCAGTTAAGACCACTGCACTTTACAGAAAGGGCCAGAGCAGACTCTACCTTCTGAGGAGACTGAGGTCATTTGGAGTGCTGGGAGAACTTCTAAGGACCTTCTTGGACACAGTGGTGGATCTGCCATCTTTTATGGAGTGGTCTGTTGTGGCGGCAGCATCTCCACAGCAGACAAGAAGAGACTGGACAAACTCATAGAGGGCCAGCTCTGTCCTGGGAACCCCTCTAGACCCAGTGCAGGTGGTGGGAGACAGGAGGATGTTAGCCAAGCTGGCATCCATGCTGGAGAATGACTCCCACCCCATGCATAAGACTCTAGCAGCACTGGGAGCTCCTTCAGGGACAGTGTGTGAAGGAGTGGTATTGCAGGTCCTTCCTTCCTGCTGCTGTAAGACCACCAGCACTGCTCCCAGCAGACCACACACACACAGTGGACTATATACACACACATGTAAACACTACACACCTTGCTATCCCCTTGCTGTGGGACTAATAAAGGATTATCTTATGTATTTCCACTCAATGGCCATTTAATGTGCTTCACCTACCTTACTCATAACAACTCCCTGGAGAACTTGGTAGACCCCAAAATCTCCTCATCAGATAAACCACACTTCAACTGTAAGAAGACACCTCAGCGCTATGGGGTCTAAAAAGCTGTGAAAGAAGCTCCTCACAGAGAAAATGAGATACAGACGCATTAAAGAGAGAAGCTGCTGGTGTTCTCAGAACAATGGACTGACCACCCCAGAGTGAGCAGTCGATGACAGTCATTAGGTTTTGGCCATGAAGAGTGACAAGAAGAAGGCTGCTACTGTAACGGGTTAAGGTTCTAGAGACGTTTGTGAAGCCTTGAATATATTGCAGAATCTTAACATTCTGTAGATGAGGCCAAGACTTAACCACCTCCACCATGTATCTCCATGCCTATCCCATCTGGACCTAGTATGTAACCCAGAAAGGAAGTGGAGATCTGGGGAAGAATTGACATTTCTCTGGATTGGTGTAGGAGTTGCATCAGTACTGTCCTAACACAGCTGATTTGTTGGTGAGTAGATTAAAATATCACTGATGTACACCATAACCAATCAGCTGATCACATCTCAACGTATCAATGAAAGTCTGAAGTACTGCAGGTGCAATAGAGAAGCCGTATGGCATTACCAGATATTCAAAATGCCCTCTGGTGGTACTTACTTTTCCATTCGTCTCATGTGAGTTAGGTTGTAGGTGTTCTGGAGGTCTAGTCCAACCAAAAGGTAGCTCTCCAAGTGTTTCATGGCTACTGGAACTGGAACTAAAGACATCTGTATCCTCTCTAGTATTGCCATTAAGTCCTTTGCAGTCAATGCATAACCTTAGACTTCTATCCTTTTGGTGAACAAAGACAAATTCTACCTGATGCAGAAGAAATGGGTGGCTTAATGAACCCTTGCCTTAACCCCAACATCCACATAATCATCCACGGCTTTAGCTTCAGTTGGAGACAAAGGGTAAACTCTGGCTCAAGGAGGTGCAGCTCATGACCAGGTGGTTGGTATAGTGTAACAGGATACACTGCTGTCCTCTACTCTGTAGACTGGGGGTCAATTCCTCACATGGGCAACCACCTTACACTATACCAATAAGAGTCCTCAGGCACTCTGGATTAGATCATCTGCCAAATATCATACATGAAAATGGGTCAGGCTGTTGTAGGATCTGGGGGCTTTCTGCAGAAGTAGATGCACCTAAGAACTTAAGTTATTTTGCAATGCGTGGGACAGGTCAGGTTATAATGTCCTCTTGTTGCCAGGATATGGAGGGGTTGTGCTGTTTGAGAAGAGGAGTCCTAAAATAGCTTTGTCAACAGAGGTACGTGCACCTAAAAAAAGCAGCAGATCCTGAAGTATGGGTCCACCAGTGATGAGGAGTGAGTCAGTGACGTGTTGACAGTCCACAGCTCCTCAGTCTAGGAGAGCTGTGAAGGCAGGAAATCCAGGGCCATGGAGAAAAACTGAAACCAAAAAAAGACTTAAAAACCAGAGAAGAAAGAGAAGAACTTACGCCATATCTAGAGGTAGTAGGAGATTCAGGCTCTGAAGCTGATTCAGCTCCTCGTGGAGCAGCAATAGTTTCTCGCAAATCAAGTAGTTCAGTCAAATAGTGGCCTCAGTGAGTTCATCCAGGGCCAGATGAAGGACAATGGGGTCAATGCTAGGGGGCAGTGAGCACACTTGCCCGGGAGCAGTGGGCAGCCTTATCCACAGTGCCTGGAGAGTAGTTGGGGGTTAGTTGCTCCAGCCCATGACTGACCCCAACTGTAAGTTCAATGTCTTCAGCTCAAAAACGAATAATCTTCAATTTGCTTGAGGCGCAAGTGACGCCTGGGTTTTTATACGTCAACATCTTGGCTCAGTTGAGAGTGGACCATCTAAGGTCTTCCACCAAGAGTGGTCAGAAACTGGCCATTGATGAAGGGTTAAGGGATGCCTCAAACACAAGTCATGCATCATCAGATACGCTCTCTAACCAGCAAGCTGGAGAGTCAAGACAGGGGTTGATGAGGGTAGAACCTGCTGAGGAATCAAGAATTAATGACTGTGACGTGCTAATTAAAATGCTAATGAAGCAAACCGATCCAGTAGCCGTGTAGAGACTAATGTGTTTATTAATTTGATCACTGCACTTAATTCTGTCCTTAGCTCTCTACAGCCTATCTAACAGATCTAATACACACCTACCTGACCTGACGACTTTTCCCCAAATTGGGCCTCACTAATAACGTTCCCCATTTAGATGAGCATCCATCCCTCAGTTTGTGCAGCCGGCGCGGGTGGTTGTCTCATCCTTCAACAGCCACCAGTTGCCACTTCGATAATTACTCGTGGCAGCATTGATGTTGTCATTATGATAATCAGGCTCGTTCGGATGCGTCCTGTTCCCTAGCGCTCTGCGAGTCGAGTGTTATTTTGGCGCCGCAGTTCATTTCCTGCCATCTAGGTGCTCCTCTGTAATTATTCCACGCACTGCCTCCCCATCACTGTCATTATTGCTTTCGGAGGGAATGAGATGCGAAGAGAGAGAGAGAGGACGGACAGAGCACCCTGGGTTTAAAATTAACACCAACCTGTAAGCGGTGCCTTAGTTCCGTGGTGCGAATGCGATCTTATGGCTTAATGCTTGCTACGTGCAAGGGGAATAAATGCAAAGCCATCCATTATACAGCAACCTTTATGCCCCCAGTTCTCATTTGGAAACCCACCACAGGCTTTTCACTCCCTTTTCGTTGACTTTTTGGGGTTTGAAAATCCAACGAACTCGCATTTGCACAGAAGAGGCCACGATGGCTTTGCTTGCCGTGCCAAACCCAACTCCCCAGCGCACTGGCAGCTGTCCAAGCTGCAGCACCACGCAACTTCTTAAACCGTGAAATGAGTGTTGCCCATGCTTATGTAGCTCCACCCTCCATAAAATTGGTGGTCCTACAGCTTCGTCCCCAATACAATCAACATGTGAGGCCGGTTTAATTGGGCCTGAGATTCTGGGCTGAAGCTGGATCAAGTCTGAGAACTCTTCACAGAGTATGACCCGACCCGAACCGCAACACGGGTCCGAGTCCTGACCCAAGCCGTGCCAACCAGTTTTGAGCTAGCAAATTTATTTCTCACACGTCCATTGGCTGATAAAGGTTGGGTAGGGACAAAGGTTTGGTAGGGACATTGGTAGGGACTCAACAACCCAACTCCTAACCCTTGCCCCCTCATTTCCAATTTGTATTGGAGATGTTTCAGCTGGTAACAGCCACACTGGAATTATTTAAAGCTAAGTTTATAATTGGAACGAGGGTCCGCATGCCAACAATACTCTTGCGGCACCCCTGACTCCACATGCACACCTGGGTAACTTTGGCACTACTTGAGTCTCTACAGGCACATGTATTAGAGCTGTACTGGCAGGGACAATCCTATCCTCCCAAAACACTGGTTGGGACATGTCCCCATCATCCATATCATTGCTGTCCAAAGAAAAACAAGTCTCCAAAATGACAGCTTTATAGCAGAGAATAGAAACTACCTTTACTTTCAATGCAAGTCAAAGGAACCCGACTCCCCCCAAGTGACTTTGGAGCATTACTGTTGGTCCTTTGGACAGCGGCGATGTGCAAACCTACGCCAATGGTCTCCAAGTGTGTGAATACGATAGAAGACAATCTTCTTGCATAAAGAGGGAGGAAGTCAAGCATGAGAAAATGGGACCCCAAACAATTACCTTGAAGGCCTGGTAGACCACCAAAACTGTCCAAATCAGATAAACATCAAGGCTTCATCATTAAGGGAAATAAGAACATCAAGCGTCACTCTTGCTTCAAATCTGAGAACATCCACAGGTGTTTCTGTCCATCCTTCCACTGTGAGAAGACACCTCAACACTATGGGTTTGAAAGACTGTGTAGCTGTTCTAGAAGCTCCTCACTGAGAACAGGAAACAAAAATCAAACAAAAAAGGCTGCTGAATGGACTGACCACCCCAGAGTCCAGAACCCCAACATCACTGAATGGGTTTGGGGTTATTTGGATGGTGTGAAGCAGAACCAACTTCAAAGACTGAACTTTGGAATGGTGGACAAACAATCATGGTAGATATCTTTGTAAATGAGTCTTGTGAACATAATATAAGCTGCAATAAAATGATACACCAAGTTAGTTTAGACATCTGTATAACAGGACATTGACACTTGTAGTTATTGGCCACACTGACTGAAAATAATAACGATAGGGTGGTCTTAATCCTTCTAATCTCACCGTCACATCTCATGCTTATCCTCCAGGAAAGCAAGCACACACACGGGAAAGCGTAAGTAAATTCCTTTTTATTAGCAAGAACTGCGTTGGGTTTTTCTCAACGAAGGCCAGGGCAACCTGCGAGGTGTGGAAGACCCCTGTTTTGCACAATGAAACAGTTTTCAGAATGACTACAAACTACAGCAGTAAGAGCACCATTGAAATGTGGATTATGACTCTTTTAGGCCTGTTGGTTTCATTATTTATCAAAAAAAGAAAACAACAAAACATGCAACTTACATTACAGCGTATTAGTCGACATCACACCATTGACAAGGGCCAGTGGCTCTACTCTACAGGTTACACTTCAAGTACTCGTGAATGCATGATTAATCACTGAATTTGGTAACAATTTAACAATTACATAAGGTAGACATAACCATAACTAAAACCCAATATCATAGCAGAAGTCATTCGCCAGCTCGTGTCATCAGGGTGGCTCAAGTCGTATAGAAGTGTTGTGTTTCCATTAGCAGTGATGATTAACAAGATCTAGGGCTGGGGCGACGTGTCGACGTAATCGATTATAAAATTACGTTGATTAGGAAAACGTGTGTAAATGCGTCGCAAAGATGGCCACGCCTACTGAAAGCATGGCTTTATCTGTGTGCAGTAGAGGGCAGTTTGGAGTTAATCAAACATGGCGGTGGTGGATGAGCTCGTAGTTCTTTATTTACTTCCAAAACAACTAAAACCGACTGTTGGTCTCCGCACCGTGGAGATGGTATTTTGGAAAATTTCTAATAACCGTACACCTCTCTTCAAAAAGTCCCGGTGTTTCTTGCACGGCCCCCGCGGTCTCCAGAGGTTATGAAATGAACGCAGAGTACGGACAGAAGGCTCCGTGAGTATCCATATTTAACGCTGGGCGTATACGAGTCTTTAACATTAACGTTTCTTGATTACGCATTGCTAACCATTTCTTAATCGTCCAGTGTAGAACCGAAGACTGTTCTAGATACCGCGGGAGCTTTAAACAGACGGAGCTGCTTCTCAAACTGCTCTCTGCCAAAATAAATAGTCCACAAACTGTCCGAGTTCTTGTGCGTGAGGCGTGTAGCTACGTGTCATGAGTCACAACGTAGACCCTTAACCATTTAATACACACACATTATATATATATATATATATACACTATATACATACAGGGGTTGGACAATGAAACTGAAACACCTGGTTTTGGACCACAATAATTTATTAGTAAGGTGTAGGGCCTCCTTTTGAGGCCAATACAGCGTCAATTGGTTTTGGGAATGACATATACAAGTCCTGCTCAGTGGTCAGAGGGACTTTAAGCCATTCTTCTTGCAGGACAGTGTTCAGGTCACTACGTGATGCTGGTGGAGGAAAACGTTTCCTGACTCGCTCCTCCAAAACACCCCAAAGTGGCTCAATAATATTTAGATCTGGTGACTGTGCAGACCATGGGAGATGTTCAACTTCACTTTCATGTTCATCAAACCATCTTTCTCCAGTCCTGCTGTGTGTATTGGTGCATCGTCATCCTGATACATGGCACCGCCTTCAGGATACAATGTTTGAACCATTGGATGCACATGGTCCTCCAGAATGGTTCGGTAGTCCTTGGCAGTGACGCACCCATCTAGCACAAGTATTGGGCCAAACCATCACTGATCCACCCCCATGCTTCACTCTGGGCACGCAACAGTCTGGGTGGTACGCTTCTTTGGGGCTCTTACTAGTGCAATGTGTAAGTAATGAAGATTGGCCCCCAGACTGGTCCAATTTAGCCATAACACCTCCCACACTAAAATGACAGGTGTTTCAGGTTCATTGTCCAAGCCCTGTATGTATGTATGTATATATATATATATATATATATATATATATATATATATATATATATATATATATATATATATATATATATATATATATACACACACACTGTAAAAATTAGTCATTAGATTAATCGACTAATCGAAAAAATAATTGTTAAGAGTAATGGATTATGAAATGAATCGTCAGGTGCAGCCCTAAGAAGATCATTAAGACATCACTGGCAATGGTAGCACAACACTGTTATAAACCTGAACAAAGTCTGTTGTGACAGGATATGACAGCATAGTCTCTGTCCAAAGAAAACAGAGTATTTGAACTCTAGAGACTTAAAGATAGCTGGACCAATGAAAATGTTCCAAAGCTGCTTTAAGCAAAATACATTTCTATTAATTTACTTGAAAAGTAAAGACTGTCTTTGTCCTGTCCTGTAAAGTTTTCATTTTGGAGTTACTCAGTTTTCTTTGGACAGCGATGACATGACAACCAGCATGAATGCTGTGGTTCATGTCAATGTTATGCATCGTGTTACCCAGAATTTCTTCTTTCCAATAAAATTCTTGAAAAATACCTGCAAAATAGACAAGGCCATTTCAGAAATAGCCTGAGGTATCATGGACGAAAGCTTGTATCGCGAATAAGGCAACAGTTTCTTCATCAGTTTCTACTTGCTAGATTGTAAACAGGAACAGCAGCGTCAAATTAACTGTCACTAGTTTTTGATTCTTCACGCTTTTCTTAAAAAAAAACACTAAGTCTCAGCGTTTTCTGTAACACTTTCTAGAAAATATCCGCGATGCCAGAAGTGCAATACAGCTAAGAGATCAGACAAGGCAACGCACGTCTATTAGGGATGCACTGGTGGGAAAATATCGACACAGCCCAACATTTTAATATACGTTTTTGGCGTAATATTTAATACATAAGGCTAATGGAACGCATTTATTTGAGGGGAACTTGCAAAAATAGACTAAAACCTGAAGCATAAGGGCGTATTTATTACATTTTGGTATGAATATAAGGGTTCACTTATTAAATGAATAAGATTGAATCACTTTAGCTTTATGGCATTTTTAAAATGCGCTTGTATTCGACATGAACTAAACATGAAATTAATTATGTGTTTTGCTAAAAATTTAATAGACAATAAAGTATATGCCCTATATAAGGAGATGAATTCAAACAGTTGGAGCAGCAGCGGATCAACAGTAGAAATATCAGCCATGTGTAAGAGGTTTACAGGTTCTATGATGGGCAGAGATTTCTAATATCTTTTCATGTCAAGTCTCAAAAACGAGAAACAATAAGCAAAAGGTTTGTCGTAACAGGTTTGATATGTCTTCAATACCCAACGTTGGTGGATGACCAACCAACCTCTGGAAGTTTATTTTATGCAAAATGCTTCTTTTCAGTTTTGGTTTGCTGTTTTTTAGTCAAGATTTTTTATTTATTTTGGTAAATCATTAGGCTAATTCTAAGTTTTAACGTAACTGTGTGCTGGTCCCGATATTTTCGTGCATCCGTAATATCTACGCATATCTACATACACCTATATTCATCTAAAAACATGACATCCAAATGCAACAGACAAAAGAACGAAGATTGTACATTTCCCTGAAGATTTTGCTCTAAATTCGCTAATACAAAATAACACAAAACAAATAAAGAAAAAAAGAAGATTGGTTGCCAATCATCAATGTAATCCCTTCCAAATCGAGTAATTCACAATTAAAAAGACAGACATGAACGTGCGATAAGCCAAAGCCAACGAATCCCAATTAAATCCCTTTTGTTCGTGAAGTTTAAGACTCCAAAACCAAAAACTGATTGGTCACTAATCACCTTCCCGTCAAGTAATTCACAATTAAAAACCCAATAAAACGCCCGTGTGTCAATATTAAAAAACGGAAATTAAGTAATTTAAATGGAGCTTAAAAAAAATGACCTGATTCATATTCTGCAATGTTTGACTGGTGCAGCTCAGCGAAAGCATGTGATCCCTACTTGTAGTGTGAGATGAAACAGTGCAATTACAGGAAGGTCGCTCCAAAACAAACCCAAAAACAATAAATAAAAACAATAAAAAAACAGATACAGTGAAGCAGATGCACTTCAGTTCCCTTCCTGACCTCTACAGTCGATTGTCCACTACGTCCATTCCCAGGTCGGAGTCTTGGCTAAGCTGCTCAAACTGAGTGAGGGACTGTTTGGAGTAGGCCTGCTCCAGATCCAGCGGCTCTGAGTCCGGTTCCTGCTCAGGTTCTGTAACAGGAAGGGGAAGGTACCCGCCGTCCCGGGGCAAACACATGCACCAGCCGGCGCCGGACAGGTCCAAGTCGCTGTATTTGAAGCCGGCCCTCTTCAGGATCTTGAAGTCCACCATGTCACTCGACTCGCTCATCTCCACCAGGAGGTTCCAGAAGATGCAGCTCAACATGATGCCCAGCAGCTGGAGGGCAAGAGCAATGATATTAAAACATGGACAATGCTGTGAGGTTCTACTTACCCCCAAATGTGGTCAATCAACCAATTCAATCAACATGGCTACATAGAAAGGCTCTGGCCAATAGATTAGGTGTACTCTGGAGGTCACCATGTATAAAAACCCCCAGTACAGAGGTTTGGATCAGTGGGACTGTGTTCTCAGAAGAGATGAAGTTCTATACAATACCCATGAATTCATTAATGCTCTTGTGGCTAAATACAATCAAGCCCTCACAGCAATGTTCCAACATCTAGCTCCCAGAAGAGTAGACGCTATTACTGCAGTGGAGGTAAAACAGAGAATGAGGGATGTCATTAGCTATTTCAGATTAAGCCAGTTAATTAATGTGTAAGCCCGAGCTGTAATTGACTAATTTACAAGAGTGGATGAAAGAAGCGCCTGAGAAGCAGCCAGACAGCCAGACAGCCTCATCGTATTAGTCGACTACTTGCTCTAGAAAGGACTTCAATAACAGCTAGTTATGAACAACCAGCGGCAAAAGTTCTCCTTTGTTTTCTCAAGATCTTTACGCCCCAGTTGTGATTTATTTAGTAATAAATTAATCAAAAAATCTAAATTCAACAGACAAAAAAGTGAAGATTGTACATTTCCCTGAAGATTTTGCTCTAAATTTGCTAATACAAAATAACAAAAAAACAAAGAAAAAAAGGAGATTGGTTGCCAGTCATCAATGTAATTCCTTCCCAATCGAGTAATTCACAATTAAAAAGACAGACATGAACGTGCAATAAGCCGAAGCCAACGAATCCCAATTAAATCCCTTTCGTTTGTAAAAATGTGAAATAGCATGTAAAGTGGAGTTTAAGATTCCAAAACCAAGAACTGATTGGTCACCAATCACCTTCCCGTCAAGTAACTTACAATTAATAACCCAATAAAAACCCTTGTGTGTCAATATTAAAAAACTGAACTAAAGTAATTTAAATGGAGCCAGACAGCCTCAGTATATTAGTCGACAACTTGCTCTAGAAAGGACTTTAATAACAGCTCACTACAAACAACCAGCGGCAAAAGTTCTCCTTTGTTTTCTCAAAATCTTTATGCATCAGTTGTGATTTATTTAGTTATTTGTTTAGTAAATAAATTCATCTAAAATCATCCAAACGCAAAAGACAAAAAAACGAAGAGTGTACATTTCCTTGAAGATTTTGCTCTAAATTCGCTAATACAAAATACCAACAAAAAAAAATTAAGAAAAAAAATAGATTGGTTGTCAATCATCAATGTAATTCCTTCCAAATCCAGTAATTCACAATTAAAAAGACAGACATAAACGTTTGTAAAAATGTGGAATAGCATGTAAAGCGGAGTTCAAGAATCCAAAACCAAGAACCGATTAATCACCTTCCTGTCAAGTAATTCACAGCTAAAAACCCAATAAAACGCTTGTGTTAATATAAAAAAATTGAAAAAAAGTCATTTAAATGGAGCCAGACAGCCTCAGTGTATTAGTCGACAACTTACTCTAGAAAGGACTTTAATAACAGCTAGTTATGAACAACCAGCAATATAAGTTCTCCTTTGTTTTCTTAAGAGCTTTACGCCACAATTGTGATTTATTTAGTGAAAAAGAAATCCATCTAAAAACATGACATCCAAAGGCAACAGACGAAAAATGAAGATTGTACATTTCCCTGAAGATTTTGCTCTAAATTCGCTAATACAAAATAACAAAAAAAAGATTGGTTGCCAATCATCAATGTAATCCCTTTCCAATCGAGTAATTAAAAATTACAAAGAAGGACTTGAATGTGCGATAAGCTGAAGCCAACGAATCCCAATTAAATCCCTTTTGTTTGTAAAAATGTGGAATAGCATGTAAAGTGGAGTTCAAGTAATTCCCGTCAAGTAATTAACAGTTAAAAACCCAATAAAATGGAAATAAAATAATTTAAATGGAGCCAGACAGCCTCAGTGTATTAGTCGACTACTTGCTCTAGAAAGGACCTCAGCTCCTGAATGAGGTGGTAATTAATTAATTAATTGATTAATTAATTAATTACTTAATTACATCACAGCACAGATTTTATGTAACCCTTTACTGTTCTTCACATGGTTTGGTAGAGCACATTTTCATTCACTATATCTTGAATGAAGACGATGTTGAACATGATTGTGCCTTCTCTACCAATCGGCAGAGGCTAATGAAATCCACTGGAGTTCATCAAGTCTTTCAATAGTTACACTGTTCTCATCCATAGATAAAGTAGTAAGCAACAAGGAAATCACTTTATGCATGTGTAAACAGTTTTCAGCACATTATAGTTTTAGAGGTTTTGATTAACAGAATTTTGTAACTTTATACTAAAAATAATTCTAATAAGGGTAAAAGTAAAAAAAAAAAAAAATACCAAACAGTCTAATTGTTTCTTCATGTTAAAGATGTCTATGCTATGTTAATGTATATTGTATTATTAGCCATATTACTGGCCCAAACAAATAAAAAAAATTAATAAAATAAAAAATAAATTGGGCATCGCTAATTTTCTTGGTAAGGATGTTAAAGGGTTAAATCGTGAGAAATTTTTGTGTGGAAGAACTGATATTGATACCGTTATTTAAACTTTGAATACTGACCAATACAGATGACAATGTAGCTTTGGCTACACTTTATTTGGACAGGTCACTGCAGATGCCTTGCATATGGTTTTAACTTGTCATTATTAATAGGTATTCAATATCTATTCAATTAACCTTAAATTTTCCCAAACCTGAAACCTAACCCTAATCCTCAACCTGGTCTTAACCCTAACCCTGGTACTGAACCAAAACCTGAACCTAACACTGTAGAGCAAATACTTTGGTTAATAATGTAAACATATATAGATATTCTACTGGGGGCTATTCATATGGAGCAGCACCAATTCACCTAAAACAAAGCTTAAAACTACTTCTGCTTCGGTTCTTCAGCCACATTAGTTCTCCAGAATCCTTCCTATCTGAACGTTCTACACCGCATATCAACACTAATGAACTACACTGGGAAAAACAGCTTTCTGGACTCTGCTATTGTCTGTTCAGTCTTGTTTTAGATTCCTGCACCATTCATACAAGTAACATTACCATATTAAATGAAGTACACAAGCGATGAGTGATATTTGGAGCTTAAACAAATGCAATTCGTTTGAGAATGTTCAAGAATAGCAGCACTCACTCAGTTTAGGTTGGAGAACACTTGGTAAGCGATCTAGACCAAATCTTCCATGTAGAACTTTTCTAGCTCCTGGATATTTTCACTTTACTTGTAGACTTATAGACGGTCAAGCCTTGAGAGAAACTGATTTTCCCCACAACCATTTCTGTGTAGATTTTAATGTGTGTTTAGGGTCATTATCTCAGTCCAACAACTGCCAAGTTTGCATATTATCTATTCCTTTCTTAAATTTTTTATACATTCCGATTATGTGTATGACCAATATTTTGGATCTGACCGTATCACACGGTTCCATTTGCAAAGTATAGGGCTTTTTTTTGGCTTGCATTTTGAAGAACCCTTCCAAAAAGTCTCTGGTTTAACTAACTCAGCTGTTCACAAATTGAGGTTCCTTGAGGTTCTCCTCACTCTACATGGTAATCCTTGAAACTTTTCAAGTACTTTTCAAACTATTGTATCATCACATTGATTGTACCTAATGGTGATTTCCACTGATCTCCATTCCTAACATCTGCAGGTCCACAACAACCTTCCATCCCAATTGAATTTACGGCTCCCTGGTTTTGCCATGTTGATGATCAAAGGATTCTGGTGGATGACGAAGAGATTTTCCAGGTGTACAATCTCATATTTATATACCAGGCAACAGTTGAGTTTCTGAAGACTTTGGGCGATAAAACAATAACAATATATATCTCCTAATGTTTCCTCCATAGAACTATAAGACGTAGTCGATAGAAAGTTGATAAAATTAAGTTCCGCCCATGTTTTTAGAGACAACACGAACAGCCAATAAGAATGAGAATAGCGGCACCCCCAAACCAATCAAGTAGCTGAACCAAGTCGAGTTTCACGCGAGCGATTGTTTTGATTGTTCTATAGTACATTTTTCTATCTTCTGATAGAAAATAAATCAGAAGATAAAAAACAAAAAAAAAATTTTTTTTGAAAAATTGATATCTTCACTTCTCACTTAAAGTAAAAAGGCAATAGTGATTAGATTAATATTAATATTAATATTGTGATATATATCGATATCAGCGGATATGAAAAAAAATTGTGATATGACTTTTTCCCATATCGCCCAGCCCTAATTACATGGACGCTTATTAGCTTATAAATGCTTTTTTAAATATCGCCAAACTTTTGTGAAGAACATCAAAACTGAACTGAATGTATTGTTTATTATGTATGATCATTTCTGTCTGAGGTCCTTGGGGGGCACCAATACCTGTAGCCTGTTTTAGACGATTAGTTTATGCAACTCTAAGACAAGAAAAGACAACAAACAAACTCCTGCATTCCTCTGCATTTCCAGGTCCACTCTGCATCTGGATGCTCACAGGGCTCGGGGCAGCCTAATCAAAATGAAGAATCGTGTGGGTGGAGGCACGCGGTGGAAAAAATTAGCTGCGAGAGAGAGGCATCTCGGAAAGGTCAGCTCAAATGCGTTTCCTGGAAGAGGTTTTTAGCGCAGCGGCAGCCTGGGCAATACTGGCCAGAGATAATGCGCCAGCAAACCAGACTCATCCCTCCTGTTTCGAAGAAAGAGAGTGACCACTTCAAATAAAAGTCTACTAAAGGGTTGAACTCGGGTCACAATCGCTAAAGTCTCTTGTAACAGAACGGTTTCTTAATGTGCAATGAAAGCAGGACTATTTCAGATCACTTACCCTCTCTTCACGCTAGACTGGAACATTGCTGCTAGGATTTGATTGTGCATTAGTGAGGTCAAGTACTGATGCTGGATGATTAGTTCGGGACCACAAACCATTCCAATGGTAGAGGATGAGGCTGCATCTCTCTGGAGAGGCACTTTGCTACAAATAAGAGGTTGTATTATTTGTATTTCTTTATTTCATTTGTTAACAATTGGAGGACCCTGAGGTGAAACCACAAAGATCCAACCATCTAGACCAGCTCTGAAACTGAAGTTCTTCAAGTTCCTCGTTCCCTTCCATCCCTTGTGAGTTGATGGACCCCCAGGACAAGACATAGAAGGAGAGGCAGGCCATGTTTCAAGGGATCCTTTCACTGGCAAGTCAACCTAAATTAGCATTTTTTTTAAACCAAGCCTGGTGACCATGAGACTCCCTTCTTACACTAAACCAATAATCATTGATTAAATTCATTTGGTTGTAAATCCATTGCCCATTGGGAAGCCATCAACATTAACAGACACAAGGTTACGTCCCTGGTGATGTTCTGCCAGGTCTTCACTACAGTTGTCTTGCTTGTTCTTGTTCTGTTACACCTTCAGTTTTAATAAATAATAGTTAATAAAATGCTTGTCTAAAAAACACTACCTCCGCCATGCTTTGAATCATCAGTAATCATGAGCAATTACTCTTCATACTCAAGTCCTCCAACTATCCACCCATAAGATGCTGTTCCAGAACTGTGCAGCATATATATATATATATATATATATATATATATATATATATATTATATATATATATACACACATACATACATACATACATATATATATATATATATATATATATATATATATATATATATATATATATATATATATATATATATGAATGAGATGGACCGATCAACGTTTTTGAGGCCGATTCCAATCACCAAACGTAGCCGATACCAATCGAGGGTGGGGCTCTAAACTGGTTTATTACCATTATTAACAAGCTCATGTGGAACAGCATAATATTTGAAACAAAATTAACCGTAAATATACAAAGTAAATCAAACAAATATCCCCAATACTGCAATCATTACATCATTACATTACCCTTAATTTAAAACTAAACAAGCTAATTAAATACATGCAGTAAAAACTGCAGTCATTAAACACAGACTCTGTTATTTTAAACTAAAAATTGAAATCATAAAATGTAGATCTTGAATTGTTGCTACTGTACTGTTCGTAACGCAAACTGTTCTCGCGAGGCGCGTTGCTTTAGTCAGTCTGTGGAAAATGAAAGGCTGTTGACTGACACATATACGCCCTCGATAAGACTTCTAGAAGGATGTTCTTTAAAGACCTCAGGTGTTTCTTCTGATGTTTCTGATCTGACTAGTACCAGATAGTCGGTTGGACCACACCTGTCTGCCATCTCTCTGATGGGATTCTTTAGATTTTGTTGACCTTATGATGACTTGCTTAGATTTTCAACTTGATTGGTTGATTTTTGGCAATCTGCTGTTCCTGTTTTTGAAACTTATCTTGGATGCATTCTGGTGGATGCGGTCACTGGATTGATGAGTTTGACGCATTTACATCCTTGCTATGACCTGCAGAGGGATGTTCTTGATTAACCCGGGGAAGGAACTTGTCTGTAATCCACCGTAGTTGTTTGCCATGCTCTTCTGGAGCTTTCTGGTGGTTCTGAGCTGACCAGGGCGTACGTTCTTTCTTTTGGACGATGTACCAAATAGTTGATTTGGCCACAACTAATGTGTTTGCCATCTCGCTGATGGGATCGTTTACATTTTTCAGGCTAATGATGGCTTGCTCCACCGGTAGTGACATCTCTATGGAATTTGCATTAATCTGTTAACAAGAACAGATTCCAAATGCAAATGCCACGCTTTCAATCAACTCTGGACTAGCAAAGTGAAACACCTGGCCATGGAACAGCTGAGCAGCCAGTTCTCCAAATTGCTTTTGAGCCACTAAAATTGGGGGGCTATGTAGGAAAATGGTCTAATTTGGATGTAAATACCCTCCGATTAAAGCTGAAAGTCTACACTTTGAACTTATATTCATTGCTTAAATTCAACTCCAAAGTACTAACTAGAACGTTACGGCCCGGTCTCAAAACTGAATACCTACCAGTAAAAAATAAGAACTTTCAGACTTCATGACTTTAATTTCTTGACTTTTGTTTAAATATTTCTAGAAAATAAAACTAAGATTGTGTATTTAATATTTAAGAGGCGACTGTATTGTCTCTTAACTCAAGAACAGGTCGTCTTGAGACAGAACGTCCTATTAAAACATTAAAAATATTTTTTTCGTGGTATTAGGTTCAGTCTATCAACGATGCCAAAACCTGAGGCCAAGAATTAGAAGACAGGATGAACAAAAACACAAGAAAAAAGACGAAAACAAGAAAAATAACTGAGGTATGGCGAACCTGAGGTAGACCCACAGCACAGCAGATTCCTATGGTGGCTCCGATGTTGTCGCCCATCCACAGGTTTACAGCATGGATGCAGCCTCGGACGTGTATGATGTCGTTCAAGTCTTCACGCTACAGGACGAAAGAACGTGTATTTTATTTCTATTCCAACTCCTGACAGTTACAATACATGGTGTGTAATCACTCATATAAGTAAACGTTCTGATTGGCTACCATCAGAGTGGAATTCGAGTAGAAGTTTGGAATTAAACCCTCCAAAGACCCCTGTAGGTCCTTCAGAAAGCTGCAGTGATCCACCAGCTCCTGCCCCCCCCATTCAAATGCTATCTAATAGATGGTATGCAGTAGTAACACACTATCACTTCATCACAGTGGGGCGGAGTTAAACTGCTGTGGGCTGAAAAGCTGGCCAGGTGTGAATGTGTTTGTATTAGTGACATCACAACCATGTCAAATCCCAAACGTCAATACGGCTTTCTGGCCAAAGCGTGTCTTGATCTTTACTCTCAAGTCTCATCACATACACTCGCCTTTCCAACCGTCAGACGCTACTGGACTTTCAGAAGTTTCGGTCACTGCACTTGTGTGGACGAGGTTAGGACGCCACTCTGTCCGGGTTAGGACGCCACACCGTCCGGCTTAGGACGCAACTATGTCCGGCTTAGGACGCCACTCTGTCCGGCTTAGGGCGCCACTCTTTCTAGGTTAGGACGCCACTCTTTCTAGGTTAGGACGCCACTCTGTTCGGCTTAGGACGCAACTATGTCCGGTTTAGGACGCCACTCTGTCCGGGTTAGGACGCCACTATGTCCGGCTTAGGACGCCACTCTGTCCGGCTTAGGACGCCACTCTTTCTAGGTTAGGACGCCACTCTGTTCGGCTTAGGACACAACTATGTCCGGTTTAGGACGCCACTCTGTCTGGGTTAGGACGCAACTATGTCCGGTTTAGGACGCCACTCTGTCCGGGTTAGGACGCAACTATGTCCGGTTTAGGACGCCACTCTGTCCGGGTTAGGACGCCACACCGTCCGGCTTAGGACGCAACTATGTCCGGCTTAGGGCGCCACTCTGACCAATTTAGGACGCCACTCTTTCCAGGTTAGGAGGCCACTCTTTCCATCTTAGCAGGCCACTCTTTCCATCTTAGGAGGCCACTCTTTCCATCTTAGGAGGCCACTCTTTCCATCTTAGGAGGCCACTCTTTCCATCTTAGGAGGCCACTCTGTCCATCTTAGGAGGCCACTCTGTCCAGGGTAGGACGCCACTGTCTTAGGGCGCCACACCGTCCGGCTTAGGACGCAACTATGTCCGGCTTAGGGCGCCACTCTGACCAATTTAGGACGCCACTCTTTCCATCTTAGGAGGCCACTCTGTCCAGGGTAGGACGCCACTGTCTTAGGGCGCCACTCGGCCTGGCTTAGGGCGCCACTCTTTCTAGGTTAGGACGCCACTCTGTTCGGCTTAGAGCACCACACTGTCCGGCTTAGGACGCAACTATGTCTGGTTTAGGACGCTACACCGTCCAGCTTAGGGCGCCACTCTGTCCGGCTTAGGGCGCCACTCTGCCAGGCTTAGGGCGCCACTTTGACCAATTTAGGACGCCACTCTGACCAATTTAGGACGCCACTCTTTCCAGGTTAGGACGCCACTCTGTCCATCTTAGGACGCCACTCTTTCCATCTTAGGAGGCCACTCTGTCCATCTTAGGAGGCCACTCTTTCCATCTTAGGAGGCCACTCTGTCCATCTTAAGACACGACTCTCTCCAGGTTAGGACGCCACTCCGTCCAGGTTAGGAGATGACTTTGTCTAGGTTAGGACGCGACTCTGTCCAGATCAGGATGCAACTCTGTCCAGGTTAGGATGCAACTCTGTCCAGGTTAAAGCCATTCCTTCAGTGTAAATGTGTTCATGGTTCTGAGATCACAAACAGCTTTGTTTACTTTACACTGACTATATAGGCTGAGCGTTACGTTTCGAAACATCAGCGTCCGCATCCCTTTTAAGGACGTAACAGCTTTCGACAGGCCCCAGATAGAGCAGTGACTCAGCAAAGGACACGGCAATCACAGCCTCGCAGACAAAACCTTTCACGTTGGCCAAATTGAGGTGGCGAGGGTAATGACTCCACTATTTCTCTTGGCTTTTCGGCGCTGAATAAATAAATCATGCAAATCTAGCTTCGCAAATGGCCGCGGCAGAAAAAGACTCGGCTCCTATTTCGGCCCTGCCAGATCATTTCACTAAACAGACCCCCGTACAATCAAACTCCTATTGCACCACTGGGGAAAAAAAAAAAGAGTAACAGGTGGTAAAAGGAATAATCAACTCTTTTTACTGGTACAAATCAGTCGGATAGAAGCCCATGAGCCCCACCTGAATGAAAAAGGTAGTACTGTATTGTTTGTATTCCACTGTGGCACTGTTTTCTCTTCAACCCGGCATTCGGGAAGCTGAGACTACAGGTCTTCGGAAAGTTGTGTTAGTAAAGGAGGTGAGGGGGCTACTAACCTGCTTGTTAAGAGTCTTGTAGCCGCAGAGCGTGTTCACCACTTCGCCAGGCTGAGACGAAAGAGAGACAAAAGCAAACAAACAAAGAAAAACAACATTAGGTTTCAGACTTGAGCTTCTAGCTTAAACTATAGTCAGAGATAAACAACGTATCCATCAATAAATTCATTCATTCATTTATTCACTCATTCGTCGTCTATACCGCTTGTTCTTCAAGGTTTTGGAGGGAAGGAACTGGACCTGACAGTCAGTAGTGTTACAGTTTACCTGTACACAGGTAGGTGAAGGTAGTGTTACAGTTTACCTGTACACAGGTAGGTGAAGGTAGTGTTAGAAGTCCTGCCCAAAGACTCTTTATTGGTATAGTGTGAGGTGGTTACTCTGTTACTGGCTGTCACGCTGCCAAAGTTCAGTCTTTGAATTGTGGAAAGCAGACAAAGCAACTTTATACACATTCAGGGATGTTGAGGTTCTGGACCCTGGGGTGGTCAGTCGAATGTGTCTGCATCTCCTTTTCTCAGTGAGGAGATTCTTAAACAGCTACACATTCTTTTAGACCCATAACACTGAGGTGTCTTCTCGCTAATGTTGTAGGTCGAGTGCAAATCAAGAACAAGGCTGGAAACATCTGAGACCAGATTAAGATTCAAACTGTCACTTCATTAGTTCATGTATCTGCTGCTCCTCTATCTGAACACAAGCTCAATGTTATGTCCTCAATGAAAAGTCCTGACGATTCTGATTGGTCCTGCCGCAGATATGGACAGTTCAATGTTTTTTTTTAAAAATCTTAAAAAAAAAAAAAGAGATCTGGACGTCGGTGACCTCAGTGGAGGGTAAAGGCGTGGACAGACTACGGAAGGTTGCATTCAGGGTCACTGTTTTAAACCTGTTCAGTTTAGTTAAGCTTTAATAAACAGCGTGCCTACAGTGAAGCATGGTGGTGGTAGCATTACCTGGCGATGCTCATCCACAGCTCTGTAACTAAATCAACCCTGAAAACCACATCTTCAAGAATCTACACGCTCTTTAACAAAGCCCATTCATTTGATTTTGTATGTGTGCACAGCTTAAGCTCCGCCCACTTTACTCTGATAGGATGAAGATGATGACTCGTTTTAATCACTGATAAAGAAGTGGTGAATGTGGGAACCGTTTACAGGAAGTTTTACAGTTTCACTCTGAACTTGAGTCTTCAGCCTCATCTTATCAGCTCACTGAAGGCGGAGCTTTGATAAAGGCATGCTGGGTAGTGTTTCCGGCCTCATTACACGCTTATCTTATTCCACAGTGACCGCGTCCCACAGCCGCTCCTGAGAGGCGCGTTATCTCTGAACAGATAAACAAACAGGAGGATGAGATGTGACTGCATCGCTCTCGTTTATTAGATCTTCATTTAGTCATTAACTACTGACTCAGACCACCTGCTGATACCTGTTAGCCTGTTAGCATCTGGACCCTTCATCAACGATCAGTTACTGACCACTGAATCACCTGTTCTGCTCCTGACTGTACACTGGACTACATACTGACTACACCTGTTAAAGCTGGGTGTTTCTAATAAAGTGGCCAGTTAGTGGAAGAACAAGGTTGGTGTTTCTGATAAAGTGGTCAGTGAGTGAAAGTAGAAGGTGGGTGTTTCTAATAAAGTGGCCAGAGAGGGGAAGTAGAAGGTGTGTGTTTCTAATAAAGTGGCCAGTTAGTAGAAGTACAAGGTGGGTGTTTCTGATAAAGTGGCCAGAGAGGGGAAATAGAAGGTGTGTGTTTCTAATAAAGTGGTCAGTTAGTAAAAGTACAAGGTGGGTGTTTCTAATAAAGTGGCCAGAGAGGGGAAATAGAAGGTGTGTTTCTAATAAAGTGGCCAGTTAGTAGAAGTACAAAGTGGGTGTTTCTGATAAAAGTGGCCAGTTAAAGGAAGTACAAGGTGGGTGTTTCTGATAAAGTGGCCAGTGAGTGAAAGTAGAAGGTGATTGTTTCTAATAAAGTGGCCAGTTAGTGGAAGTAAAAGGTGGGTGTTTCTGATAAAGTGGCCAGACAATGGAAGTACAAAATGATGTTTCTGATAAAGTGGCCAGTGAGTGAAAATAGAAAGTGGGTGTTTCTAATAAAGTGGTCAGTTAGTAAAAGTACAAGGTGGGTGTTTCTAATAAAGTGGCCAGAGAGGGGAAATAGAAGGTGTGTTTCTAATAAAGTGGCCAGTTAGTAGAAGTACAAAGTGGGTGTTTCTGATAAAAGTGGCCAGTTAGTGGAAGTAAAAGGTGGGTGTTTCTGATAAAGTGGCCAGACAATGGAAGTACAAAATGATGTTTCTGATAAAGTGGCCAGTGAGTGAAAATAGAAAGTGGGTGTTTCTAATAAAGTGGCCAGTTAGTGGAAGTACAAGATGGGCGTTTCTGAAAAAGTGGCCAGAGAGTGAAAATAAAAAGGTGTGTGTTTCTAATAAAGTGGCCAGTCAGTAGAATAAAGCCACTGGTGAGTGTATGCATGTATTAGATTTGTTAGAAATAATTAGAAGAAACACGGTCTGTGCTGAACAGAGCGAGTATAAATATAGAATTCATTTCCTACATTACACATCATTCTCAGACCCTCACACCACATCACTCACCACTGAAAGCCCCCATTAGCAGGACACACGGCAGACCCGGCCTTCAGTGGACAGACAGTTAGCGTTTCACAAGCTTTCACTGATGAAGCGCCTCATCTCATGTCTTACATCTTGTTCTCAGAGCGCTTCATTCTGAGTCTCACCACTTTAACACTCAACCTCCACCTAACATCACTGAGCTTTACTGAGCTTCATCACCCCCACGAGAGAGAGAGAGAGAGAGAGAGAGAGAGAGAGAGAGAGAGAGAGAGAGAGAGAGAGAGAGAGAGAGAGTACAGAGAGTACAGAGCGTGTAAAGAGAATGAAAGAGAAAGAGGAAGATAGAGACAGAATAAGAAAGATAGCATGCAAGGAAACGCAGTAAATACAAAGAGTAAAAGAAAGAGACACAGAGAGAAAAAGTAGAGAGACAGAGAGAAAGAGACACAGACAGAGAGAGAGATAGAGACAGAGAGAGAGACAGAGAGAGAGACAGATAGAGACAGAGAGATAGACAGAGAGAGAGACAGATAGAGAGAGAGACAGATAGAGACAGAGAGATAGAGACAGATAGAGAGCCAGAGAGAGAGCCAGAGACAGATAGAGAGAAATAGAGAAAGAGAGACAGAGACAGAGAGAGAGAGAGAGCTCGATCTGTGTATTATAGCTCTATAGTCACTGTAGTAAACAGTACAGAGAGAGAGAGAGAGATACAGAGACAGAGAGAGAGACAGAGAGAGAGAGATACAGAGATACAGAGAGAGAGAGAGCGAGAGATACAGAGAGAGAGAGAGAGAGAGAGAGAGAGAGCGAGAGATACAGAGACAGAGAGATACAGAGAGAGAGAGAGAGAGAGAGAGAGAGAGAGAGAGAGGAGTACATAGACAGAGAGAGAGAGAGAGAGAGAGAGAGAGAGAGAGAGAGTTTGGTCTGTGTATTATAGCTGTATAGTCACTGTAGTAAACAGTACAGAGAGATAGAGAGAGAGAGAGATAGAGAGAGAGAGAGAGAGAGAGTTTGGTCTGTGTATTATAGCTGTATAGTCACTGTAGTAAACAGTACAGAGAGAGAGAGAGAGAGAGAGAGAGAGAGAGAGAGAGAGAGATTGGTCTGTGTATTATAGCTGTATAGTCACTGTAGTAAACAGTACAGAGAGAGAGAGAGAGATAGAGAGAGATAGAGAGAGAGAGAGAGAGAGAGAGGAGTACAGAGAGAGAGAGAGAGATAGAGAGAGAGATTGGTCTGTGTATCATAGCTGTATAGTCACTGTAGTAAACAGTACAGAGAGAGAGAGAGAGATAGAGAGAGATAGAGAGAGAGAGAGAGAGAGAGAGGAGTACAGAGAGAGAGAGAGAGAGAGAGAGATTGGTCTGTGTATTATAGCTGTATAGTCACTGTAGTAAACAGTACAGAGAGAGAGAGAGAGAGAGAGAGAGAGAGAGAGAGAGAGAGAGAGAGAGAGAGAGAGAGAGAGAGAGAGAGAGAGTCCTGTCAGTGTGCTTTACCGAGCTCAACACTACAGATCACCTTCAAACACCTTAACCAGCCACTGAGCTCCTGCTATTCTGGACCACATACCCTGAAACCTGGAGTCTCTCATCACAGCGAGTCCAGCTGGTGTGGATGGAAGTGGGACGGGGGTCTGTGTTTACTGCCTGATACGTAAACCACGTGCGTTCTGTTTAAAGTCTCTGGACGAGGAAGTGCTGCTGACTCACCTCTTTGCTGTGGATACAGCAGGTGTACGGCACTCCGCAGGCCAGCGGTCCTGTACCGTTACAGAAGTGGTACTGGTTCACCTCCCAGTCTTTATAGTCATCACCCCCACAGCAAGAGAACTGGAGACAGAGAGAGAGAGAGAGAGAGAGAGAGAGAGGCAGGGTTAGTTACTGGACAGGCTCAGTCAGATAATAGTGGTGATTTCTATCGTCGTCACCAGGAATTTTCAGAATTCTCCAGTAACAGCCTGTGGTGATCAGCTGAAATGCTGAACCCTCTTTATGGGACAATGGGTCGTACCTGCTGCTGTCAAAGAAAGCCACCTTTGGTACGAGTCCTATGGGCCCAGCTAGATCTGCCCTGGCCAACTGTAAGTGCCTATATTGTGAAATGGAAGTGTATAACCCTCTGGACACCTTCGGGATGACCTGCACGTTCAGCATGTTGGAACTACTTCTACAGGTGTCCAATGAAGGGGGGGGTCCAAATACTTTTGGCCCCGTGTGCAGATAATGCAATGGGTCATATGAAACATGGTCAGCCCTCTATGAGTCACTGAGTTGTGGTCAGTTAGCAACGAGGCCTGACTCATATCTATAGCAGACTCTATTTGAATACATGTTTAGCTGAGTCTCGACTGTGACTCGTATCTAACTGAACTATAACTGAATCTTTACTGCCTCAGAACTTGACTCGAGACTTTAGATTTCAGCTGCTGATGTACTCGCTAAGCATAAATGGTCAAATAAAATTTAAAAAAATAGTTGGAGTCAGTTAAAGTAAGCAGCGAGTCAGTCAAAGACAAGTCTGAGTCACGAGGCAATAAACCAGGATCAGACCACATTATATTTATTGCCTTTAATCATGTTCACCATGTCAGATTAGACAACCATAGTAGTAATGCACGAGGCAGGGTCATGTCGCGACTAAGGCAAGTCGACCCCACGAGTCAGAGAAGTCACCACTTAGGCCCGACTCAATTTTATAGCAGACTCTATTTGAATGCATGCTTAGCTGAGTCCTGACTGTGACTCGTATCTAACTGAACCGTAACTTGCACATGCGCCTTACTGCCTCAGAACTTGACTTGAGCCTTTAGAAGCGGGTTTTAGAGGCAACGCTCTTGTGTTTTTTAGCCTTGCCTCTATCTGCTGCAAGCACAGTATATGGTACTATATCACGTACCCGCCCACAGCAGAGGACAATGAGCAGGACTGAATCGTCTGGAGTCAGTGGTGCAATACAGCTGTGGCGGTTAGAGGCTCAAATCTGAGGCAAGCTGTGCATAAGTCATGAGGCAGTAATGCACGAGGCAGGGTCATGTCACCACTAACCCATGTTGACCCCACGAGTCAGATAAGCCACCACTCAGCATGAGGCCTGACTCAAGTTTACAGCAGACTCTATTTGAATACATGCCCTAGTGTGACTCGTATCTAACTGAACTGTGCCTTGAACAAGCGCCTTACTGCCTCAGAACTTGACTCGAGACTTTAGATTTCAGCTGGAGGAAAAGAAACTACTGCTAACCTACTCGCTAAGCATAAATGGTTAAAAAAAATAAAAATAGTTAGAGTCAGTTAAAGTGAGCAGCGAGTCAGTCAAAGACAAGTCTGAGTCACGAGGCAATAAACCAGGATCAGACTTCATTATATTTATTGTCTTTAATCATGTTCACCATGTCAGATTAGACAACCATAGTCCTATGAACTTGAGGTGTGTCTTGGTTACCAGACTGGCAACAGTGCACGTTTGACGTTGACCAATCACTGTCCGACTTTAGAGGTTGTCAAGGAGCGGGATCGAGGAACTGTCAATCATGGCTACTGAGCTTAGGCCAACTTTCCCGACGCTCCTAATCAGATCTGACGCTGGATATCTGTCGGATACAACCAAATCGTGTCAAAATCAGACTAACTTCATGCTTATGCCAGGAGTCCGAGTCGAAGTCAGACACACAAGTCAGTTAGCCAAGAGTCAGAGCTGTGAGTCAGGTAAGCACTATTCCGAGTCGTTTACTCGTGGTCCAGGAAAACTGGTGAAGGAAAAGCTGACCTGATGGTGCGCTCAGTAGGAGGGAGTACTGTCTTGTGTACAGGTGATCTGTAGGTGAACACGGGTTCCGTTAACGTTAATGACAGGAGGTGCCTCAGAGTTGAGTATGTTTTCATTTGTTTTCGTGAGAAGAAGGACGTCTGGACGAGAAGGTGGTTGTTATGGTACATCGTTGGAATGACGATGAGGTGAACCTACTGGAGAAACCAATGAATCCAATCTCCATAATCTAATTTAATCTCGACTAAACTGAAACCGTAGCCCAGGACTGGGCCGAACCCCTGCGTAGAAAACTGACATTGAGTATAATAAACATGCTCTGTCTGATTCTGAGGGTCCGCAATTAGGGCTGTGTATTGGCAAGAACCTGGCGATACGTATCATGATACGGGGGTCACGATTCAATATATCACAATATATTGCGATACTGCAAAAAAAGTGCATATATTTCAAATCTTACTATTAAAACACACCACTATATGAACAGGTTTGCCAATACTTACAATAGCATTTGCGCCCTTGTGCTGCTTGTTAACGTTGGAGTGGAGCTGAAAATGAACTACAATGCTGCCATCTAGTGGTCAGTGAGTTACTGTATGCCAGGAATCTGTGTATCGATACTGTGATTTTGAGAATCGAGACAGTATCACCAAACATAATATCCCGATATTCGATATTTATGATATTTTCTTACACCCCTATCCGCAATACTATGTCTTGGTGAAGTATTACCCAGGACTTTGTTGAAACCTATTACTGGTTAATACCACTTCTTAGAATTCGATAGAAGGTGAGAGGAATCCTGAACGGTATGCTGATGTCATGATAACATGTTCTGAGGTGAAACCAGTCAGGAAGTAATTAGCACCTTCCAGCTCGCCGCTTCCTAAAGCACATATCAGACATACCAGCAGAAGAATGCAGGCCAACACGGAAACACATCAAACAGTCTCAAACCTTCTTTTGCACGTAGTCCAAGATGTTTTTGAAGTCCAGGTCATCGTAGTAGTGCTTGATGCCTTCTCTTATGTTCTTCTGGAACAAGCCGAACGTCTAGAGAGAGTGAAGATAGTGAGAACAAGGGAGGAGAACTGAACACCATAACATTAAAACCACCTTTGTTACCAGTTCATCAGCTCCATACAGGAGCTCCACTTACAGACTGTAGTTCATCTGATTCTCTGTAGACTTTATTACCCAGTTCTTTAATGATCAGGACCCCCACAGGACCACCACAGAGCAGGTACTATTAGGGAGGTGGTCATTCTCAGCACTGTAGTGACACTGACGTGGTGCTGGTGTGAGTGGATCCGACACAGCAGTGCTGCTGCTGGAGGGTTTAAACACTGTGTCCACTCACTGTCCACTCTATTAGACACTCCTACTACTTGCTGGTCCACCTTGTAGATGTAGAGTCAGAGACAGTAGCTCATCTGCTGCTGCACAGTTTGTGTTCCTCTAGTTCTTCATCAGTGGACACAGGACGCCGCCCACAGGACACTGCTGTCTGGATAGTTTTGGTTGGTGGACGATTCTCAGTCCAGCAGTGACACTGAGGTGTTTAAATACTCCAGCTATCTGCTCTGTGGTGGTCCTGTGGGGGTCCTAATCATTGAAGAACAGGGTAATAAAGTATATAGAGAATCAGATGAACTACAGTCTGTAAGTGTAGCTCCTATATGGTCAATGGAGCTGATAACATGGACAGTGTGTGTAGATATAAGGAGGTGGTTTTATGTTATATCTGATTGAAAAAGTTTATTATGTTTTAGTTAGTGGGCGGAGCCTCACTGTAGCCACACCCCTGCATTTGAGAGCAGGTAGTGCATCCCTGGCCCTCATAGATAGCAATTAGATGCCAATGCTTTATCCTAAAATCTGAAAACCAGAGTTTAGGCTTAAGATTTCGTTTCAAAACCCGGACGGTTCTACGTGTGTAGAGCTGCTGGGCTTGCTAGTCATGTGCTGTGTTTTTGAGCTCTGCTCTAAAGGAATCGTAATTAAGAGCACAGAGTCCCTCCCAGAAAAAGCTATTTCATGTCCAAGATCATTGAAAAGTCTGAAACGAGTTTCAAACTCTGAACTAGCTTCGCAGAATAATCCATACAAATAAATGAGCAGGACACGAGTCTGACGGAGAACGTGAACCGAAGCTACGTACCGTCTTCTCGAACAGGAGAGCGATGATCAGCGCCAGAGCCTGGAGCGCCAGCAGAACACAGAGCACGCAGAGAAACTGCACAGACACAAGCTTCGGTTAGAGCAGACCACCTTATACGATAAAGAACTGGGAGTTATTATATATAAACACAAACGCTACCCAACGGAAGCCCAATGAGAGCCAACACAACACCGTGCAGCTGAGCTTTGAAGAAGTTGGTTTTTTATATAACTTTCCCGTTCCACCTTAAACGCTATAGCAATTGTATTTTAAATTTTCTTATTTTTAATAGAGTAGCTTTCCTTCCTTCCTTCCTTCCTTAACACAACAATGGACTGATGGGTCTCTAAAGAAAGTTGTTTCTTTCTGGTCATTGTGAGTCGGTCAGCAAGCCATCAACTGCTGATCTTCAGATACTAAACTAACCTAGAATGTTGTTCCCTTTTATACTCACTTATTAGTAGAATGTTTTTCAGCTGTGCATCACAATTGAACAAGAGTGTCTTAACAACCAATTAGTCCAATAACATCCTTAACTTGGATTGGTGGTCGTACCAGGAGATTTAGACAGAGGACTGAGAATTACTGATAATAGAACTATATGTAAAATAAGCCTCTATACAAAAATAGACTTTAATACAAACATTTTTATTCTTTAAAAATCATCTGATACACTTACATTAATTGTGAAATGGACAATATTGTTTGTGAATTGCATGAAAAGAAATTCTAAAGTGATCCCAAACTTTTGAGCGGTAGTGTACGTTGCTCCGGTTAAGGTGGAACAAAACACTCAACACCGTTTGTCGGATATCAAAAGGCAACACCGACATACGTTCATCAACATATCGTTCACATATATGTGCAATACATGGCCAAAAGTATGCGGACACCTGACAGTCACACCTACTGTACATGAGCTTGTTGGGGGAAAAACCCATTAATAAGAATTCAGTTCCTCGTTTGTGGCAATAACTGCCTCTGTCTTCTAGGAATGCTTTCCACGTGTCAGATTCAGGCGAAAGGGAATTTGTGAGGTCAGGGCGCGGTAGCTTGAAGAGAAGCTCTGGGTCACAGTCAACGTTCCAGTTCATCTCAGTGGTGTTCAGAAGGGTTGGGGTTCTGGCAGACCACTGGAGCAACCAGACTCTGAAGACCCAACCGTGTCTTCATGGCGCTGGCTTTGAGAACATGCGTGTGTAATAGTGTCTTGGAATGTTGTAGCATTTACATCACCCTTCATTGGAACCCTTCAAAGACCCAAACCTTGAGAAACAGCCCCATAGCGTTATTCCTCCTCCACCAAACTTCACTGTTGACACCATGCATTGTAGTAGGTAGTGTCTCCTGGACTCATCCACCAAACCCAGATTCATCCATTAGACTGCCAGATGTTCGAGAGTGATTCATCACTCCAGAGGACACGTTTCTACTGCTCCAGATCCCAGTGGCGGTGAATATACACCACTCAAGCCAACACTTGGCACTGTGCGTAGTAATGGGATCCATTTCAACGAGCTCCTGTTCGTCCTGTTGCTTCCTCCAGAGGCAGTTTGTAATGAGTAATACAACACAGCGTAGGTTATTTTTACATACGTCAGCTCTTGGCATCTGCTCTAGTGCTTCCTGTTGTTGTTGCTGCTCCTAGATGCTTTCATTTCATAATAATAGCACTAACAGTTGACCTGGCAGGTCACAAGTTCCCATTCCACTGCCAGTGTAATACAATACAATGCTAAAACATCTGAACTCAATAATAGGAAGGCCTGTCCACATACTTTTGGCCATACAGTGCACACGAAAGACGTCACATATTGGCCTTTGCCTCATATTGTTGCTTCCCCAATTTACTGGGGTACTCTATCGAGTACCTGCCCTGCTTCGTGATTGGTCGCATTACTCACTTCTGAGGTTTTCCGTGTTATCGTAGACCAACATGACCCGAAAGGACAAGAACAGAGCCCACCAAACGTATTACGGACACGGAGGCGGTTCATAATGACCCTGTTGGCTCACCATGTGCAGAAGGGTCTTGTTGTCTCTGAGGGAGCCCACCATGCCCACCACGGACACGGTGAACATGACCAGGCCTAGCAGGATGAGCACCACGGCCGGGGCCAGAAACACCCCCTCTAAAGTGCGGTTCCTCTGCCGCTCCACCTCCGCATACAGACCTATGCACAGCACGCACAGACCCAGAAACTGTGGAGGAAACAGAAGAGAAGACGTGAAATTCACATCGTTTCATGATGTCATATTAAATCTGAACAGCCTGATCAGTCGGCCTTTAGTAACAATACTGGTTTCGCTTCATACCCAGTTTTAAACTTGAACTATTACTAAAGATGTGGTTTTAAATAGACTGTTTAGTCTCCCAGCTGCAGGTGCAGTGTGCAAAGTGGGCTTGTTTCGTGTCCGGGGGGAGAATCCTCAGCTTTCTTAGAGACGTAAGCCTGAGGTGTGTTTGTAGGGTTCTTAATGAGAGTGGAAAGCTTGACCGAGGATGGTTACCCTGTCTGCAGAACAAGCAGAAAGAAAACTGTTGTCCTGTTCACGTCTACCACGTCTACTTTATAGTACATGTTAGAGATGGACCGATATATCAGTCAGCCGATATATCAGCCGATATTTGTCATTTTTTATTATATCAGCATCGACCGATATCAGTGTTTGGTAGCGCCGATTTAAGTCAGGCACATCCGCAGGCAGCCCTGTGTTATTGGTGTGGTGGAATGCGCTGCTGCCGCATGTGAAGGACCCCAAGTCAAAAACTTTGGAACTGTTCAGCCAAACAAGTAAAAATGAATCATTTATAGCGACAGTGGTACGCGTTTCTAGTTCCGGTTGTAGACGTGAACCAGAGCGGATGTTTTACTTGTTAGCTCCGGGGCTAAAGCTAACTGCTCTAGTGTAATACACACATTAGCTCCGGGGCTAAAGCTAACTGCTCTAGTGTAATAGGCACATTAACACGTTACTGCTACACAGAGAGTCTCTCCGGAGCAGCCAGAGCTTCCCAGACATTACTCAGCTTCAGCACTCGAGACTAACAGAACTAAAGACGCTGGCTTTGAGAACAGGCGTGTGTAATAGTGTCTTGGAATGTTGTAGCATTAACATCACCCTTCATTGGAACCCTTCAAAGGCCCAAACCTTGAGAAACAACCCCATAGCGTTATTCCTCCTCCACCAAACTTTAGGTGTGTTTGTAGGGTTCTTAATGAGAGTGGAAAACTGTTGTCCTGTTCACGTCTACCTTGTCTACTTTATAGTACATGTTAGAGATGGACCGATATATCAGTCAGCCGATATATCGGGCCGATACTTGTCATTTTTTATTATATCAGCATCGACCGATATCAGTGTCCAGATATCGGCCCTAAAAATCGGCAGCACATATCGGCCATTGTCTGACCCTGACCTCTAAACATCAGCATCGGTCGATCTCTAGTACATGTGTTACGCTACCTGGTCAATATGTATACAGTATAAAGTGGTGTACATGTATAGCTCCAGCTCTATAGACAGAACTGTAGGTGGGATACTGGTAACTCTTTGGCATACGACTAGCCTATTTTGAGGCCGATTCCGATCGCCGATCACCTTTCAGCACAATCTGCCGATAGCCAATACCGATTGAGGGCGGGGCTATATGCCACAGCAGGGCTACATGTAGTTATTAGCGCAAGCAAGTCATGAAACATGGTCTAAACTGGTTTATTACCATTTTTAACCAGCTCATAATATTTGTAACTAAATTAACAGTAAATAAACAAAGTAAATCAAACAAATACCCCCAATACTGTAATCATTACATTTAGACCCTTATTTTAAAACTAAAAAAGCTAATTAAATAAATACAGTAAAAATTGCAGTCATTAAACACAAACTCTGTTATTTTAAACTAAATCTGTAATCATTAAATGTAGAATATTAAATTGTTGATGCTGTTCTGTTTGTACCGGTCAGATCTGGTCTGTATGGTGTTCTGGGTTATTAGTTTTGTGCTAGCTGCGCGTGCTAGCGCTGCTGTTTGCTGATACTGTATTCAGCTGCGTGCCGTATCAGTAGTAATGTAAATGTCTTGGTTCCCACAAGACCTTAGTCAGTCTGTGGAAAATGAAAGTGTGTGTATTTCCACCTAGTGGTTGAGACAGGAATTGCAGGGAGCCGGCCGGAGGGGGTTTCAACGAAATGCTAGCCGGAAATACATACATTTACAGAAAATTGTTTTAACGCCATCGATCGGCTCTCGGGAACGATTAAATTGGAGACAAATCGGCCAATCACATATTTTGATGAAAAATCGGCCAATACCGATACACAGCCGATCGATCTTTCCATTTCTATTATAAAGTGTTTATGAATCATTTAAAATGAGTTCACTAACGTTATTAGTTGGGTCAAACACTTTACAAAGTATTAGTAAACAGTTAGAACTACATATAAATGAAAAGCACAGCTGTTCTATATGATGCCTGTGAATATGTGTAGAAGCTAACATCTGACAAGCTAACATCTGAGACTTAGTAGAAATGAAAGTGGGTTCATTATTTAAGTTTTCCTTGTTGTAACTGCTTAGTAATGTTTATAAGGTGTTTATGACCTAATTAGTTACCATTATTAACCTCAATGACCTAATTAGTAACCATTATTAACCTTAATGACCTAATTAATAACCATTATTAACCTGATTTAATCCATTCGTAAACGCTTCATTAGGGTAGTGTTTGAAGTTTCTCATTACTGTTTAAATGGAAAGAAAAAATTCAAACAAGAAGCTGGCGAACAGGAAATCAACTTCAGCCTCATATTAAAACCACAGGTACAATAGTTGGACATGACCTTCTCAGAAAATCTTTAAAATAAAGATTAAAAGCATTAAAATAATAATAATTATGACGTGTCTATAGTCTAAATCAGTTTAGTAGCAGCAAATTAAGCTGAGTCTAAACTAAACTAATGTTAAAAACACAATCAATTCTCCTCGAGCGTCCAGGAGAAATCTGGAACTAACCTCTGTTCTTCAAACTGGAGCTCAAGATCTGATCTACTTCTCTCACAATAAGATATTCATGTTACTTTGTATTGTATGTCTGATTGTTTACATCTGTTCTAATCAGATCTGCTGTTCTTACTGGTGTAAAGTCATGTTACACCAGTTTGACTAAGATTTACACTACTGTGCAAAAGTCTTAGGCTTCTAAGCTGATGGTTAGTACACAGGGGTGGTCGACCCATTTGGAGTATCTCCGTGCCAGACTGAAGACTTGGATACTTTGGCGTACGAGCAGACCCTCGTTCACCACCAGCCTGTCAGAGTCAGTTATTCATTAGCCCAGTACTCTACACTTGGCTTGTGCCACACAGTATCAGCTGGTATTGGATGTTGGTACTGGTGCTTTTTTTTATAAGGACCTGTATAAGTACATGTGTACAGTATTGAGCCAATACCTAATACCAGTATCAATACCAGTACAGTTATTGCATACCCATAAATACCTATAAATTATGTACCTATATATTATTGCATATCTATAAGTACCTATAAGTTATAGCGTATCTATAAATTATTGCATACCCATAAGTTAAGTACCTATAAATTATAGCGTATCTATAAGTTATAGCGCATCTATAAATTATTGCATACCTATAAATTATTGCGTGTCTATAAGTTAAGTACCTATAAGTTATAGCGCATCTATAAATTATTGCATACCCATAAGTTAAGTACCTATAAATTATAGCGTATCTATAAATTATTGCATACCCACAAGTACCCATAAGTAATAGCGTATCTATAAGTTATAGCGTATCTATAAATTATTGCATACCCACAAGTACCCATAAGTAATAGCGTATCTATAAGTTATAGCGTATCTATAAATTATTGCATACCTAATATAATTATTGCATACCTATAAATTATTGCGTATCTATAAGTTAAGTACCTATAAATTATAGCGTATCTATAAATTATTGCATACCCACAAGTTAAGTACCCATAAGTAATAGCGTATCTATAAATTATTGCATACCCATAAGTTAAGTACCCATAAGTAATAGCGTATCTATAAATTATTGCATACCCATAAGTTAAGTACCCATAAGTAATAGCGTATCTATAAATTATTGCATACCCACAAGTTAAGTACCCATAAGTAATAGCGTATCTATAAATTATTGCATACCCATAAGTTAAGTACCTATAAGTTATTGCATACCTATAAATTATTGCATACCCATAAGTTAAGTACCTATAAGTTATTGCATACCTATAAATTATTGTGTATCTATAAGTTAAGTACCTATAAGTTATAGTGTATCTATAAATTATTGCATACCTATTAATTAGTGCATACCTATAAATTATTGCGTATCTATAAGTTAAGTACCTATAAGTAATAGCGTATCTATAAATTATTGCATACCCATAAGTTAAGTACCTATTAATTAGTGCATACCTATAAATTATTGCGTATCTATAAGTACCTAGAAGTTATAACGTATCTATAAATTATTGCATACCTATTAATTATTGCATACCTATAAATTATTGTGTACCCATAAGTTAATTACCTATAAGTTATAGCATATCTATATATTATTGCATACCTATTAATTATTGCGTATCTATAAGTTCCTATAAGTTATAGCGTATCTATAAATTACTGCATACCTATGAATTAGTGCATACCTATAAATTATTGCGTATCTATAAGTACCTAGAAGTTATAATGTATCTATAAATTATTGCATACCTATTAATTATTGCATACCTATAAATTATTGCGTACCCATAAGTTAATTACCTATAAGTTATAGCATATCTATATATTGCATACCTATTAATTATTGCGTATCTATAAGTTCCTATAAGTTATAGCGTATCTATAAATTATTGCATACCTATTAATTATTCCATACCTATACATTATTGCGTACCCATAAGTTAAGTACCTATAAGTTATAGCGTATCTATATATTATTGCGTAACCATACGTTATATAGCTATAAGTTATGGACCTATAAATTAGTATTAACAGATCCCTACATTTTTGCCAAACAAGCTGGACCTTAATAATAATAACAATAACAATAATAATGATAATAATAGTTTTATTTGTATAGTGCCTTTCCCAAGCTCAAGGTTGCTTAAGCACGGTCTCTGGACTACTGGCGCGGTCTCTTTACTGGCCTTCCCAAGACCACCATCAGACAGCTACAGCTTATTCAAACAAAAAGATCCGGACACATTCCTCCAATCACTGCACCGTCCTTCACTGACGATTAACCACAGAATTAACTTCTAACTGTATATAACACACTGAACGGCCTTGGAACTACATACTCTGCTGAAGTGCTTCAAGTATACAAAGTCAATTAGCCTCTTCCATCAGCGGAGACCGGTCAGTCAGCAGCGCCCAGAATCCAAACAGGACGAGGCGGCATTCAGTCGTTATGCTTCCGCCGAATCCTTGAACGAACTGCCAGACGAGGTCAGATATCAGCACTGACCAAACAGAACATGGATCTCTATTTCTGTTGATTTCTATCGTACCATGTGGATTGTAGACGGTGGCTGGCCTTTACACTGTGTGATGAATGGACCAATGAGAACGCTCCACAATGAGTCCGTTGTTCTGGACTGTTTATACAGAGATTTGTTTCTGGTGTAAGTAAGTGTCGTCCAAGTTCCCTCTACTGTCTCCCTCACTGCTTCCCTACATAGTGATCTACACAGAACAGTCTATGTAGTGAACAAGTAAACGAGTGGACCATTTCAGACACACCACTGTCGTCTGTACACATTTTGCAGTGCATTGTGGGTGATAGACAGTGAACTATTTAGGAAATGGAATGTACCGGAATAGGAATTAAATAGAACAACACACTATATAGTGCACTACTTCTATAATAGGGAGCTGCATACCTATTAGTTACTGCCTACCTTTTAGTTATCGCGTACCTACAAGTACTTACGTATCTATTAGTTATTACGTATCTATTAGTTACTACGTATCTATTAGTTATTACGTATCTATTAGTTATTATGTATGCATGTTATTAAGTATCTATTTGTTATTGCGTAACTAAGTTATTACGTATATATTAGTTATTGCAAATCTATTTGTTATTATGCACCTATAAGTTATTGCGTATCTATTAGTTATTACATACCTATAAATTATTATGTATCTATTAGTTACTGCGTATCTACTTGTTATTGCGTACCTATCAATTATGTATCTATTAGTTATTACATATCTATTTGTTATTATGTACCTATAAGTTATTGCGTACCTATAACATATTACGTGTCTATTAGTTATTAAGTGCTTATTAGTTATTATGTATCTATTAGTTATTGCGTATTTATAAGGTATTATGTATCTATTAGTTATGTATCTATTACTTATGGCGTATCTATTAGTTATTGTGTATCTATTAGTTATTGCGTATCTATTAGTTATTATGTATCTATTAGTTATGTATCTATGAGTTATTGCGTATCTATGAGTTATTATGTATCTATTAGTTATGTATCTATTAGTTATTGCATATCTATTAGTTATTGCGTATCTATTAGTTATTGCGTATCTATTAGTTATGTATCTATTAGTTATTGCGTATCTATTAGTTATTGCGTATCTATTAGTTATTATGTATCTATTAGTTATTGCATATCTATTAGTTATTGCATATCTATTAGTTATTGCGTATCTATTAGTTATTATGTATCTATTAGTTATTATGTATCTATTAGTTATGTATCTATTAGTTATTGCGTATCTATTAGTTATTGCGTATCTATTAGTTATGTATCTATTAGTTATTATGTATCTATTAGTTATTGCGTATCTATTAGTTATTGCGTATCTATTAGTTATTGCGTATCTATTAGTTATTATATATCTATTAGTTATGTATCTATTAGTTATTGCGTATCTATTAGTTATTGCGTATCTATTAGTTATTGCGTATCTATTAGTTATTATGTATCTATTAGTTATTGCGTATCTATTAGTAATTACGTATCTATTAGTTATTGCGTATCTATTAGTAATTACGTATCTATTAGTTATTGCGTATCTATTAGTAATTACGTATCTATTAGTTATTATGTATCTATTAGTTATTATGTATCTATTAGTTATTATGTATCTATTAGTTATTGCGTATCTATTAGTTATTGCGTATCTATTAGTAATTACGTATCTATTAGTTATTGCGTATCTATTAGTAATTACGTATCTATTAGTTATTATGTATCTATTAGTTATTATGTATCTATTAGTTATTAAAAGACGCTCAACCAAAAACGTTGGCTAAAAGGAACAAATGCAGATTCGCATTACTGGCAAATGAGGTCGAGGCAGAAAATTTGCTGTCTATTAGCGGCAGAGCAGAGTAAGACGCTGAGGCTAATCGAGCTCATTTAAACCACTTATTCCTTCATTTAGCACTTTGGCTCTTTCCCCGCAGGTTAATGCAACCTGATTGGCTGTAGCTAATTAACATTGTCGTCCATCAATTTCCTTTCATTCCGCAACCTTAATTCAGTTTAGATTCCTTTCATTCCTGCCTGCATTAAGCTGCCGTCTCGGCGCGCGGGTCCAAACGGGAGCAGGAGCTTTAAGCCGGGGAGCGAATAACTACAGCTGAGTTGAGAGGTTAAGAGGGGACGGCCAGATTTAAACGGATGAGACAACAAAAACAGCAGGCCGAGGAGGCTGTTCCGCTGGAATCATCAGCTTCGGAAAAGTTCAGCCCGCCAGCCAGTTATGGTAACGCAAGCTCTGTGACACCAGCACGCAACTCAGTGAGTCAAACAGGAAAATCCCCCCTTTGTGTAGAGTGATAATAGTGTAGTCAGCCGCACCGTCCAGACGTGAGGAGGAGGAACCAAACATGTACACGAGAAGACGTAAACACAAACAGGAGATGCTGGAAACTGGGTTTTACTTTAACTTCCATTTTCACTTCCCTTTTAGTTTCAATCATCACTGTTTTCTCACTAGAACACCCAACAATACAACACACGACCACACGATACAATATTATCACGACACAATATTATCACGATACAATATTATCACGACACAATATTATCACGATACAATATTATCACGATACTCAAGTCATGATACAATATTGTCATGATACTTCAGTCACGATACAATATTATGACGATACTCAAGTCATGATACAATATTATCCTGATACTTAAGTCAATACAATATTGTCACGATACTCAAGTTACAATACAATATTATCACGATACTCAAGTTACAATACAATATTATCACGATACTCAAGTTACAATACAATATTATCACGATACTCAAGTCATAATGCAATATTATCCTGATACTCAAGTCACGTTACAATATTATCCTGATACTCAAGTCACGTTACAATATTATCCTGATACTTAAGTCATGATACAATATTGTCACGATACTTAAGTCACAATACAATATTATCACGATACTCAAGTCATAATGCAATATTATCCCGATACTCAAGTCATGATACAATATTGTCATGATACTTAAGTCATGATACAATATTATCCTGATACTCAAGTCACAATACAATATTATCACGATACTCAAGTCATAATGCAATATTATCCCGATACTCAAGTCATGATACAATATTGTCATGATACTTAAGTCATGATACAATATTATCCTGATACTCAAGTCACAATACAATATTATCACGATACTCAAGTCATAATGCAATATTATCCCGATACTCAAGTCACGATACAATATTATCGCGATACTCAAGTCATAATGCAATATTATCCTGATACTCAAGTCACGATACAATATTGTCACGATACTCAAGTCACGATACAATATTATCGCGATACTCAAGTCATGATACAATATTGTCACGATACTTAAGTCACAATACAATATTATCACGATACTCAAGTCATAATGCAATATTATCCTGATACTCAAGTCACGATACAATATTATCACGATACTCAAGTCATAATGCAATATTATCCCGATACTCAAGTCACGATACAATATTATCGCGATACTCAAGTCATGATACAATATTGTCACGATACTTAAGTCACAATACAATATTATCACGATACTCAAGTCATAATGCAATATTATCCTGATACTCAAGTCACGATACAATATTGTCACGATACTCAAGTCACGATACAATATTATCGCGATACTCAAGTCATGATACAATATTGTCATGATACTTAAGTCATGATACAATATTATCCTGATACTCAAGTCATGATACAATATTGTCATGATACTTAAGTCATGATACAATATTATCCTGATACTCAAGTCACAATACAATATTATCACGATACTCAAGTCATAATGCAATATTATCCCGATACTCAAGTCACGATACAATATTATCGCGATACTCAAGTCATGATACAATATTGTCACGATACTTAAGTCACAATACAATATTATCACGATACTCAAGTCATAATGCAATATTATCCTGATACTCAAGTCACGATACAATATTGTCACGATACTCAAGTCACGATACAATATTATCGCGATACTCAAGTCATGATACAATATTGTCACGATACTTAAGTCACAATACAATATTATCACGATACTCAAGTCATAATGCAATATTATCCTGATACTCAAGTCACGATACAATATTGTCACGATACTCAAGTCACGATACAATATTATCGCGATACTCAAGTCATGATACAATATTGTCATGATACTTAAGTCTCGATACAATAGTGTCACAATACTTAAGTCATGATACAATATTATCCTGATACTCAAGTCATGATACAATATTGTCAAGATACTTAAGTCATGATACAATATTGTCAAGATACTTAAGTCATGATACAATATTATCCTGATACTTAAGTCACAATACAATATTATCCTGATACTTAAGTCACAATACAATATTTTCACGATACTTACAATATTATTGCAAATTTTTTAAAATATTGCAGTAGATTTCAACCTATTACCTTCTTTTTAACCGCAAATTTTGTCCCCAATGGAAAACTTTGGGCGCCTGTTTTTCATCTAAAGTTTTTAAACCGTTCGGACTCCAGTCATTTTTATTGGATCAAAATGGGATTTACAAGCAGGCAGATTGACAAATGCTATCAGGAAAAAAAAACATTTTAAATGTATATAATAAAAATACTACATGAAATCACAATGTTTTACATGGAAATATTGTATCAATAAACAGGTATCGATATTTTACTAGACATTTAAAGAATGTTTATTTTTTCCAGACAGTGTTTGTCTGTCTGTCTGCTTTAAAAAATCCCATTTTGCTGCTATAAAAATGACTGAAGTGAGTCTGAACAGTCTAAAAACTGATAAGGTAAAACAGTTGTTTTCCTTTGGGGACATATTGTATCACGTGGTCATTGGTGTCCTTATCAGAAAAAGTTTCCGGCTTTAAAATAGAATATTTTGTTTGCTCAAACAAGCTGGGGAAGTAGTGATATTAAGCCGAGTAGTGATACTGAGTCTGAGTTTAAACTAAGTGTGAGCTGTTCTGACAACAGTTTTGTGATTATTATTTTTTTGTGACTAATTTTTTGCTTATGGTTGTTAATATTTTTAACCACTGCCACATCACATCTTTTCATGACATGTCTTTGGTTTACTAACATAATGACAGAAGACTTCATCTGCTGTTTAGACTTGGGGAAACACTGTCTCAGCCAATCATGTCAGACCTTGGGAATTGTAAAACAACTATTTCAGTCCTCATGAGTTGTAAGCCAATCACATCAGCCCTCGCAAGTTGTAAGCCAATCATATCAGACCTTGTGAGTTGTAAGCAAACCACATCAGTCCTAGTGAGTTTTAAGCCAATCATATCAGTCCCCTTGAGTTGTAAGACAACCACATCAGTCCTAGTGAGTTTTAAGCCAATCATATCGGTCCCCTTGAGTTGTAAGACAACCACATCAGTCCTTGTGAGCTGTAAGCCAGTCATATCAGTCCTCGAGAGTTGTAAGCCAATCATATCAGTCTTCATGAGTTGTAAGCCAATCATATCAGTCCTCATGAGTTGTAAGCCAATCATTTCAGTCCTCATGAGTTGTAAGCCTATCGTGTCAGACCTCATGAGCTGTAAGCCAATCATCTCAGACCTCGTGAGAGAAAGAAGAGAAATAAGCTGAAGGAAAGCGACAGAGCTGAAGAAGCAGGTCTGATTATGGTTGGTAATCCAGAAGAAAGCGAGTGAGAACTGTTGTTTACAGTTAAAATGAATACTGAACTTACAGAAATGTTAAATGTTTATAATTTGTAAGCCCAGCTACAGAACAAACTACTGTCTGTCTGATGATAAGACATGTTTTAATAACATGTAGGGACAGCAGCTTATGTAACAGAGAGTTGGACCTGTGATCTTCTTGGGTGGGCAGATATAGTACCCGTGTTTAATACACTCTAAAGAGTTTTTTGTGCCAACTTGACCAAATAACCATTACTGCTCTAGAGATTGCCCAGCTAAACAATATTCACCTGGGGGAGTATATCCCAGACCCCCTTAAATGAAGGCTTAGAACCCCCCGTCCCCATCTTCCTGGTCATGCTGGTGATAAAGATTAACAATGACATACTTTATAGACTGAGGATTATAGGGCTGCCTAGAGATTCCTAGCCCAACCTATTAAGTTCAGAAACATAACAACCATAACTACAAGAATAATAATAAAAATAATAATAAAAACTGAAATTCGGGTACCATGGCACTCTAGTCTAAATCTAGTCTTGTGAATGAAATGTATGAAAACCTTTTGTTTACAAGTTAAAAGAACCATCACATAACGTAAGCCTTTAAAAAAAAAATTTGATGGGAACTAAAATATATTTTTATTTTATTATACAGTAAGTGACACTGATAATTATAATAATATTCGTAATTTACTTTTATTATTACTTTTTATTTTCATATTTTTTTCTTGTTGTAATTTTATTCTAGCTTTACTTTCAGTATCTGTAGTTTACTTTACACTGAAAAGCAGTTGCTAACGCTGATATATTAGTAAAGGTATTAATATTATTATTAATAATAATAATAATAATAATAATAATAATAATATTAGCTATAAAATAAGTTCCTCGTCTTACATCCGGGTACCACCGCCCGGCCTCGGTTTGAGTCCGCGAGCAGCGCCAACAACAAAAGTGCTTTGTCCCTTTAAACAGTCCAACGCCCAGTTTTAACCATCAAACCTCACATATCAGCCCAAAACACACCCGGCGGCGTATTAAATACATCTTTAGCGAAGTGTGGGGTGAAAGAAATCTTTCTCCGCCGGTCAGAAATGATATTTAACAGGATTTCTGTGAAGTGCGAGTCGTATTGAGAATCACTGACTGGGACAGAGATACAGATAACATAACAACAGCCCAGCAGTCAGTCAGTCAGACAGCCAGTTCAGCTCTACTCACCGAAAACAGCATCGAATACACGTTCAGGGTGAACTTAATAAAGTAGTAGAAGTGTGTGGTTTTCTTCCATTCCTCGTATGAAGGCATGATGAGTATCACTCCAGCTTCCCAGCCATTAAAACCAGTAGCTCCGTCCCAGCCGGCCGGTAGCTAAGCTAACGTTTAGTCAGCTACAGCCTCTCTTTTTCCCTCTGAGGTGAAAAACACAGCCTGTATCACTTCAGAGCCACATTATTCATCCGTTCATCTGTATTTCTGTCACTCGCCTTTGTAGCAGGACAGCAGCTACTACACGGCTAAAATGAAACTTAATCTGTTAACAATAACAACTTCATGCGGCTGGCAGTGGAACACTCTTAAAGGGCCAGTAGCGCCTTTTCTCTTAAAGGGCCAGCAGCACCGCTTTCTGGCGGCTGTTTCTAAAAATACATAAATAAATAATTGATTAATTAAAAAAACACTGACCTTCTATCAGCGGAAACACTTTTTTAAAAAACGTATTTTTAAATAAAAACATAATCTATTAAAATAAAAACTCCATGCAGCTGGCCGTGGAACACTCTTAAAGGGCCAGTACCGCCTTGCTTTACCTTAAACAGCCAGGAGTACCATTTTCTGACTAATGTTTTTACAAACAAATATAAAAAACACTGACCATTTATCAGTGGAAAACAGATTTTTACTCACTTATTTATAAATAAATACATAATAAATTAAAATAACAACTTCATGCAACTGGCTGTGGAAACACTTAAAGGGCCAGCAGCACCACTTTCTGATGGCTGTTTCTACAAATAAATAAATAAATAAATAATTAAAAAATACACACTGACCTCCTATCAGCAGAAAACAGGTTTTTAAAAACATATTTTTAAATAAAAACATGTATGTATATGTATAAAAATAAAAACTCCATGCAGCTGGTTGTCGAACACTCTTAAAGGGCCAGTAGCACCTTTTTTACCTTAAACGGCCAGTAGCACCAATTTCTGACTACTGTCTTTACAAAAAATATTTAAAAAAAACACTGACCTTCTATCAGAGGAAAACAGATTTTTACTCACTTATTTATAAATAAAAACACAATACATTAAAATAACAACTTCATGCAACTGGCTTTGGAGACACTTAAAGGGCCAGTAGCACCAAAATTCAGACTATTGTTTCTACAAAAAAAACACCGACCTTCTATCAGCAGAAAACAGATCTTTGCTAACTAATTTATAAATTAAAACTTAATGCATTAAAATTTATACTTTATGCGACTGGCCGTGGAAAACTCTTAAAGAGCCAGTAGTGCCTTTTTACCTTAAAGGGCCAGCAGCACCAATTTCTGACTACTGTTTTTACAGAAAAAACAAACAAATAATACACTACAATACTGACATTCTATCAGCGGAAAACAGATTGTGTATTACAATTAAAATAAAAACTTCATGCGGCTGGCCATGGAACATTCTTAAAGGACCAGTAGTGCCGTTTTCTCTTAAAGGGCCCATAGCACCAATTTCTGACTACTGTTTCTACAAAAAAAAAAAAAACACTGGCCTTCTATCAGCAGAAAACAGATTTTTCTTACTTTTTTAAAAATAAACATTTTTTAAAATTAAAACCCAATTATTAAAATAACAGCTTCATACAACTGGCCATGGAACACACTTAAAGGGCCAGTAGCATCCTGAGATCAGCGTTCATTAATTTGTTGTTGGTACAACCAACCACACAGCAACTCTTCAGCACAGCCTCATCCGTCACAGCACTGGGTATGTAAACCTGGATTCTTAAAATTACCTCAAGTTAGACGTGTGACATAGACTGCCACGGCATTCCCGGTAAAGAGTGACTCAGGATTCCAGACAACCCAGGACAAGATCGGGATAAATTCCGAGTTAGCTGGTTACGCTGCACATCAAGCTTTGTGAGAAGGCCTCATTGTGAATACAGGATCTTTAATTCCATAGTTCAGAATGCTTCATAGATATCCACATAAGGTTGATGTTCTTTTCATGGAGGACCTTTAAGACGTCTGCTGTGAGCCTATGAGGAGCCTACAGGAGGCCTTTTGTATCGTTACGTACTTTCTAAGCACGTGTTTCTCAAGAAGGCCCAAAAAATAATGGATGGGAACAAAAACATCCCTTAAACAGGCTAAACGCGCTCAGGCTAGACAAAGGACAGAACGCTTGGGCTGCCTGGGACTGTCAAACATCACGAGAAAGTAGGTCACGCGTCTTCAGCCTTCAGCTGCACCACAGACACAAGAGTGCATGCGTCGCCTATAGGCGACAAGACTGCTCTATTTTAAAGCAGTTGCACTTTGTTGCATCAGTGGTTAAAGCAGGATTATAGGTGTTTGGCTGTTTTGTACTATTAAAGCCTTGGAAGCACATCACTGACCGGGTCAGACGCTAATGAGGGCTTTGCAGGACTGAAGAGCGGTCTTAAAGTGATAGCTCAGCCCAAACTATCTACATTATTTCAACTGTTACCTTAAATATAACTAGTAGCCTGAGGTTCACTAAGGGATGGATGCTTGTGATCGTCGAGCATACTGATGTCTATAAAAGTTCTTCATCCTTCAAACCTCCCAAATAAGCCCAGAATACACACAGTGGCTTATTAAGTTCATCATTCGTGAAGTGTTATATCAGAAATGATATTGAGAACCGAGAACACAGCACAGCAGCCAGTCAGTCATGGTAAATACTGATATCTATAAAAACTGATGGTAGCCGAGATGATAGCAGCAGCAGCAGCAGCAGTCGTCTTAAAACCTGCTGAAGTGTTCAGACACTGTCCATTTGGTTATTATATGTACTTCCACTGTGTATATCTACCTAAGTTAACAGATATAAGGCAGTACTATCCCAGGTGGTTGCTATGGTATGCAAAAACGTAAAGAAAATAATTAATATGGAAGTAAACATTCAGAAACTGTGGATATATAACAGTATCTTACTGTCTTTTATAATAATTGTAGAATATTGTCAAATAATCACACAGTGTATGTAAATTAACAGTTCAAAAAATATTTTGTGTTCATTAATAAAATAAAGAAAGATAAACTAAATCGGTTCTTAGACGAGGAGACGCGAGCCGGTGCATTTACAGCTGCGGCGGTCCTCCTGAAACTCAAGAAAAAGCTAGCTGTTAACATTGCATCTCCTAATGTTAGCAGTGATATGGTTTTGTTAGTATAATTATTAAACTTTTAAGATATAAGATGTTGTTAGTGAGGTCTGTTTCATTTAGTAACTACATTTAGCATAGAAACTGTAGCTTGAATGGTGTTAGCTAGTTAGCTAGCTAGCTGCCTGGCTAGTTGGTTAGTACCATAAATACGCAGTTGATTTACTGTCTGTGGTAGTGTGAGTCGGTTGGTCGTGAAGTACCTTGTTTAAATAGCGGAGAAGTGAGAATAAAACATTCACGAACGACTGCAAAGGCGTTGCACAATGAAAAACAAACAAAAACACAATTTACACACTAGACTAGCTTATTTCCGCCTTTTCAGTCACTGGAGCCGCAACACTCGGCTTTCATACCACTCTCTCTCGTCTCCCAGCCTCTTATATACCCCGTTAGAAAGTCTGGACTAAACCATGAAGGATATAAACACAGCACAGGGTAGATCTTACACTAAAACTTAACACAAACAGCCACATGTATACATGTTTTGATATTTTATAGCATGCTATTGTCTTCTGATGTTACAGGTACGTAGAGTACTTCCATTATTTCATAAAACGCCACAATAAATATTATATTCTTTTCCCCCAGGTACACTGGAACCCCCCTGCACCAGCGATTTTCCCAAGACCTGTGCAGAATATAAAAGCTGGATGGCCTGGGCGCTGCCACTCCCTAAGGATACAGGTAAGTCCCAGTCCGTTATGGATCTTTTTAAATCTTTTTTTTGTAGAAAGTGTGTTTGGCAGATGCCTCTAGAAGGATGGTGATAGGTTGGGATGACCTACTTTTTCACACTGTCATATACTGTAATTCAATTTACAGTACAATACTGTTAAAATAAATTACAGTAGATGCACTGTAAAATAACAGTAAAATACTGCCGTCTACTGTTTTTTTACAGTGTACAAATATTTACAAAAGTTACAAAAAATAAATGCATTGAGTTACACATATTAATGCAGCTTAAAAAATAAATACATAAATGAATAAAACCAACGAACAAGCTATAGAGCCAGATTGTAGACCTTCTACACTGTTTTCTTCAGTACCTCATGACTAACTATGTTTGTTGTCTAAAGTTGACTTCTTTAGCTCTGACGGGTGATGGATGTTTGAAGAATGGGTGATGGATGTTTATAACCATTGTCATTGGCGTAGGAATCAGGGGGAATGGGGGTTTGAAGGCCTTCACAATGTTAGCTACTAGCTCTGGTTGTTAGGTGGTCTTTCGCTTTGTTAAGGCTTGTGTTGAGAAATATACTGCAGTCAGCAGCTTCACTGACTTTAGCTCTCGCCTGGCTGGAGCTATAAACAAGAGGTCAGTGATAAGAGTAGTGCATAGCAACAATGATCATATATACTACAATAAAACAGCTTTAGTATAATGTGTTGCTATGGTAACAGACTAGGAAGGTTTAGGTTGGCTAATGTTTATATTAACTTTAGTCAGAAAGCTCTCTGAAACGTAAAGTTACATTACTCTCTGGCCACGTCCCAAACTGCAGACTGCTACTACACTACATACATAAAAAATAAAATATATTAAATAAAATAAATAAATTAACAAATAAATAAATAAGTGCTGTCAGAAGTGCAGTATGTAATGTTCCAGAAGGTGCTGTTTGGGACACAGCCTTACTGTCTAACATTAATATTAGTCTTGTCTAGTCTGGAAATCTCAATATACATTGTTTTGTCACTAGAAAAGAGTTGCATGGCGACAGGACAGCAGCTGGTACAACAGTTTTAAAAGGAGTTAAAATTCAGACACAAGCACCAATTTTGGACCAATGATCACACAAACTGAAAGCAGGAGAAAGAAGGTTTGTACCTATGATCCCATGAACACCCACAGCGAAGCATGGTGGTGGTAGCTTCATGATATAAGCCTGCATCACTTTAAACACTACTGGGGCCTTACATACAGTCGAATGATGTACCAGGAGATGTTAGAGGTGATTGGAATCTCTTCAACAAGACCATGTCCTTAAACATACAGTCAATATTACTCTATACTATACTCCATACTACACTACCATTGGTTTTGAAAAACAGTGAAGGTGTCCATATGGCTTAGCCAGTCTCCTGACTTGAATCCCACTGAAAATGCATTGAGGAGCCCATCAGAAGACCCTCACAGCCTTTGGGAATGGAAGACGGGTTGAGGTTAATTTCTGGTGATGTGTTATAATGTCAGTGTCAATCAAACTTGTCGTGGATCTTATACGTGGGGGTAAGATGCTGTATATTCTTCTAAGAAGCATGCTTACGGACTGTGCGGGGTAATCAATGCTACCCTTGAACTGTGGAGAGTCTCTGGACGTAGGTAAAATGGTCCTGGTGCTCTTCGGGAACGCCGTGTCCACCGTGTTCGGCCAGCGCTGGACCAAAGGTCGCAACTCAGATTGATGATCATAACCCCAGTCTCCTCCTGTAACGGCAATCATTTTCAATTACTCCTCATTACGCTGGCCGGCTGCAGCTGGGACTGATGCAACCAAACAGGTGTCTGAGAGTTTGGCTGGATGTTTTTGCATTAACATGCAAATTGGGTTTTGTGAGCGCGCATCTTCTCCATCTTCCAGAAAAGCTTTTCCCAGCCGCTGACCAGATGTGGCACGGAGGCCAGTCCGGGATGCAAATAGAAACCATGGGGTGACTCCAGTTACAGCAGCATGTTGTAAATTCAGCTTTTCCAGGGTAACTTTGATCATATCCATCGGATAACAGACTCATCTGAATGGAAGAGGTGGGGAATTTTTATATGAACACACTTTCTTCACATATATGCACACCTGGGTCATCATCTCCAACCAGTTCAGTTCATCATAAGACAAACATGATGAGATGGAACTCCTAGATCAGCTTCATGTTATAAACTATTATCAAGTTTTTTTATCTACCTAGTTAATCTACCTAATTTGGGATCCCCCTAGCCACATAGAACGTATTCACATATTATTTCATATCAAAAAAAAAAAAAAAAAAAAAAATATATATATATATATATATATATATATATTTCTACATGATTTGAAAACAGCTCATGTGAAAGTTTCATGCTTAAATGATGGATCAATGGAAACCAATGCCTCAAAATAGCTTGGAAAAAAATTATGGTTCCATTGACTTACATTAAAAGTAAAGACAGAATCAGAATCAGAAGCAGCAATACTTTATTAATTATTAATCCCAGGGGGAAATTGCAGTTATTACAGTAGCAGCCGGTTATGTAGAAGAATAAACACTCTAATAATAATTTACAACAAAAAGAAATTTGCAATATATACACATATATATGTATACATTATAATGCAATAGAAGAATAAAATATAAAGTGACTGCGGCACATATATAAAGTCTTATAATACAATAGAAGAATAAAATATAAAGTGAGTGTGGCAAATATATAAAGCCTTATAATACAATGGAATAATAAAATATAAAGTGACTGTGGCACATATATAAAGTCTTATAGTACAATAGAATAATAAAATATAAAGTGGCTGTGGCACATATATAAGGTCTTATAGTACAATAGAATAATAAAATATAAAGTGACTGTGGCACATGTATAAGGTCTTATAATACAATAGAAGAATAAAATGTAAAGTGACTGTGGCACATGTATAAGGTCTTATAATACAATAGAAGAATAAAATATAAAGTGACTGTGGCACATATATAAAGTCTTATAATACAATAGAAGAATAAAATATAAAGTGACTGTGGCACATATATAAAGTCTTATAATACAATAGAAGAATAAAATATAAAGTGACTGTGGCACATGTATAAAGTATTATAATACAATAGAAGAATAAAATAATAAAATATAAAGTGACTGTGGCACATATATAAAGTCTTATAGTACAATAGAAGAATAAAATATAAAGTGACTGTGGCACATATATAAAGTCTTATAATACAATAGAAGAATAAAATATAAAGTGACTGTGGCACATATATAAAGTCTTATAATACAATAGAAGAATAAAATGTAAAGTGACTGTGGCACATATATAAAGTCTTATAATTCAATAGAAGAATAAAATATAAAGTGACTGTGGCACATATATAAAGTCTTATAATACAATAGAAGAATAAAATATAAAGTGACTGTGGCACATATATAAAGTCTTATAATACAATAGAAGAATAAAATATAAAGTGACTGTGGCACATATATAAAGTCTTATAATACAATAGAAGAATAAAATTTAAAGTGACTGTGGCACATATATAAGGTCTTATAATACAGTAGAAGAATAAAATATAAAGTGACTGTGGCACATGTATAAAGTATTATAATACAATAGAAGAATAAAATAATAAAATATAAAGTGACTGTGGCACATATATAAAGTCTTATAGTACAATAGAAGAATAAAATATAAAGTGACTGTGGCACATATATAAAGTCTTATAATACAATAGAAGAATAGAATGTAAAGTGACTGTGGCACATATATAAAATCATATAATACAATAGAAGAATAAAATAATGAAATATAAAGTGACTGTGGCACATATATAAAGTCTTCTTATACAATAGAAGAATAAAATATAAAGTATCTGTGGCACATATATAAGGTCTTATAATCCAATAGAAGAATAAAATATAAAGTGACTGTGGCACATGTATAAAGTATTATAATACAATAGAAGAATAAAATAATGAAATATAAAGTGACTGTGGCACATATATAAAGTCTTATAGTACAATAGAAGAATAAAATATAAAGTGACTGTGGCACATATATAAAGTCTTATAATACAATAGAAGAATAGAATGTAAAGTGACTGTGGCACATTTATAAAATCATATAATACAATAGAATAATAAAATAATGAAATATAAAGTGACTGTGGCACATATATAAAGTCTTATAGTACAATAGAAGAATAAAATATAAAGTGACTGTGGCACATATATAAAGTCTTATAATCCAATAGAAGAATAAAATATAAAGTGACTGTGGCACATGTATAAAGTATTATAATACAATAGAAGAATAAAATAATGAAATATAAAGTGACTGTGGCACATATATAAAGTCTTATAGTACAATAGACGAATAAAATATAAAGTGACTGTGGCACATATATAAAGTCTTATAATACAATAGAAGAATAAAATGTAAAGTGACTGTGGCACATATATAAAGTCTTATAATACAATAGAAGAATAGAATATAAAGTGACTGTGGCACATATAAAGTCTTCTTATACAATAGAAGAATAAAATATAAAGTATCTGTGGCACATATATAAGGTCTTATAATACAATAGAAGAATAAAATATAAAGTGACTGTGGCACATATAAAGTCTTCTTATACAATAGAAGAATAAAATATAAAGTATCTGTGGCACATATATAAGGTCTTATAATACAATAGAAGAATAAAATATAAAGTATCTGTGGCACATATATAAAGTCTTATAATACAATAGACGAATAAAATATAAAGTGACTGTGGCACATATATAAAGTCTTCTTATACAATAGAAGAATAAAATATAAAGTATCTGTGGCACATATATAAGGTCTTATAATACAATAGAAGAATAAAATATAAAGTATCTGTGGCACATATATAAAGTCTTATAATACAATAGACAAATAAAATATAAAGTGACTGTGGCACATATATAAAGTCTTCTTATACAATAGAAGAATAAAATATAAAGTATCTGTGGCACATATATAAGGTCTTATAATACTATAGAAGAATAAAATATAAAGTGACTGTGGCAAATATATAAAGTCCTAAAATACAATAGAAGAATAAAATAATAAAATATAAAGTGACTGTGGCACATATATAAAGTCTTCTTATACAATAGAAGAATAAAATATAAAGTATCTGTGGCACATGTATAAAGTCTTATAATACAATAGAAGAATAAAATATAAAGTGATTGTGACACATATATAAAATCTTATAATACAATAGAAGAATGAAATATAAAGTGACTGTGACACATATATAAAGTCTTATAATACAATAGAAGAATGAAATATAAAGTGACTGTGACACATATATAAAGTCTTATAATACAATAGAAAAATAAAATAATAAAATATAAAGTGACTGTGGCACATGTATAAAGTCTTATAATACAATAGAAGAATAAAATATAAAGTGATTGTGACACATATATAAAGTCTTATAATAGAATAGAAGAATAAAATGTAAAGTGACTGTGGCACATATATAAAGTCTTATAGTACAATAAAAGAATAAAATGTAAAGTGACTGTGGCACATATATAAAGTCTTATAATACAATAGAATAACAAAATATAAAGTGACTGTGGCACATATATAAAGCCTTATAATACAATAGAAGAATAAAATGTAAAGTGACTGTGGCACATATATAAAGTCTTATAATAGAATAGAAGAATAAAATATAAAGTGACTGTGGCACATATATAAAATCATATAATACAATAGAATAATAAAATAATAAAATAAAGTGACGGTGGCACATATATAAAGTCTTATAATACAATAGAAGAATAAAATATAAAGTGACTGTGGCACATATATAAGGTCTTATAATACAATAGAAGAATAAAATATAAAGTGACTGTGGCACATATATAAGGTCTTATAATACAATAGAAGAATAAAATGTAAAGTGACTGTGGCACATATATAAAGTCTTATAATAGAATAGAAGAATAAAATATAAAGTGACTGTGGCACATATATAAAATCATATAATACAATAGAAAAATAAAATAATAAAATAAAGTGACGGTGGCACATATATAAAGTCTTATAATACAATAGAAGAATAAAATGTAAAGTGACTGTGGCACATATATAAAGTCTTATAATAGAATAGAAGAATAAAATATAAAGTGACTGTGGCACATATATAAAATCATATAATACAATAGAATAATAAAATAATAAAATAAAGTGACGGTGGCACATATATAAAGTCTTATAATACAATAGAAGAATAAAATGTAAAGTGACTGTGGCACATATATAAAGTCTTATAATACAATAGAAGAATAAAATGTAAAGTGACTGTGGCACATATATAAAGTCTTATAATACAATAGAAGAATAAAATATAAAGTGACTGTGGCACATACATAAAGTCTTATAATACAATAGAAGAATAAAATGTAAAGTGACTGTGGCACATATATAAAGTCTTATAGTACAAAGGTGTCATGGCCAGTGTAGCCACTGGTAGACCTCCTGTGGTGTTCTGTAGTGCATGTTGGTTGAATGAGTCTTGCACTGAATGTGCTCCTGCATCTCATCACTGTGTGATAAAGAGGGTGGGAGCCATTATCCATGATGGCCTGCAGCTTAGACAGCATCCTCCTCTCAGACACTGCCGTCAGCGAGTCCAGCTCCACACCCACAACATCACTGGCTCTGCGGATCAGTTTATTAAGTCTGTTGGCATCTGCCACCCTCAGCCTGCTGCCCCAGCATGCAACAGCGTATAGGATGGCACTGGCAACTACAGACTCATAAAAGATCCTCAGCATAGTCCTGCAGATGTTGAAGGACCTCAGACGCCTCCGAAAATAGAGACGACTTTGGCCCTTCTTGTAGAGGGCGTCAGTGTTCTTAGCCCAGTCCAGTTTATTGTCAATGTGCACGCCCAGATACTTATAGTCCTCCACAGTGTCCACACTGACCCCCCTGATGGAAACAGGGGTCACCTGCGTTTTGTCCCTCCTCAGGTCCACCACCAGCTCCTTTGTCTTTGTCAGGTTGAGCTGCAGATGGTTCAGCTCACACCACGCAACAAAGTCGTTCACCGTCGCCCTGTACTCATCCTCATCACCCCTGCTGATACATCCAACTAGTGCAGAGTCATCAGAGAACTTCTGAAGGTGGCAGGTCTCTGTGCAGTAGTTGAAATCAGTGGTGTAGAGGGTGAAGAGGGTTAGGGTTACCACTCTGTCCGACACACAGTGCTGCAGACGTACATACTGTGGTCTGCCAGTCAGGTAGTCAACAATCCAGGACACGAGGGGGGCGTCTACCTGCATCACGTTCAGCTTGTCACCCAGAAGAGCAGGCTGAATGGTGTTAAATGCCCTGGAGAAGTCAAAGAACATGATCCTCACAGTGCTGCCTTGCTTATCCAGGTAGATGATGGCATCCCAGACAAGGCTGGTAGGCGAACTGGAGAGGGTCTAGAAGTGGCTGGACCATGGGCCGGAGCTGATCCAGGACAAGTCTCCTCATGGTCTTCATGATGTGGGACATCAGTGCCACTGGCCTGTAGTCCTTGATGTCACTGGGCCGTGGAGTCTTTGGCACAGGAACAATGCAGGACGTCCTCCACATCACAGGGATACTCTGGAGGCTCAGGTCTTATGCTAAAGACATGCTGCAGGACTCCACAAAGTTGGGTGGCATGGGCTTCAAGAACCCTTTATAAACAGTAAACAGACCACCTGCAGCATTAGCCTGCTAAACTAAAATATAATATGTATATTTGTGTTGTAGACACGGAGACCCCTGGTTCCCATCACCACCACCGTGAAGAACTTACTCCTGTACAGGGTTTCACATCGAACCAGACTGAAGGACTTTCACAAAGCCTTATAAAGGATCTCCACAGCCGGGTCTGCTAATGGTAATTAAAGGCCTGGGGGGCTGTGAGTGTCCCTGTGCACATTGATATGTAAGTATATGATATAGAGTATTCAGCGCCACACCGTTTATGAATAATGTATATTTCTATTCAAGGTCCATTCTGGTGATCAGCAGGACTCACACGTACATCTGCTCATTAAAGCACACAGTAATTGCTATCGTCAGATCAGAGCGCTAGTGAGATTAATTGTTCTCTCGTTCTGGAGGTGGTTGTGAGACACAAAGCACAGATACATTAAAAACACATTTTCCTTTTTTTTAGTAACGAAGGAGTTCGTGTCAGCAAATCTCTCAGCCGTGCTGCAGCAGCTGGAGGTACGTGGTTGGTATACTGGGTTACATCGCTGCCCTATGCTGTGTCTCATGCTGTAGGCTGAGCTTCAATTCCCCACCTGGACAACCAACCTACACTGTGAGCTGCCTAAGTAGTCAGTGACTGTATCAGTTGTTGAACTAGCTGACGCTCAAGGCTTGTTCCCACCCACAAGTGTTTACTGACCTCAGCTGCAGCATCTCCTCAGCGTTTCAGCTCCACTGATTCTCCTCTCGTGGGTTTCTATTACAGTTTTGATGGTTTCTGCTCTGGAGGAGTGAAGAATAGATGCAAGTTTGGACGCGCTGCTGCTGATCACCTACATTTGAAAATAACGACTCTGCTCAGAGCTATGCTTGCGTCCACCATGCTGGACAAAGTTTAGCTTGCATTGCATCATGGGATTTTCTTAGCGACTGAGGAGCCATTCGATGTTTCCTCACATTTCAACCAAAAGAAGAAACCTCAGTAGACAGTGTGTTTTGGGGATCTAAGAATTGGGACAGTCTACTGTGATCAGAGAGCATACTATGACATTCACTAGGTTTTGAGACAATATACCAATAAGAGCCCTTGGGTAAGACACAAAACGCTACCTCCACCTACCTGTGTACAGGTAAACTGTAACACTACCTTCACCTACCTGTATACAGATAAACTGTTACACTACCTTCACCTACCTGTGTACAGGTAAAACGTTACACTACCTTCACCTACCTGTGTACAGGTAAACTGTAACACTACCTTCACCTACCTGTGTTCAGGTAAACTGTAACACTACCTTCACCTACCTGTGTACAGGTAAACTGTAACCCTACCTTCATCTACCTGTGTACAGGTAAACTGTAACACAACCTTCACCTACCTGTTTACAGGTAAACTGTAACACTACCTTCACCTACCTGTGTACAGATAAACTGTAACACTACCTTCACCTACCTGTGTACAGATAAACTGTTACACTACCTTCACCTACCTGTGTACAGGTAAACTGTTACACTACCTTCACCTACCTGTGTACAGGTAAACTGTAACACTACCTTCACCTACCTGTGTACAGATAAACTGTAACACTACCTTCACCTACCTGTGTACAGATAAACTGTAACACTACCTTCACCTACCTGTGTACAGGTAAACTGTTACACTACCTTCACCTACCTGTGTTCAGGTAAACTGTAACACTACCTTCACCTACCTGTGTACAGGTAAACTATAACACTACCTTTACCAAATTTCAGACATGCCATGTTAACTGGATAGTTTATTTAATGTAGTTTAATAGGGGCTGAAGTTGTTGTCTTGCCAAAGATAGATTAAAATGTCAACGTTCAACATGGCGTCTTTTGAGGTCCTTCCCATTGATTAGAAGAGCCCACCGGCTTACTGGTGGAGCCACAAGGTAAAGCGTCCAATCACTGTGGACATATACCACAGCCAACATGAAAAAGATGATTTTCTCAGTGATTTCAAATATGGTTTAAATAGTTAGCCTCTCTATTTAACTGGAGTTTATGGGTCTCTTCTCATTCAAAGAAATAGGTGCCTAGCCTTGTATGACTGGAAGTAACTGCCAACAGGTGGCGCTACAATGCCAAAAGAGTTGACAGACTTTCCTGTAAGGACTCATTTCGCTTGTGAAAGGGTCAGCCAGAGGTCAGAACAGAGATCATTCAGACCTATCAGTTTTAGTTACCTGTTTAGAGCTACACCGTGTAAGTTTTGGGGATATGGAGACCTCTCTGGTGGAAAGGTGTAATTGCGTGTAATTGTAAGGATGTTAGTGAATTCTCTGCTCCCATATTTATATCAGTATGATGTTTATTTTGCCTCTGAGAGCTACATATCAACTCTGACCTTTTTAGGTCTACACATGTGACATTAACACGCATAGACATATGACGTCGTTCCAACCTGAGGCCACAAGGCCACTCGCAGCAGCCCACGAGCTCGCCATGTTTCAGACTTAGTGAAGATGTATCTTGGAGTTTTGCATGGAAATCCGAACATGATTCAGTTTAAAGGGATGAAGGAAAGGTGGAAGACGGTCATGGAGACTAATGGAATGCAAGGAAAATATAAAAGTTCTTCCACGTTAACAACAACCGGTACAGGCCATGAACTGTTTAACCTCACATTCATAACACGCTATCTCCAAATGTCATATAAATGGAGGAAGAATTAAGGTGACAAAGAAACACAGCGTGGTCAGGATGTTCACCGAAGGTCAGCTCTTTGTAGACAAGCAGGCATGAGGCTAATTGGATGTCCGGTGGTCTGTTCATTTTTGCCCATTAGATATGAATAAAAGCAGATGATCTCATTGTTCTAAATGCCACCAGCCGGCGCGTTCAGCTCTTGTTTTGTCTGGCAATTCTATTTTTTATCAATATGCTCCACACAGAGCTTCGGCTAGCTTCATGTTCATTTAAAAACCTGATATAACCAACAAAGACAATAACTGGCCGCTTTACTAGAAACACACACAGTATTTTTCAACTCACTGGCCACTTTATTAGAAACACATACAGTATACTTCCACTCACTGGCCACTTATTTACATCAGTTGTAATCATATCTGCTGTTCTTACTGGTGTAAATACACTTATTGATCAGATAAAGACTTTTAAACAATCAGCTTGGGTGCCTCAGACTTTTGCACAGTAGTGTATTGGATGTCCAGTTTCCAATCTAGGGCTTCTGGAAGGTCCTAAATGTATTTCTAACTGTAAATATGAGTCACCTAAACATGTGTCGGAGGAAGCTTGGAACTCTGTTGCTAAAAGACTAATGGTAACACTAAGAGCAGGTCAAATTTGTGTCTGTTGCAAACTTTGAATGTTCAACATTCATCTACAGTTATATTTGCCCATGTGACCTGAACTGACGGCCTTTGACTTGAGTCAAGTCAAGTCAAGTCAAGTCAAGTCAAGTCAAATCAAGTCAAGTCAAGGTTAGTTGTATAGCGCTTTTTACAACGATGTCTCAAAGCAGTTTTATAGAGTTTTAAAAACAGACAGTTACAACATGTATCCCCCAGTGAGCAAACCAGAGCCAACAGTGGCAAGAAAAACTTCCTCAGACTGGAGGAAGAAACCTTGGGAGGAACCAAGACTCTGAAGTGGAGACCTGTCCTCCTCTGGTCAAACAGTATTTACAGTTTAATAAACTAAATATCAAAGAAAAGAGTCTCTGTTTGAAATCTGGATAGCAAAGCTTTAGAAGCTGCACAGGTGGAGGCAGTCTCTGACTGAGGCAGTCTCTGACTGAGGCAGTCTCTGACTGAGTCTTAATGTAAAGTGGACGTGAGCTGAAACAGTCCCATCCTATCTCAATGCTGGTACATCTGGATGGTACAGTGATGTAACTGAGGGTGTAGCAGTTGACACAGATGGGCAGGAGAGCTGGCTGGTGATGGGTGGGAAGAAGGCCCTAATGGTCAGTCCTTCAACAGCGTTCAGCAGACGGGAGGACAGTCGTTACCTCAGAAAGAGTAAAGAGAGAAAGTTCGTTCGGTTGAGTCCAATCTGCACATTCTTAACAGACCTCTGTCTCAAAGACAGAAGTTTCTGGGATTGTCTTCTGTATGAAATTCCATTTTTTATTTATGTAAGACGTTCTATTCTCATTCGCATTCGTTTTTCATTTCCCTCTTGTCTTTGCAGGTTGCGAAAGGGTCGGACTCATCTGTGATAGCACGGGAGAGCCTTTAGTGCCTCTGATTATGTTGTCTCTCCTCTTTTCCTTTTTCCTCTCCCTCCAGGTAGAGTGTATCCGAGCCAGGCGGACGGCTGGCGTGTGAAATGAAATTTCCGATTTCTTGTTGATGGCTGGTGGTGGGCCTCACATATCGATTTTCATGGAGGAAGCCTCTTTGCTGCGGGATATTGTGCCGCGTCGTGATCAAATGGGGGGCATAAGCAATACCAGAGAGGACCAGACAAGATAGCGCAATTTGCCTGGAACTCAAAGGTGCTTTTCAGTTTCAGCCTGATAGGTGTCAGAAAAATACCTTTGTGTACGCAGTTTCACCTCTGAAACTCATAATCAAAGTTTGCAGTGGAAAAACAGAATAAGAAGTAGAATCTGGTTCTGTCTGTCAGATGTTTTCTTTCTGCCTACAGGAAAAAGAGAATCAATAATAAAAAGGAAGATGGGCATAGAATTTCAATTCAGTCTTATTTGTATAAACCAATAAACAGGGATGCTGTCCGTCAGCAGCTTCTCCAGAAATGTGGCTGCCGCCGTTTGCGTGTGGCCCAGTGGGGCAGGAGAATGAACATCTCCCCTAGTGCCCCACGAAGAAACCCTAAGAGCAACCAAGACACAAAATGAAAAGACTCTCCAAGAACACCAAGAGGAGCGACAGTTATGTTATGGGGAAGAAACACTGAATGCAACCGGGCCTCAAAACCAGAAACTCCCCTAGATTATGAAGAAGAACCACTGAGAGGAACCTAGATCCAAAGGAGAAACTCCAAAGAACATGTGGAAGAATCCCCAATAAGACTCAAAAGAAAAAAACTCCCCAAGAACATGAAGAGCAACCACTGATAGCACCTTTCGACCAACGTAGAACCAGTTCCACAAATCCTTTGATATTTCTTAGTTCCAATAAAATCTGGTGCAAACGCAGGTTGGTTCCCTGAATAGCAAATAAGGTTCTAAGAAGCCTGAATGGAACCACTTCAAGAACCAGCATTCTTTTGGTGGAAAAGGGCTTTGAGAAAACCAAGACTCCAGAAGATAAACAACCGAAGAACCTGAGGAGCAACCATTGACAGCACCTTTCAACCAATGTGGAACCAGTTCCACAAATCATTTTATGCGTCTTGGTTCCAGTAAGATCTGGTGGAAGTGCAGATTGCTTCCCTGAATTGCACCAAGTTTCTAAAAAGCCTAAACGGAACCAGTTCAAGAACCAGCGTTCCTTTGGTCAAAAAGGGCTATGAGAGAAATCAAGACTGTAAATAGAAACAACCTAAGAACATGAGGAAGAACCACTGAGAGGAACTAAGACTCAAAGGAGAAACCACCATAGAACATCAAGAAGAACCCCCAAGACAACTCAAAAGAAAAAACTCACCAAGAACTTGAGGAGCAACCACTGATAGCACCTTTTGACAATGTGGAACCAGATTTGATATTTCTAGGTTCCAATAAAATCTGGAGCAAACGCAGTTTGGTTCCTTATATAGCAGCAAACTGAACCAATACAAAAACCATCATTCTGTGGTTGAACAGTGATTTGAGAGAAACCAAGACTCAAAAGAGAAACAACCTAAGAACATGAGGAGCAACCACTGATAGCACCTTACGACCAATGTGGAACCAGTCCCACAAATCATTTTATACGTCTTGGTTCCAGTAAGATCTGGTGGAAGTGCAGATTGCTTTCCTGAATAGCACCAAGCTTCCAAAGAGCCTGAACGGAACCAGTTCAAGAACCAGCGTTCCATTGGTTAAAAAGGGCTATGAGAGAAATCAAGACTAAAAAGGGAAACAATCTAAGAACATGAGAAAGAACCACTAAGAGGAACTAAGACTCAAAAGAGAAACCACCATAGAACATCAAGAAGAACCACTGATAGCACCTTTTGACCAACATGGAACCAGTTCCACAAATCCTTTGATATTTCTTGGTTTCAATCTGCTGCAAACGCAGGTTGGTTGCTTGAATAGCACCAAACTGAACCAATACAAAAACCATCATTTTTGTGGTTGGACAGTGATTTGAGAAAAACCAAGACTCAAAAGAGAAACAACCTAAGAACATAAGGAACAACCACTGACAAAGCTCAAAAGCAGAAACTACCTAGCATGAAAAAGAACCAACAAGAGGAACCAGGACTCCAAAGAACTCCCCAAGAACATGAGGAACAACCACTGATAGCCCCTTTTTGACCTTTGACAGCTGGAACCAAGAAATAGTAGGTTCTTTATCACAAATTGTTCCAACATGAAGCCTTTCTTCACTATGAAGCTGGTGTTCAGGGTCTAGCTAAGGTTCTCTGCTGGGTGAACACCAAAGAACTTAATGCTTGCGAGAATCTCCACAGAGATGTTTTTGATGATGAATGGAGAGCGGTCACTCTGTGCTCTCCTAAAGTCCACATTCAGATACAGGTTGTTGACTTTGCACCAGTCTGTCAGTCTCCACACCTCCTTTCTGTATGCTGACTCGTCGTTCTTGCTAATGAGACCAACCACAGCAAGAATGTTGAGTCAGCATACAAAAAGGAGGTGTGGAGAGAGAACATGAGAAGGAACCACTACAACTAAACTACTACATAGAAGAAAAAACACAGTAACCATGTGAGGGATATAAGGAAGAACCACTGAGTGGAACTCAGAAAAACTTAAAAGGAGCATCATGAAGAAACAACACGAAGACTCAAAAGAGAAACCACTGAAGAACATGAGCAAGAGCCACAATGTGGAACAAAGACCCTTCAACGAGTAATGAGGACAGCTGAAAAGATCATTGGGGTCCACCAAGGGCATTTACACCTCATGCTCTATCCAAAAACCACAAGATTGGAGGGAGGGTGGAAGCTAAACCACCAATGTGGAAGACCTGGGAGCTTCTAATTATCCTCAACAGGGTGTTAGACATGGGAACGTGGTGGGTCATCAATTTAATATAAGCGCAAATGCTGTGGTTGGTCCACAAGAACGATGAGTCAACGACTGGTGCAAAGACAACTTGTGGACAAGACAAAGGAGATCCAAGAGTGACCACTGTCCTCTCATCATCAACAACCTTTCTATGGAGACTGTTGCAAGCACCAAGTCCCCTGGAGCTCACCAACCCCACCTGGACCCTGAACACCAGCCTCAAAGCCAAGAAAGTTCAACCAGACCCTTAAGTGAATAGTGAGGACAGCTCCTCCCTCCATCATGGAAGTTTAAACCACACACTGCATCCGGAAACCAAAAGATGGGAGGTTGGAAGATGAACCACCAGTGTGGAAGACCTGGGAGCTTCTAATTATCCTGAACAGGGTGTTAGCTATGGGAACGTGGTGGGTCATCAGTTTAGTATAAGCACAAGCAGCAGAAGTTTCTTAAAAGGGATATAAAGAGATTACTAGCGACACGCTAGCGTCCGGGAAACAACATTAATCAATCCGTTCGATTGGTGCTCCATCTTGGAGATTGCTGGAAGAACCCGCAATCCGACTAATGCTGCTCTGAATCCAGGAGAAAGCCCCTGCTGACCTCTTCAGCGGATGCCTAAGAGATGTTATCCGTGACAAGGAGAGTCAATCTTTCTGTTTCTTAGCGCCGTATATTGATTTAGACTTCAAATGCATGATGACTTCCTCGATTCATATGCAGTACAGATGCACTTCAACATACTGATGAAAGGAATGCTAATGTGGCTAACAATGAATGATGGAAGCTGATGGCAAGCATAATGCTAATCGTTGCGCGCTAATACAAATGTTTTTGGTTCCAATTCATTTCAGTAACATTAGCATTTTTTCTTCATCCGGCGCGAGCTAATGTGGCTAACAGCGAACGGGAAGTTAGCAGCTACTAATTAGCATCATTTCTTTGGTGCAGCGCTAACTGGAGGCTGTTTGTTTTCATTTAGTCACATTAGCCTTTCGACTGAACCGCTCTCCCAAGAAGTACGCCAGCCGATTAGCATTCAGCATTAGCTGCACAGCCATGCATCAATCAAATTTCAACCTCGAATGCTAGATGGCCACATCAATCACTTGTTTATATTGACAGCCCAAGAGAGAGAGAGAGCAGAATGAAGGGAAATCAATTCTGATGTAGTGTAAGATGAAATTACAATCATCTTTTGGACAAATGATACTAATTAGCATGTAAGAAGAGCAGAAATCTCACTGCTCTAGAGCTAGAAGGAGGCTAACTAGCTCTGTTTGCTCATTTCTTTGTACTTCTGTTCAATTTCACCAGATTTATATGTTGAGTAGTTTCAAAAGACTTGTACTCCCTTACAAAAAAGAAGTTTATTCAAGTGTAGCATTAGTTTACTTCTTTTAAACTAAAAGGAAGTGAGTATGCTCTCAGTTTACTCTTTATGTACTTCTCAGTGATATACTAAACACAGTTATACTTAAGTATACCTGGGGTTATACTGATATGTATAGAACAGACTAAGTATATTTGGTCTTTACTTGTACTTAATCTTTTGATTGAGATAGTAGAAGTAAGTATTCTTGCTCTGCACAAAAACACATCCAGTACAATATTTATTTAAAATTTGATTTATAAAGATTTATAAAGATACAAATATGTTTCTTAATCTGAGTGTGTCTTGTTTATTTTACGTGTGTCCACTGGTGAGTAAATGTTCTTAAGTTATATTTTAAGTAGAAAAAAACCTTAAACCTAGTCATATACTTTAAAGTACAACAATAATATAAGCAGTAAATTATAAGTATTATGTTAAGTTAAATTAAAAGCTAGTAAACTAACAGTAAACCCTTAATTTACTTTTAGTGTAGTTACAGTACAAAAGATGTAAACTAGTTGTATACTTGGTTACTACTCTTACACTCTTACCCCACCTTCGCCCGATGACGCTGGGCTTAGCTCCAACCCAATAGCAGAAGATAATGGATGGATGGATGGATGGATGGATAAAACCAAAGAGCTCCAAACTAATGACTGAGGAGTTCCATTATATACATAAGTTCTTATAATGGTCTCCAACAAAGTTCTTCAATAGTCAGAACCCCCACAGAGCAGGTACTATTAGGGAGGTGGATCATTCTCAGCACTGCAGTACTGAGTACTGACATAATACCGTATGTGGCGTCCTGTGTCCACTGATGAAGAACTAGAGAACCCAAACTGTGCAGCAGCAGATGAGCTACTGTCTCTGACTTTACATCTACAAGGTGGACCAGCAAGTAGTAGGAGTGTCTAATAAAGTGGACAGTGAGTGGACACAGTGTTTAAACATTCCAGCAGCAGCACTGCTGTGTCTGATCTACTCACACCAGCACCACGTCAGTGTCACTGCAGTGCTGAGAATGAACCACCTCCCTAATAGTATCTGCTCTGTGGTGGTCCTGTGGGGGACCTGATTGAAGAACAGGGTAATAAAGTATACAGAGAATCAGATGAACTACAGTCTGTAAGTGGAGCTCCTGTATGGTCAGTGGAGCTGATACAGTGGACAGTGAGTGTAGATACAATGAAACACAATGTTATGGCTGATCTTTGTATACTCAAACAACGCCACTGTTGTTGGAACGAACCCCTCATATCAGAACTTCTACTGTTTTTCAGTTTTGGGCCTAATTTGAAAGGACCTGTTGTCTTTCACATGGTGTGTAGGTTTCGTGAGGTATGGACTTAAAGAGATGGCCCGAAATTACTTGGAAACACGTCTGGTTCCATAGACTTCCATTAAAACTGAGGCATGTTTTTTGCTTCTCCTGTAAAGTTACCATTTTTGTGTCCGCAGCAGCAACGGGTTGTGTTTTGGATGCTGCTAGGTTGGTCAACCAGCATGTCTAGTCTGGGTGATCCGCTTAACCATCACCAAACTAGTGTGAACCAAGGAAATGGAAATTGTACATAGGAGAGTTTCTGACCACCCCAGAGTCCAGAACTCACCATCACTGGATGTGTCTGGGACTATATCAATGGTGAGAAGCTTCTAAGACTGATCTTTGAAGATGCATTATCCATCCATCTATCCATTATCTTCTGCTTTATCCCACTAGTCAGGGTCACGGGGGGGCTGGAGCCCATCATCAGGCGAGTCTTGCTGTGAGCCAACAGCGCTAACCACTACACCACCGTGCTGCCTATGGAGGTGCATTTTATATATATATATATATATATATATATATATATATATATATATATATATATATATATATATATATATATATATATATATATATATAAAAATGGACAATATTGTTTGTGAATTGCATGAAATTAAATTTTAAAGTGATCCTAAACTTTTGAGCAGTAGTGTGTATATATATATATATATATATATATATATATATATATATATATATATATATATATATATATATATATATATATATATAATTGCTGTCCAAAACACAGAAGTTTTAAATGGGAGTTAAGGTAATGAGGTTTTAGTCCTATGCAAATTTGGAGCATTTCTATTGGTCCGCTTGATCTGTTTATTATGAAATGTAATATGAAGAAAAATTAAAACTTATTTTGAGCTTAATTGCCATTTTAACTGAAAATGAAAGGGGTGGTCTCTAACATTTGCACAGGACTGTAGGGGGCCATATGTATGCATAGACTCAAATATCTCCCACCCTTGCTTTACAGCTCCAGCCTCGAGACTGCGATGCAGAGCAGCTGTTGCACTACAGGATTGGAACCCAGCGCAAAAGTGCGTGTACTGTGAGAGACCCCCACTAGAGGGCGCCAGTGAGCAAACACAGACACTACACGAGCAAATCGCAGAAGTCGAAGCCGTCAGGTTACAGTTGAGAAATGTATAAACATGTGATGCATTAAATAACATAATACAAATATATACATGTACATAATTATCATATTCATACCATAAATCGCCTTATCATCATATTACCTTTCAGTTTTCTCACTTTTGTGGTATTTGTGTACATACAATATATACTTTAATCTCATTCAAATGATTCAAATACGAGTCTTCTCAACACTTGAGCGCGCGAGGCCATACGTCATCGGCTCAACTCCCCACATCCATGTAGCCCCACTTTGCCCAAGTTTTCCCCGCGCGCTCGTGCGCACCGCGCGCGCTTGGATCGCAGTGAAAAGACCAGAAGGGAATGCGCGCGCGTGCGTGCATGTGTGTTGACACTGAGAGGGGACACGCGCACTGTAGGCAGCCAGGAGCTAAAATTGGGCAGGAAAGAGAGGAGCGGCAACGCGGAGACGCGAGGCACGCGCTGAAAAGGGGGGTGGGGTGGGGTGTGCGTGAGTGTGTGTGCGCGCGCGAGAGAGCGGCTCTGAGCCACACTGCGCTCCCTCCTCACACTGCGCTCGCGCTGCGCCACGGAACCTCTCCAAAAAGCGGACTTCGTCAATTCCAGCCGATTAATCGACACGGACATGGTCGATTAAACGCTTTAAAGAAAAGAAAAGAAAAGAAGAAGAACCGAGGACTTTTTTTTGTCACTGCGTTTGACTGGGAGTTCAGCTCGAGATGGACCCCCTCTACACGTCCACGGAGGCTTCGGTGGAGAACTGGAGCTTGCCCGAGCCGAACGGGACGGACGTGTACTGGAACCAGTTCGTGCAGCCCCCGTGGCGCATCGCGCTCTGGGCTGTCGCCTACTCGGCCATCGTGGTGGTGTCCGTGGTGGGCAACGTGACCGTGGTGTGGATCATCCTGGCGCACAGGCGCATGAGGACCGTCACCAACTTCTTCCTCGTGAACCTGGCGTTCGCCGAGGCGAGCATGTCCGCCTTCAACACGGTGGTGAACTTCGTGTACGCGGCGCACAACGAGTGGTACTTCGGCCTCGTCTACTGCCGCTTTCACAACTTCTTCCCCATCGCCGCCGTCTTCGCCAGCATCTGCTCCATGACGGCCATAGCCGTGGACAGGTGAGCCCCCAAAAGTTTGTTCTGTTGTGGGAAAATGTGTCGGGGAGGGTGGGGGGATTCTTGAGTTGGTGAAGTATAAGGGGATGGAGATGCTGGGCAATATATAGAAGAACACACATACACATAGGAAAACATGGGATACCAACATGGGCATGGAAATACATGGAAATGACATGGGATAAAATACAGGAGCCTGGGAATGCATGGGAAGTACAAATGAGGGGATATATGGAAATATCAGGGATACAATATATGAGCTCAGGAGTTTGGGAACAGATGGGAAAGTACAAGTATTAATATACAAGGGCATATATCCGGAAATATCCAGAATATATAGGAGAAAATGCATGCACATGGAAAAATATGGGATATCTACAAGGGCATGGAAATATCAGGAATATATAGGAGAAAATGCATGCAAATGGAAAGACATGGGATATCTACATGGGCTTAGAAATATCAGGAAAATATAGGAGAAAACACATGCACATGGAAAAACATGGGAAAGTCTACAAGGGCATGGAAATATCAGGAATATATAGGAGAAAATACATGCACATGAAAAAACATGGGATATCTACATGGGCATAGAAATATCCGGAATATATAGGAGAAAATACATACTCATGGAAAAACATGGGATATCTACAAGGGCATGGAAATATCAGGAATATATAGGAGAAAATGCATGCTCATGGAAAAACATGGAATATCTACATGGGCTTAGAAATATCAGGAAAATATAGGAGAAAACACATGCACATAGAAAAACATGGGATATCTACAAGGGCACGGAAATATCAGGAATATATAGAAGAAAATACATGCTCATGGAAAAACATGGGATATCTACAAGGGCATGGAAATATCAGGAATATATAGAAGAAAATGCATGCTCATGGAAAAACATGGGATATCTACAAGGGCATGGAAATATCAGGAATATATAGGAGAAAATGCATGCTCATGGAAAAACATGGGATATCCACATGGGCTTAGAAATATATGGAAAATTACATGGGATGAAATACATGAGCCTGGGAATGCATGGGAATTACAAATGAGGGTATATATGGATATATCAGGAGTAAATTGTATGAGCTCAGGAGTTTGGGAACAGATCGGAAAGTACAAGGGTTAACATACATGGGCATGGAAATATCAGGAATATATAGGAGAAAATACATGCACATAGAAAAACATGGGATATCCACAAGGGCATGGAAATATCAGGAAAATTAAATGGGATAAAATACAAGAACTTAGGAATAAATAGGATGTACAAAGGGAGGACACCATAAATGGGCATGGAGATATCAATAAATGTACATGGGATACAATATATCAGCTCAGTAGTTTGGGAATAGATGGGAAAGTAAACAAAGGTTAACATACATGGGCATGGGAATATCAGGAAAATTACCTGGGATGATATACATACAAACGGAGTGCGTTGGGGCTCATGGAAACGAATATAGATACAAGGGCTTGGAAATAAAGAGGAATACATAGGAGTAAATACAAGCACATGGAAAAAACATGGGGTACATCCATAAAATATAGGGAAAATTACATGCGATGAAATACATGAGCTTAGGAATGGATGGGAAGTACAAATACAGGACATTAATGTGGAAAAAGAAGAAAGTTTATAACCATGGAGATACATGGGATCCAATTAGGGCTGAAAGATGAACGGCTTTTATGTTGAAACCACATTTTAAGAGCATTATTTTTCAATTCCAGCTCACACCCTGAAAAATCTTGTCTTAGGTTTTAAGTGGAGGTATGATATAAGGCATGGAAACCCATAGGAACAAACTGGGATCCAAATCCCGATTTAAAACAATGGAATTTTCAAATCGCAAGAGCTGCAAATGGTTTAACAGCCTACATTTTCAACTCAGTTGTCTTAACAAATTTGAAGTGGGAACACTGAAGCTAAGAACCTGAAGCTCATTCTTCAGGAATTCAATCTGTAGAAAAATTCCCAATTTAAAGCCCAATCGCAGTGCTGGTCAGAAAAATCTCCATTAGATGTTTTGCACAAACAGTTCAGCCCTAGCTAAAACAAGAAGGGATTAAATCCATGAGTATAGACTTTTATGGTAAAGCATGGAATATAAGGCATGGGCATGGAAATGTCTGGGAAAGGCTTGGGATGCAATACATAGACATGGAAATGTATGGGGAAAAGCATGGGATATAATACATGAGCATGGAAATGTATGGAAAAATCTCGGGACAAAACACATGGGCAAGGAAATATATGGGAAAAGCTTGGGTTAAAATACATGAGCATGAGAATATATTACATCGGAAAATCTTGGGATAAAACACATTGGCATGAGAATATACATTAGAAAAGCATGGGATATAATATATGTGCATGGAAATGTGTGGGGGGAAATTTGGGATAAAATATACATCAGAAAAGCATGGGATATACTACATGGGCATGGAAATGTATGGAAAAATCCTGGGATAAAACACATGGGCAAGGAAAAATATGGGAAAAGCTTGGGATAAAATACATGGGCATGAGAATACATTATATCGGAAAATTTTCGGATAAAACACATGGGCATGAGAATATACATCGGAAAAGCAAGGTATATAATATATGTGCATGGAAATGTGTGGGGGAAAATTTGGGATAAAATACCTGGGCATGAGAAAGTATGGGAAAAACGTGGGATAAAATACCTGAACATGACAATATACTACATCAAATAAGCATGAGATATAATACACAGGCTTGGAAATGTGTTGGAAAAACATGGGATAAAACATATGGGCATGGAAATGTATGGGATAAAATACATGGACATGGAATATATGGGGAAAAGATGGGCTAAAACACATAGGCTTGGAAATGTATAGTATAAAACATATGGGCATGGGAATGTATAGGATAAAATACATAGACATGGAATATATGGGGAAAACATGGGATAAAACACATGGGCATGGAAATGTATAGTATAAAACATATGGGCATGGAAATGTATGGGATAAAATACATGGACATGGAATATATGGGGAAAAGATGAGATAAAACACATAGGCATGGAAATGTATAGCATAAAACATATGGGCATGGAAATTTATAGGATAAAATACATAGACTTGGAATATATGGGGAAAACATGGGATAAAACACATGGGCATGGAAATGTATAGTATAAAACATATGGGCATGGGAATGTATAGTATAAAACATATGGACATGGGAATGTATAGGATAAAATACATAGACATGGAATATATGGGGAAAAGATGGAATAAAACACAGGCATGGGAATGTATATGATGAAATACATAGACATGGAATATATGGGGAAAAGATGGAATAAAACACATAGGCATGGAAATGTATAGGATAAAATACACGGACATGGAATATATGGGGAAAACATGGGATGAAAGACATGAGCATGGAAACATATGAGAAAATAAATGGATAATACATAAGAATTGGAAAATGTAGAAAAAAACATGTGTTAAATTCCTAAATGCATTCCCAACATTATTATCCAGTTCACTCAAAATGTATTTCAAAAAGTATTTATGTATTAAATGTTTGTTCTAGAGGAGTTTTCCTTTATAATCATTAGAAACTTCTCACTCGACACTTCACTTGGCAGCCTCTTGTGCCAGGTTGTCTCACGCTGATCTATAAACATGTCTCTGTTTCTTGCCAAGTGCTATTCACACTGTAGTTTATGAGCTGTGCTATATATTATCTTTCATAGACCCTTAATTACAGATCATCTCATCTATATCACCATATTAGTATATGCAAATGAGCATCCCAACCAATCACAAAACTATAATCACAATTTTCAGTCATATAAAAGAGTTTATTCCAGGCATCTGTACGAAATTACTTCAATTTGTTGTTGATGTTCTAGTGAGTTCAAAGTATTTCCTGGAAGCTGTAAAAATTAAGATGTTTTGAATAAACTGTAGATGATTTAATAATAAATCAGAAATCTGTACAGCTTCGAGGATAAAATTACAGTAAAAGCAAGAGAGGAAAAAAGTAAAGGCCAAATCTCTTTGATCAAATAGTCATTTGTAGTTATTTTTGTCAAGAAATTCATATAAATATTTTAGATTTTTTCGATGTCATTACCATATCCATGCTTTGTCATAGTATATTTACTATCCTCGACTCAGTATTAATAGTACTCATAACTGTCCTGGACTTAGTAGTATTTGTACGTAGACCTTTCTTGGGCTCAATACTATTTGTATTCAGACTCATTATTATTAGTACTCTTAGACTGTCTTAGACTATAGTAGTATTCATACTTAGACCCCTTCTTGGACTCAGTGGTATTATTTGTACTGAGAACTGTCCTGGACTCAGTATTATTTGTATTCAGACTTGCCTTGGACTCAGTATTGTGTGTACTCAGACCTTTCAAGGACTCAGTAGTATTTGTACTTAGACCTGTCTTGAACTCAGTATTATTAATACTCAGACCTGCCTTGGACTTAGTTGTATTTACATTTAGACCCTTTCTTGGACTCAGTGGTGTTTGTATTGAGACCTACTAAGACCTGTCTTTGACTCAGTGTTTTTTGTAATCAGACCTGTCTTGGCCTCAGTAGTACTAGTACTCAGACCTGTCTTTTACTCAGTATTATTAGTACTCAGACCTGTCTTTGACTCTGTATTATTAGTACTCAGATCTTTCTTTTACTCAGTATTATTAGTACTCAGACCTGTCTTTGACTCAGTATTATTAGTACTCAGATCTTTCTTTTACTCAGTATTATTAGTACTCAGATCTTTCTTTTACTCAGTATTATTAGTACTCAGACCTGTCTTTGACTCTGTATTATTAGTACTCAGATCTTTCTTTTACTCAGTATTATTAGTACTCAGACCTGTCTTTGACTCTGTATTATTAGTACTCAGACCTGTCTTTGACTCTGTATTATTAGTACTCAGCTCTTTCTTTTACTCAGTATTATTAGTACTCAGATCTTTCTTTTACTCTGTATTATTAGTACTCAGCTCTTTCTTTTACTCAGTATTATTAGTACTCAGCTCTTTCTTTGACTCTGTATTATTAGTACTCAGACCTGTCTTTGACTCTATATTATTAGTACTCAGACCTGTCTTTGACTCTGTATTATTAGTACTCAGAACTGTCTTTGACTCTGTATTATTAGTACTCAGAACTGTCTTTGACTCAGTATTATTAGTACTCAGACCTGTCTTTGACTCTGTATTATTAGTACTCAGACCTGTCTTTGACTCAGTATTATTAGTACTCAGACCTGTCTTTGGCTCTGTATTATTAGTACTCAGAACTGTCTTTGACTCTGTATTATTAGTACTCAGATCTTTCTTTTACTCTGTATTATTAGTACTCAGACCTGTCTTTGACTCTGTATTATTAGTACTCAGATCTTTCTTTTACTCAGTATTATTAGTACTCAGACCTGTCTTTGACTCTGTATTATTAGTACTCAGATCTTTCTTTTACTCAGTATTATTAGTACTCAGACCTGTCTTTGACTCTGTATTATTAGTACTCAGACCTGTCTTTGACTTTGTATTATTAGTACTCAGACCTGTCTTTGACTTTGTATTATTAGTACTCAGATCTTTCTTTGACTTTGTATTATTAGTACTCAGACCTTTCTTTGACTTTGTATTATTAGTACTCAGACCTTTCTTTGACTCTGTATTTTTAGTACTCAGATCTTTCTTTGACTTTGTATTATTAGTACTCAGACCTTTCTTTGACTCTGTATTATTAGTACTCAGATCTTTCTTTGACTCTGTATTTTTAGTACTCAGATCTGTCTTTGACTCTGTATTATTAGTACTCAGACCTGTCTTTGACTCTGTATTTTTAGTACTCAGATCTTTCTTTGACTTTGTATTATTAGTACTCAGACCTGTCTTTGACTCTGTATTATTAGTACTCAGAACTGTCCTGAACTCAGTATGGTTTGTACGCAGACCTGTCTCGTACTCGGCTTGTCTTGGACTTCATACTGTATAATGATTTGAACTTTAGACCTGGTTTTGACTCCATGTTTACTAGTCGAGGTTCTACATTTCTAGAAGTGCTGGGACTGAAGTTGGACTGTGCAGCGTTGTAGCATCAATGCAGAGGCTTTAGGATTTCAGTGCGCCTCTTGTCAGCTGTTGTACTGATGAGCAGTGAAGTATATTGATAAATGAAACGAATCAGTGTGCGCACTTCTGAACCCAAATGTGTTTTGTCTTTTGTGTGTTGTATTTAGAATATTTAGTATTTAGACTGGAGTGTGTGGTGAATTACACAATGGCATGCAGTGTGGTATGTAGCAGGTAAATCCCTGCTCATATTACACGTCTAGTTAAATTCAGCAGTGTACACTGCGGTCGCACCTCAAAATATACAGCAGTCTGGTCTCTGTTGAGGATGCTTTAACTTATTTGACTGGGGTGCAAATACTTTTGCCTACAACTGCATACATACAGATTAAAACCCAGATGAAATAATACAACAAGTTCTTTTAATATTAATACAACCATCTTCTTTTATCTCAGTTGCTTCATTATGAGAGTTATAGTCATTATATATATATATATATATATATATATATATATATATATATATATATATATATATATATATATATATATATATATATATATATATATATTAATATCTACATGCTCCACTGTCCATATAGGAGCTAAACTTACAGACTGAAACTCATACGGCCACAATAACATAAACATATTCTAATAATAATAGTCTTCGCTATCAGTCAGCTGGACTCATAATTCATTTTTGATGGTGAGAAACAACATGCTGGGTGTCTGCTGGGGTCTCGGGGGGGGAACGCAGCTCGTATGGTTATAACTGGGATTGTCTAATCAAATTTTCAACATGTTGCATTTGTTTTTATTTATAAGGCGGTTTTATTTAAAGTAAATCCGAGCTCTAGTTTTGGGGGGGGGGGTGTCTAATGATAAGACTGGGTGAGCCAAAACCCTCCGGGCCCCACCATAGCGGCCCCACTGCTTCCACCCTGCCTGTGTGTACATATACTGCAGTATTAAACTCATCCATCTACTCTAATCCTCCACTTGTGCTTTAATCACGCATTAAAGTGTCTGTAATCCGTCCGCCTGCTGCTTATCTGCCGTCTTTCAGCATGCAGCGGCGTGAAAGCGACCTTTAGTCTGCATTTAAATTTCAATTACCAGAGAGAGAGAGAGAGAGAGAGAGAGAGGGAGAGAGAGAGAGAGAGAGAGAGGGAGAGAGAGAGAGAGGGAGAGAGAGAGAGAGAGAGAGAGAGAGAGAGAGAGAGGGAGAGAGAGAGAAAGTACTTCAAGAGAAATAAAAAAAAATCCAGAGAAAACAAAAACAGAGAAATAATGAGACACAGTAAAGAGTGAGAGCGAGAATAGAGGGAACAGAGAGAGAAGTGGAGAAAGAAATGAGAAAAGAATGAGAGAGAGAGTAAAGATAGAAAAGAGAGGCAGACTGAAAAAGAAGATAAACAGAGACAAAAAAGAGCGAGGCAGAGCAAGAGACAGAATACTGTAGAGAAAAAGAGAGAATAATGAGACAGAAGACGAGACGGAAGACAAAATAGAATAAAAAGAGAGAGAGAGACTTGAAAAGCGATATGAGACTGAAGAGAGAGAAAAGAGACTAAAGAGAGAGAGAATAGTGACTGAAGAGAGAGAAAAGAGACTGGAGAGAGAAAAGTGAATGAAGAGAGAGAAAAGAGACTAGAGAGAGAAAATTGACTGAAGAGAGAAAAGAGACTGAAAAGAGAGAGAAAAGAGACTAGAGAGAGAAAAGTGACTGAAGAGAGAGAAAAGAGAGTGAAAAGAGAGAAAAAAGACTGAAGAGAGAGAGAAAGAGAAACGAGACTGAAAAGAGAGAGAAAAGTGACTGAAGAGAGAGAAAAGAGACTGGTTAAAAGAGAGGGAGTAAGAGACTGGAGAGAGAAAAGTGACTGAAGAGAGAGAGAAAGAGAAAAGAGACTGAAAAGAGAGAGAAAAGAGACTAGAGAGAGAAAAGTGACTGAAGAGAGAGAAAAGAGACTGAAAAGAGAGAGAAAAGAGACTAGAGAGAGAAAAGTGACTAAAGAGAGAGAAAAGAGACTAGAGAGAGAAAAGTGACTAAAGAGAGAGAAAAGAGACTGAAAAGAGAGAGAAAAGAGACTAGAGAGAGAGAAATGTGACTAAAGAGAGAGAAAAGAGACTGAAAAGAGAGAGAAAAGAGACTGAAAAGAGAGACAAAAGAGACTAGAGAGAGAAAAGTGAATGAAGAGAGAGAAAAGAGACTGAAGAGAGAGAAAAGAGACTGTAGAGAGAGAGAGAAAAGAGACTGGTAAAAAGAAAGAGAGAGAAAGAGACCGGAGAGAGAGAAGTGACTGAAGAGAGAGAGAGAGAAAGAGAAAAGAGACTGAAAAGAGAGAGAAAAAAGACTAGAGAGAGAAAAGTGACTGAAGAGAGAGAAAAGAGACTGAAAAGAGAGAAAAGAGACTGAAGAGAGAGAGATAGAAAGAGAAATGAGACTGAAAAGAGAGAGAAAAGAGACTGGAGAGAGAAAAGTGACTGAAGAGAGAGAAAAGAGACTGGTAAAAAGAGAGGGAGTAAGAGACTGGAGAGAGAAAAGTGACTGAAGAGAGAGAGAGAAAGAGAAAAAAGACTGAAAAGAGAGAGAAAAGAGACTAGAGAGAGAAAAGTGACTGAAGAGAGAAAAGAGACTAAAAAGAGAGAGAAAAGAGACTGAAAAGAGAGAGAAAAGAGACTAGAGAGAGAAAAGTGACTAAAGAGAGAAAAGAGACTGAAAAGAAAGAGAAAAGAGACTAGAGAGAGAAAAGTGAATGAAGAGAGAAAAAAGAGACTGAAGAGAGAGAGAAAAGAGACTGTAGAGAGAGAGAGAAAAGAGACTGGTAAAAAGAAAGAGAGAGAAAGAGACCGGAGAGAGAAAAGTGACTGAAGAGAGAGAGAGAGAGAGAAAGAGAAAAGAGACTGAAAAGAGAGAGAAAAGAGACTAGAGAGAGAAAAGTGACTGAAGAGAGAGAAAAGAGACTGAAAAGAGAGAAAAGAGACTGAAGAGAGCGAGAAAGAGAAACGATACTGAAAAGAGAGAGAAAAGAGACTGGAGAGAGAAAAGTGACTGAAGAGAGAGAAAAGAGACTGGTAAAAAGAGAGGGAGTAAGAGACTGGAGAGAGAAAAGTGACTGAAGAGAGAGAGAGAGAAAGAGAAAAGAGACTGAAAAGAGAGAGAAAAGAGACTAGAGAGAGAAAAGTGACTGAAGAGAGAGAAAAGAGACTGAAAAGAGAGAAAAGAGACTGAAGCGAGAGAGAGAAAGAGAAACGAGACTGAAAAGAGAGAGAAAAGAGACTGGAGAGAGAAAAGTGACTGAAGAGAGAGAAAAGAGACTGGTAAAAAGAGAGGGAGTAAGAGACTGGAGAGAGAAAAGTGACTGAAGAGAGAGAGAGAGAGAGAGAAAGAGAAAAGAGACTGAAAAGAGAGAGAAAAGAGACTGACGAGAGAAAAGTGACTGAAGAGAGAGAAAAGAGACTGAAAAGAGAGAAAAGAGACTGAAGAGAGAGAGAGAAAGAGAAACGAGACTGAAAAGAGAGAGAAAAGAGACTGGAGAGAGAAAAGTGACTGAAGAGAGAGAAAAGAGACTGGTAAAAAGAGAGGGAGTAAGAGACTGGAGAGAGAAAAGTGACTGAAGAGAGAGAGAGAAAAAGAGAAAAGAGACTGAAAAGAGAGAGTAAAGAGACTGACGAGAGAGAAGAGACTGAAAAGAGAGAGAGAAGTGACTGAAGAGAGAGAAAGAGAAAAGAGATTGGCGAAAGAGAGAGAAAAAGAAAAGAGACTGACAAGAGAAAAGAGACTGAAGGGGGAGAGAGAGAGAGAAAAGAGACTGAAGAGAGAGAGAGAGAGAGAGAGAGAAAAGAGACTGGAGAGAGAAAAGAGATTGGAGAGAGAGAGAAAAAAGACTGAAGAGAGAGAGAGAGAAAGAGAAAAGAGACTGAAAAGAGAGAGAAAAGAGACTAGAGAGAGAAAAGTGACTGAAGAGAGAGAAAAGAGACTGAAAATAGAGAAAAGAGACTGAAGAGAGAGAGAGAAAGAGAAAGGAGACTGAAAAGAGAGAGAAAAGAGACTGGAGAGAGAAAAGTGACTGAAGAGAGAGAAAAGAGACTGGTAAAAAGAGAGGGAGTAAGAGACTGGAGAGAGAAAAGTGACTGAAGAGAGAGAGAAAAAGAGAAAAGAGACTGAAAAGAGAGAGTAAAGAGACTGACGAGAGAAAAGAGACTGAAAAGAGAGAGAGAAGTGACTGAAGAGAGAGAAAGAGAAAAGAGATTGGCGAAAGAGAGAGAAAAAGAAAAGAGACTGACAAGAGAAAAGAGACTGAAGGGGGGGGAGAGAGAGAAAAGAGACTGAAGAGAGAGAGAGAGAGAGAGAGAGAGAGAGAGAGAGAGAGAGAGAGAGAGAAAAGAGACTGGAGAGAGAAAAGAGATTGGAGAGAGAGAGAAAAGAGACTGAAGAGAGAGAGAGAGAGATGAGACTGAAGAGAGAGACAATAGAGTGAAGAGAAAGAAAAGAGACTGAAGAGAAAGAAAAGAGACTGAAGAGAAAGAAAAGAGACTGAGGAGAAAGAAAAGAGACTGAGGAGAGAGACAATAGAGTGAAGAAAAAGAAAAGAGACTGAAGAGAGAGACAATAGAGTGAAGAGAAAGAAAAGAAACTGAAGGGAAAGAAAAGAGACTGAAGAGAGAGACAATAGAGTGAAGAAAAAGAAAAGAGACTGAAGGGAAAAGAAAAGAGACTGAAGAGAAAGAAAACAGACTGAAGAGAGAGACAATAGAGTGAAGGGAAAGAAAAGAGACTGAAGAGAGAGACAATAGAGTGAAGAGAAAGAAAAGAGACTGAAGGGAAAGAAAAGAGACTGAAAAGAGAGAAAAGAGACTGAAGAGAGAGAGAGAAAGAGAAAGGAGACTGAAAAGAGAGAGAAAAGAGACTGGAGAGAGAAAAGTGACTGAAGAGAGAGAAAAGAGACTGGTAAAAAGAGAGGGAGTAAGAGACTGGAGAGAGAAAAGTGACTGAAGAGAGAGAGAGAGAGAAAGAGAAAAGAGACTGAAAAGAGAGAGAAAAGAGACTAGAGAGAGAAAAGTGACTGAAGAGAGAGAAAAGAGACTGAAAAGAGAGAAAAGAGACTGAAGAGAGAGAGAGAAAGAGAAACGAGACTGAAAAGAGAGAGAAAAGAGACTGGAGAGAGAAAAGTGACTGAAGAGAGAGAAAAGAGACTGGTAAAAAGAGAGGGAGTAAGAGACTGGAGAGAGAAAAGTGACTGAAGAGAGAGAGAGAAAAAGAGAAAAGAGACTGAAAAGAGAGAGTAAAGAGACTGACGAGAGAAAAGAGACTGAAAAGAGAGAGAGAAGTGACTGAAGAGAGAGAAAGAGAAAAGAGATTGGCGAAAGAGAGAGAAAAAGAAAAGAGACTGACAAGAGAAAAGAGACTGAAGGGGGAGAGAGAGAGAGAAAAGAGACTGAAGAGAGAGAGAGAGAGAGAGAAAAGAGACTGGAGAGAGAAAAGAGATTGGAGAGAGAGAGAAAAAAGACTGAAGAGAGAGAGAGAGAGAAAGAGAAAAGAGACTGAAAAGAGAGAGAAAAGAGACTAGAGAGAGAAAAGTGACTGAAGAGAGAGAAAAGAGACTGAAAGAGAAAAGAGACTGAAGAGAGAGAGAGAAAGAGAAACGAGACTGAAAAGAGAGAGAAAAGAGACTGGAGAGAGAAAAGTGACTGAAGAGAGAGAAAAGAGACTGGAGAGAGAAAAGTGACTGAAGAGAGAGAGAAAAAGAGAAAAGAGACTGAAAAGAGAGAGTAAAGAGACTGACGAGAGAAAAGAGACTGAAAAGAGAGAGAGAAGTGACTGAAGAGAGAGAAAGAGAAAAGAGATTGGCGAAAGAGAGAGAAAAAGAAAAGAGACTGACAAGAGAAAAGAGACTGAAGGGGGGGGGAGAGAGAAAAGAGACTGAAGAGAGAGAGAGAGAGAGAGAGAGAGAGAGAGAGAGAGAAAAGAGACTGGAGAGAGAAAAGAGATTGGAGAGAGAGAGAAAAGAGACTGAAGAGAGAGAGAGAGAGATGAGACTGAAGAGAGAGACAATAGAGTGAAGAGAAAGAAAAGAGACTGAAGGGAAAGAATAGAGACTGAAGAGAGAGACAATAGAGTGAAGAGAAAGAAAAGAGACTGAAGAGAAAGAAAAGAGACTGAGGAGAGAGACAATAGAGTGAAGAAAAAGAAAAGAGACTGAAGAGAGAGACAATAGAGTGAAGAGAAAGAAAAGAAACTGAAGGGAAAGAAAAGAGACTGAAGAGAGAGACAATAGAGTGAAGAAAAAGAAAAGAGACTGAAGGGAAAAGAAAAGAGACTGAAGAGAAAGAAAACAGACTGAAGAGAGAGACAATAGAGTGAAGGGAAAGAAAAGAGACTGAAGAGAGAGACAATAGAGTGAAGAGAAAGAAAAGAGACTGAAGGGAAAGAAAAGAGACTGAAAAGAGAGAAAAGAGACTGAAGAGAGAGAGAGAAAGAGAAACGAGACTGAAAAGAGAGAGAAAAGAGACTGGAGAGAGAAAAGTGACTGAAGAGAGAGAAAAGAGACTGGTAAAAAGAGAGGGAGTAAGAGACTGGAGAGAGAAAAGTGACTGAAGAGAGAGAGAAAGAGAAAAGAGACTGAAAAGAGAGAGTAAAGAGACTGACGAGAGAAAAGAGACTGAAAAGAGAGAGAGAAGTGACTGAAGAGAGAGAAAGAGAAAAGAGATTGGCGAGAGAGAGAGAAAAAGAAAAGAGACTGACGAGAGAAAAGAGACTGAAGGGGGAGAGAGAGAGAAAAGAGACTGAAGAGAGAGAGAAAAGAGACTGGAGAGAGAAAAGAGATTGGAGAGAGAGAGAAAAGAGACTGAAGAGAGAGAGAGAGAAACGAGACTGAAGAGAGAGACAATAGAGTGAAGAGAAAGAAAAGAGACTGAAGGGAAAGAAAAGAGACTGAAGAGAGACAATAGAGTGAAGAAAAGAAAAGAGACTGAAGGGAAAGAAAAGAGACTGAAGAGAAAGAAAAGAGACTAAAGAGAGAGACAATAGAGTGAAGAGAAAGAAAACAGACTGAAGGGAAAGAAAAGAGACTGAAGAGAGAGACAATAGAGTGAAGAGAAAGAAAAGAGACTGAAGGGAAAGAAAAGAGACTGAAGAGAGAGACAATAGAGTGAAGAGAAAGAAAAGAGACTGAAGAGAGAGACAATAGAGTGAAGAGAAAGAAAAGAGACTGAAGGGAAAGAAAAGAGACTGAAGGGAAAGAAGAGAGACTGAAGAGAAAGAAAAGAGACTGAAGAGAGGAAAGAGACTAAACAGAGAGAATAAAGTGTGAATAAGACATTGAAAAGAAAAAGGAAGAAAAAGAATAGAGAAAAATATAAAAGAAAGTGAGAGTAAAGAAAGATTAAAAAGAAAAGTGAATTAAGAGTAAAAAAGAAATAAAAATGAAAAAGAAAAGTAAGACTAAAGAGATAAAAACGAGATTAAGGAAAAGAGATTAAAGACTAAATGGATAGATTGATGACGGAATAAAGAGAGAAAGACTAAAAAGAGAAAAGAGATAAATAAAGAGAGAATAAAGATGAAGAAAGTAAAGAGAGAGATTTGGAGAGTAAAAGAGACAGAGACAGAGATAAATATAAAGAAAGAAAAGAGAAAGATTTAGAGAGAAAGAGGAGAGAGATAATAGAGTCAGAGATAAATAGAGTGTCTGTGTGTGTGTGTGAGAGAGAGAGAGAGAGAGAGAGAGAGAGGGAAGTCAGAGATGAATTGAGTTAGAGAAAGAAAATAGTCAGAGATAAATAGAGACACATAGAGAAAATAGAGTCAGAGATAAATAGAGATAGAGACAGAGAGAGAGAAAGAGAAAGAGAGAGAATAGAGTCAGAGATAGAGTGAGAAAGAGAGAGAATAAAGTCAGAGATAAATAGAGACAGAGAGAGAAAATAGAGTCAGAGATAAATAGAGACAGAGAGAGAGAGAGAGAATAGAGTCAGAGATAGAGTCAGAGATGAATAGAGTGAGAGAGAGAATAGTCAGAGATAAATAGAGACAGAGAGAGTAAATAGAGTCAGAGATAAATAGAGAGAGACAGAGAGAGAAAATAGAGTCAGAGATAAATAGAGAGACAGAGAGAGAGAGAGAAGAGTCAGAGATGAATAGAGACAGAGAGAGTAAATAAAGTCAGAGATAAATAGAGAGAGACAGAGAGAGAGAGAATAGAGTCAGAGATAAATAGAGACAGAGAGAGTAAATAAAGTCAGAGATAAATAGAGAGAGACAGAGAGAGAGAGAATAGAGTCAGAGATGAATAGAGTGAGAGAGAGAGAATAGTCAGAGATAAATAGAGACAGAGAGAGTAAATAGAGTCAGAGATAAATAGAGATAGAGACAGAGAGAGAGATAAATACAGAGAGAGAGAGAGAGAAGTCAGAGATGAATTGAGTTAGAGAAAGAAAATAGTCAGAGATAAATAGAGACACAGAGAGAAAATAGAGTCAGAGATAAATAGAGAGACAGAGAGAGAGAGAAAGAGAGAGAATAGAGTCAGAGATAGAGTGAGAAAGAGAGAGAATAAAGTCAGAGATAAATAGAGACAGAGAGAGAAAATAGAGTCAGGATAAATAGAGAGACAGAGAGAGAGAGAGAGAGAATAGAGTCAGAGATAGAGTCAGAAATGAATAGAGTGAGAGAGAGAGAATAGTCAGAGATAAATAGAGACAGAGAGAGTAAATAGAGTCAGAGATAAATAGAGAGAGACAGAGAGAAAATAGAGTCAGAGATAAATAGAGAGACAGAGAGAGAGAGAGAGAGAGAGAAGAGTCAGAGATGAATAGAGACAGAGTAAATAAAGTCAGAGATAAATAGAGAGAGACAGAGAGAGAGAGAATAGAGTCAGAGATGAATAGAGCGAGAGAGAGAGAGAATAGTCAGAGATAAATAGAGACAGAGAGAGTAAATAGAGTCAGAGATAAATAGAGATAGAGACAGAGAGAGAGATAAATACAGAGAGAGAGAGAGAGAGAGAGAGAGAGAGAGAGAGGGAAGTCAGAGATGAATTGAGTTAGAGAAAGAAAATAGTCAGGGATAAATAGAGACACAGAGAGAAAATAGAGTCAGATAAATAGAGATAGAGACAGAGAGAGAGAGAAAGAGAGAGAATAGAGTCAGAGATAGTGAGAAAGAGAGAGAATAAAGTCAGAGATAAATAGAGACAGACAGAGAAAATAAAGTCAGAGATAAATAGAGAGACAGAGAGAGAGAGAATAGAGTCAGAGATAGAGTCAGAGATGAATAGAGTGAGAGAGAGAGAATAGTCAGAGATAAATAGAGTCAGAGAGAGTAAATAGAGTCAGAGATAAATAGAGAGAGACAGAGAGAAAATAGAGTCAGAGATAAATAGAGAGACAGAGAGAGAGAGAGAGAATAGAGTCAGAGATAGAGTCAGAGATGAATAGAGTGAGAGAAAGAGAATAGTCAGAGATAAATAGAGTCAGAGAGAGTAAATAGAGTCAGACATAAATAGAGAGAGACAGAGAGAGAGAGAATAGAGTCAGAGATAAATAAAGAGAGACAGAGAGAGAGAGAATAGAGTCAGAGATAAATAGAGAGAGACAGAGAGAGAGAGAATAGAGTCAGAGATAGAGTCAGAGATGAATAGATTGAGAGAGAGAGAATAGTCAGAGATAAATAGAGACAGAGAGAGTAAATAGAGTCAGACATAAATAGAGAGAGACAGAGAGAGAGAGAATAGAGTCAGAGATAAATAGAGAGAGACAGAGAGAGAGAATAGAGTCAGAGATAGAGTCAGAGATGAATAGATTGAGAGAGAGAGAATAGTCAGAGATAAATAGAGACAGAGAGAGTAAATAGAGTCAGACATAAATAGAGAGAGACAGAGAGAGAGAGAATAGAGTCAGAGATAAATAGAGAGAGACAGAGAGAGAGAGAATAGAGTCAGAGATAAATAGAGAGAGACAGAGAGAGAGAGAATAGAGTCAGAGATAGAGTCAGAGATGAACAGATTGAGAGAGAGAGAATAGTCAGAGATAAATAGAGACAGAGAGAGTAAATAGAGTCAGAGATAAATAGAGAGAGACAGAGAGAGAGAATAGAGTCAGAGATAGAGTCAGAGATGAATAGAGAGAGACAGAGAGAGAGAGAATAGAGTCAGAGATAGAGTCAGAGATGAATAGAGAGACAGAGAGAGAGATAAATACAGAGAGAGAGAGAGAGAGAGAGAGAATAGAGTCAGAAATAGAGTCAGAGATGAATAGAGAGAGACAGAGAGAGAGATAAATACAGAGAGAGAGAGAGAGAGAATAGAGTCAGGGATAAATCGAGACAGAGAGAGTAAATAGACTCAGAGATAAATAGAGATAGAGAGAGAGAGAGAGATAAATACAGAAAGAGAGAGAGAGAGAATATAGTCAGAGATGAATAGAGTGAGAGAGAGAATAGTCAGAGATAAATAGAGACAGAGAGAGTAAATAGAGTTAGAGATGAATAGAGAGAGAGAGAGAGAGAGAATGGAGTCAGAGATAAATAGAGAGAGAGAGAGAGAGAGATAAATAGAGATAAATACAGAGAGAGAGAGAGAGAGAATGGAGTCAGAGATAAATAGAGAGAGAGAGAGAGATAAATAGAGATAAATACAGAGAGAGAGAGAGAGAATGGAGTCAGAGATAAATAGAGAGAGAGAGAGAGAATAGAGTCAGAGATAAATAGAGACAGAGAGAGTAAATAGAGTTAGAGATGAATAGAGAGAGAGAGAGAGATAAATAGAGATAAATACAGAGAGAGAGAGAGAGAGAATGGAGTCAGAGATAAATAGAGAGAGAGAGTAAATAGAGTTAGAGATGAATAGAGAGAGAGAGAGAGAGAATGGAGTCAGAGATAAATAGAGAGAGAGAGAGTAAATAGAGTTAGAGATGAATAGAGAGAGAGAGAGAGAGAGAATGGAGTCAGAGATAAATAGAGAGAGAGAGAGTAAATAGAGTTAGAGATGAATAGAGAGAGAGAGAGAGAGAGAATGGAGTCAGAGATAAATAGAGAGAGAGAGAGAGAATGGAGTCAGAGATAAATAGAGAGAGAGAGAGAGCAGCAGGTAGGTTTGGAATTCTCTCGTTTAAAATTCTGCCTGTGTTTAGACCTCCAGAAGGGAGGCGGGACCCCCCGAGTCTCTGTTATGTTCTAATTAGCTGGATATTTCCTTCAGTTCTCAGTCAGCCGGCCGAGCTTCTTTCCTTTCTTCTCCTCCCGACCCGAGTCGAGGCGCCGAGGCGTTCCGTAAGAATATTTGAGCAAACGCTTCAGTTCTATATTAGGAAGTGGAGAAAGCAGTGTTTACACGTTCACGCTGAGTTACGCTCGGGGACGAGCGCTTTCTCTTCTTTTAGTCTTTTCTCTTCTTTCCTGTCAGAGCTTCAAACAGCTTCTGCCACGCTGGAGATATTCAGGTTTACTTTCAAGCTCAGAGACTCACGTGGTCTGTAGATTCCTCAGCAGCTTCTCTCACCTTGATGAGGCTCTCGTGGTCATTTCTTCAAGCAGCATCAGGAGGAGCCACCTGAGCGGCTGTTCCAGCAAGTAGTTTCAAGTATGTCCACATACTTTTGGCCATATAGAGTGTTTAAACAGTGCAGGAATCAAAGAAATCAAAAACCACACCTGTATGAGCTTGTTGGACATCTCATCTGACCACACCTGTATGAGCTTGTTGGACATCTCATCTGACCACACCTGTTGGAGCTTGTTGGACATCTCACCTGACCACACCTGTTGGAGCTTGTTGGACATCTCATCTGACCACACCTGTATGAGCTTGTTGGGCATCTCATTTGACCCCACCTGTATGAGTTTGTTGGACATCTCATCTGACCACACCTGTTGGAGCTTGTTGGACATCTCATCTGACCACACCTGTATGAGCTTGTTGGGCATCTCATTTGACCCCACCTGTATGAGTTTGTTGGACATCTCATTTGACCCCACCTGTATGAGTTTGTTGGACATCTCATCTGACCACACCTGTTGGAGCTTGTTAGACATCTTATCTAACCACACCTGTGGGAGCTTGTTGGACATCTTATCTGACCACACCTGTATGAGCTTGTTGGACATCATATCTGACCACACCTGTATGAGCTTGTTGGACATCATATCTGACCACACCTGTATGAGCTTGTTGGACATCTCATCTGACCACACCTGTATGAGCTTGTTGGACATCTCATCTGACCACACCTATTGGAGCTTGTTGGACATCTCACCTGACCACACCTGTTGGAGCTTGTTGGACATCTCATCTGACCACACCTGTATGAGCTTGTTGGGCATCTCATTTGACCCCACCTGTATGAGTTTGTTGGACATCTCATCTGACCACACCTGTTGGAGCTTGTTGGACATCTCATCTGACCACACCTGTATGAGCTTGTTGGGCATCTCATTTGACCCCACCTGTATGAGTTTGTTGGACATCTCATTTGACCCCACCTGTATGAGTTTGTTGGACATCTCATCTGACCACACCTGTTGGAGCTTGTTAGACATCTTATCTAACCACACCTGTGGGAGCTTGTTGGACATCTTATCTGACCACACCTGTATGAGCTTGTTGGACATCATATCTGACCACACCTGTATGAGCTTGTTGGACATCATATCTGACCACACCTGTATGAGCTTGTTGGACATCTCATCTGACCACACCTGTATGAGCTTGTTGGACATCTCATCTGACCACACCTGTTGGAGCTTGTTGGACATCTCATCTGACCACACCTGTTGGAGCTTGTTGGACATCTCATCTGACTACACCTGTATGAGCTTGTTGGACATCTCATTTGACCCCACCTGTATGAGTTTGTTGGACATCTCATCTGACCACACCTGTTGGAGCTTGTTGAACATCTCATTTGACCCCACCTGTATGAGTTTTTGGACATCTCATCTGACCACACCTGTATAAGCTTGTTGGACATCTTATCTGACCACACCTGTATAAGCTTGTTGGACATCTTATCTGACCACACCTGTTGGAGCTTGCTGGACATCTCATTGTATTGGAAGAAGTTTGGGTTATACTGAAAAGGGTTTGACTGTACTGGGAGGGGTTTTGGTTGTACTCGGAAGAGTTTTAAGTGTACTGGGAGGAATTTTGGGTGTACTGGAAGGGTTTTGGTTGTACTGGAAGGGGTTTGGTTGCACTGGGAGGGGTTTTTGGTGTACTGGGAGGGGATTTGGTTGAACTGGAAGGAGTTTGGGTTTTAGTGGGATGAATTTGGGGTGTATTTGTAGGGGTTTTGGTTACTAGAAGGAGGTTGGGTTGTACTGGGAGGAGGTTGTTTTTGTACTGAAAGGGGTTTTGGGTTATACTGGGATGGGGTTTGGTTGTACTGGAAGGGGGTTTGGTTTTACTGGAAGGGTTTTGGTTGTACTGGGAGGAGTTTTAATTGTACTGGGAGGGGTTTTGGTTGTACTGGGAGGAGTTTTAATTGCACTGGGAGGTATTTTGGGTGGACTGGAAGGGGTTTGGTTGTACTGGGAGGGGTTTTGGTTGTACTGGGAGGGTATTTGATTGTACTGGAAGGAGTTTGGGTTCAGTGGGATGAATTTGGGGTGTATTGGGAGGAGTCCTGGTTACTAGAAGGAGGTTGGGTTGTACTGGGAGGAGGTTGTTTTTGTACTGAAAAGGGTTTCGGGATATACTGGGATGGGGTTTGGTTGTGCTGGAAGGGGTTTTGGTTGTACTTAGAGAGGGTTGGGTTATACTGGGAGGAGTTTTGGTTGTACTGGAAGGGGTTTGGTTGTACTGGAAGGCTTTAGGTTGTACTAGGAGGAGTTTTAATTGTCTTGGGAGGAATTTTGGGTGTACTGGAAGGGGTTTTGGTTGTACTGGAAGGGTTTGTGGTTGTACCTAGACGGGGTTGGGTTATACTGGGAGGAGTTTTGGTTGTACTGGAAGGGGTTTTGGTTGTACTGGGAGGAGGTTATTTTTGTACTGAAAGGGGTTTTGGGTTCTACTGGGATGGGGTTTGGTTGTACTGGAAGGGGTTTTGGTTGTACCTAGACGGGGTTGGGTTATACTGGGAGGAGTTTTGGTTGTACTGGAAGGGGTTTTGGTTGTACTGAAAGGGATTTGGTTGTACTGGAAGGGGTTTGGTTGAACTAGAAGGGGTTTGGTTGTACTGGAAGGGATTTGGTTGTACTGGAAGGGGTTTGGTTGAACTAGAAGGGGTTTGGTTGTACTGAAAGGGATTTGGTTGTACTGGAAGGGGTTTGGTTGAACTAGAAGGGGTTTGGTTGTACTGGAAGGGATTTGGTTGTATTGGAAGGGGTTTGGTTGAACTAGAAGGGGTTTGGTTGTACTGGAAGGGGTTTGATTGTATTGGAAGGGGTTTTATTTGTACTGGAAGGGGTTTGGTTGAACTAGAAGGGGTTTGGTTGAACTTGAAGGGGTTTTGGTTGCACTGGTAGGGGTTTGGTTGAACTAGAAGGCGTTTGGTTGAACTAGAAGGGGTTTGGTTGAACTAGAAGGGGTTTGGTTGAACTTGAAGGGGTTTTGGTTGCACTGGTAGGGGTTTTGGTTGAACTAGAAGGCGTTTGGTTGAACTAGAAGGGGTTTGGTTAAACTAGAAGGGGTTTGGTTGAACTAGAAGGGGTTTGGTTGAACTAGAAGGGGTTTTGGTTGAACTAGAAGGGGTTTTGGTTGAACTAGAAGGGGTTTTGGTTGAACTAGAAGGGGTATCTTGTATCTTGGAGTGACAGATATTGTATTGCTTTAACATGTGGCTTGAATACGTCTCAGACCACCTCCTGGAGTGGTTTGAATGACTGGATTTTGATTATATGTTGATGTTGATTATAAACGTGTCTTGGGTTCGTTTACTTGTGTTTTTATGGGTCTATAGATATAATCCTGATACTCAACATGCATTTAGTGACCAACAGGGTCTTAGACAGCTTATTAAAGTAATCTCACCATGTAACATTGCACAAACCCAGCAACTACAGTTGACCAACTTCAAATGTGGCTCATTAGCCATTAATTCTAGAACGTAATGCCAGAGAAACTTTGAGAATATTTATAGTTATATTGGACATTATAGCTCCTTAGTTCAGCTGAACTGGGGGAACCGGCAGTCCTAGCAGTTCCACATGGGAGCAGCTATTAATCGAACCCAAGCTTTTATCCACTTTTATATACAACTGTGTCATATAGTGGCAAATGTCATGTAATGAAGTCTATATAAGATTACAGAACAGCTCCACAGGGTCTGATATATAAAGACTTATGATCTACACTCATATTAGCCTCGCATAAAGAAGCGAACCTCAGACACATGACATGCCTGGGCTGATTTGTGGTGAGCGAGAAAAATGTGAGGACTTGATTTCTGTCCAAACCTGGACGTCCTGCGGTGTTGGGTTCCATGCTAACTGTTTTCGCAGCGTGTGTGGCTACTTTCCTGATCTGTTATCCAAACGGAATGCGCCTCACGTCAGCCTCCATCTGCTGCGGACGCTTCATCTGCATTCTTCCGCTCCCTCCTGGTTTTCCTTCTTTCTTTTTCGCTCCCTCTGACGCTCCCATTCATTTACTTTGGCTGGACCGCACGTATGCAGGCTCACCCCAGGAGCCAACCTCACACTGGGCTGAGCTGGGCAGCCTCCCGCGGAGCCAACGGGCCATAAAAATACTAACTAGACGCGTCCTGACGTTCAATATTCCACACTGGTATAGTGGAGTTTTTCATTGTTTTCCATTAGAGCTAGTACTGCGGTAATATCACAGCATACAGATTTGAAAAAGAAGGGTCAAGAAAATAGTCCAGTATAGTGACATCATATGTCATATATGTAAGTAATTAGATGGAAGTTTGATGATGTCACATATATGCACACCTCCTGGTATCTACACACACTGTCCATTATATCAGCTCCATTGACCATACAGGAGCTCCACTTACAGACTGTAGTTCATCTGATTCTCTGTATACTTTATTACTCTGTTCTTTAATGATCAGAGCCTCCACAGGACCACCACATGCAGCGACACTGATGTGGTGGTGGTGTGTTAGCGTGTGTTGTGCTGGTGTGAGTGGATCAGACCCATCAGTGCTGCTGCTGGAGTGTTTAAACACTGTGTCCACTCACTGTCCACTCTATTAGACACTCCTACTACTTGCTGGTCCACCTTGTAGATGTAGAGTCAGAGACAGTAGCTCATCTGCTGCTGCACAGTTTGTGTTCCTCTAGTCCTTCATCAGTGGACACAGGACGCCGCCCACAGGACACTGCTGTCTGGATAGTTTTGGTTGCTGGACGCTGGACACTTCAGCACAACACACTCTAACACACCACCACTACGTCAGTGTTACTGCAAACATTCCTCCCAGTACAACAAACATTCCTCCCAGTACAACCCAAACTGCTTTCAATGCCCACTACCCAAGCTCTGTGGTGGTCCTGTGGGGGTCCTGATCATTGAAGAACAGGGTATTAAAGTATACAGAGAATCAGATGAACTACAGTCTGTAAGTGTAGCTCCTATATGGTCGGTGGAGCTCATTAAACACACTGACACACACACACACACATGCCAAGATGCCATTTGCCACCAGTTTTGCTGTATTTCAGAGCTGCAACGTTACTGGACTATCAAAAAGCACAAGGTGTACGATACTCAGGGACATGGCGAAGGTACGGAAGGCTGAAAAACGACCACCTTTAAACAAGAAACATAAGATAAAACGTCAAGACTGGGCCAAGAAATATCTTAAGACTGATTTTTCTAAGGTTTTATGGACTGATGAAATGAGAGTGGCTCTTGATGGGCCAGATGGATGGGCCCAAGTCTGGATCAGTGAAGGGGAGAGAGCTCCACTCCGACTCAGATGCCAGCAAGGTGGAGGTGGGGTACTGGTATGGACTGGTATCATCAAAGAACTTGTGGGACCTTTTCAGGTTGAGGATGGAGTGAAGCTCAACTCCCAGACCTACTGCCAGTTTCTGGAAAACACCTTCTTCAAGCAGTGGTACGGGAAGAAGTCGGTATCGTTTAAGAATAAGATGATGTTCATGCAGGACAATGCTCCATCACATGCATCCAAATACTCCACAGCGTGGCTGGCCAGTAAAGGTCTAAAAGAAGAAAAAACAATGTTCACCTGATCTGAACCCCATAGAGAACCTGTGGTCCCTCATAAAATGTGAGATCTTCAGGGAGGGATAACAGTACACCTCTCTGAACAGTGTCTGGGAGGCTGTGGTGGCAGAATCTATGGATGGAAGGCTTTTGAGTGTCATCGTAAAGAAAGGTGGCTATACTGGTCACTGATTTGTTTTTGGTTTTGTTTTTAATTTCGTAAATGTCGTGTTATATTGGTGTACCTGGTGAAAATAAACAAACAAGATGGGTACGTATTTGGTTTTTATTAAGTTGCTTAATAATTCTGCACAGGAATAGTTGCTGGAACATGCAAAAGTTTGGAATAACATATGAAGTAAAATATGAGATTGACATATAAATATCGTATGTACTGTTTGTAGGCATAATATATACAAAATCTCCACAAAATTAAAAATAAATGTGTTTCAAAAATGATTTTTTAAATGTAAGTAACAGAAATCTGTTGAAAATGTGTTGTTAATATGATAGAATTAAGTTTTTACAAAATCAAGTTTTACCAGAATAAAGCCCTAATACAAACTTAACAACTTATAATATAATATAATATAAAATAATAAAATTCGTCTCCAAAATAATGTTCTAATAATATGACTATTAAGAGCACTTTGATAAAATCTAAGTCTAAATATTGAATAAAGTATAAGGTTCCATGTCCAACAGCATTTTATTCATAACAAGAATAAAATAATTAAACACATTTTTTAGCCAAATCTAAAAAAACCCAGTCCAACTAAAAATATTAAGCTTTGAGTCTTTTGGGTTGATTGAGAACATAGTTGTTGTTCAATAATAAAAAGAATCCTCTCAAATACAACCTGCCTAATATTTCTGCACACACTGTACATTATATATATATATATATATATATATATATATATATATATATATATATATATATATATATAGTATATATATATACATCTTAAGGGCACACCAACAAAAACAGCTTGTTTAATTTAAAGGGATAACAGAGGTCAGAAATGGTCTCGTACATAAACATAATACAATAACCGAATACAGGATATTACTCCTTTAAAGCAAGTCTGCTCCCCGTGTGCTAGTAAGGAAAGATAATAACACAGCATTAGTTCGACACAAATTCAAACCCACTGATGGCCGCTGAGTAGCCAAAGGGGAAATGGCTGCAGAGCCCCAGAACAGAAAGCGAATCATCTCCGGGTATGAAGAAGCATTTATTCAGCCTGTTCCTGACACCGGAACTTTCCCAGCCTTATCACCGAAGGCCGTGTTACTCCGTTCCCTCAACAAGAGCAGAGATATGAGACCCATGATAAGAAACATGATTCCTAATCAAATTATACGTTAATTATAGGGGTCCAAGTACTGGAGCTACGAGGCTAATGTAGCTAACAAGTGGTGGAAGATAATCACCAATTAGCGTCCTGCAAACTGCATGCCTGAATCATCACTGGCCTCAAATCAGGTCGAGTTGTCGAGTCATCTCAAACTGATATGAGCTGAGATTACAGGGGCTGGAGCTACAGCTGGAAGGTACTTAGGTTGTGCTTCCGTCTTCACACTGTTCTTATTGGTTGAACTGCACTGGTTTAACTTCATGACTGCTCCAGGCTGTGAATGTGCTGGAACATACAAAAGTTTGGAATAACATATGAAGTAAAATATGAGATTGACATATGAATATCGTATGTACCGTTTGTAGGCATAATATATACAAAATCTCCACAAAATTTAAAATAAATGTGTTTCAAAAATGATTTTTTAAATGTAAGTAACAGAAATCTATTGAAAATGTGTAGTTTATATGATAGAATTAAGTTTTACCAGAATAAAGCCCTAATATAAACTTAAGAATTTATAATATAATATAATGTAAAATGATATAACAATCAGAATGAATTTCTAATAAAATTCCTCTATAAAATGATAAGTCTAAATATTGAATAAAGTATAAGGTTCCATGTCAAGTGCAGGCAACAGCATTTTATTCATAACATGAATAAAATAATTAAACACATTTTGGCATATGATTATTATTATATCTAAAATTACATTTATACAGAATTGAAATCCAGAGATAAGTCCTAATACAACTTTAATACAATTAGATACAATTAATAGATATAATAAATATAATATAATATAATATAATATAATATAATAAAATCCATATCCAAACTTACATAAAATTAATACATCAGGAGTATGAATATAATATAATATAATATAATATAATATAATATAATATAATATAAAACATTCAGTATGTTTTTCTAATGAAATTCATATCCAAAATGATATTATAATCAAGTTAATATTAAGAGTGTTATTATAATATAATATAATATAATATAATATAATATAATATAATATAATATAATATAATATAATATAATATAATATAATATATAAAAACTTTGTTGCATAAAATTTGCAGGTAGTAGTATTTTATTAATACAATAAACAAAATTATTTAACAAATTTTGGTATACAAACCATATCTAGAAAAAAAACTAAATTAAAATCCAGAATTAAGTCCTAATAAAAATTTAATACAACTTTAATATAACATATATAACATAAAACAATATAACATTCAGCATGACTTTCAAATAAAATCCATATCCAAATGATGATGTTTTAATAATATTAATATTAAGACTATTATTATAATATAATATGAAAATATATGAGATCTTGATGCAGAAAAGTTGACAACAAGTAGTATAAATACAAAATTTCAAATACAAATATTGAATACAATATGCAATTCCATCTGAAGTGAAGGAAATAGCACTTTATTCATAACATTAATAACATTTTTACCAACATTTTTGGTATGTGATAAATATCTATAATTGCGTTTTTACAAAATTGACATCCAGAATTAAGACCTAATACAACTTTAATATAATATAATATGATATATTCATTACGACTTTAAAATAAAATCCAAAAATATGCCCTAATAATATTAAAGCTAAGAGTATGATTATTATATTAATATATTATAAAAAATATATCAAATATCTAGGCAGAAAAGTTGACAACAAATAGTATAACTAGAAAATTCCAAATATGAATATTAAATAAAGTATGCAGTATCATCTCAATGTAGCCAAAAACATTTTTATTCATAACATGAATATAATTAATGAACACATTTCGGTATATGATTAATATCTAGAAGTTTTTACACAATTAAAATCTAGAATAAAGTCCTAATACAACTAATATAATATAATATAATATAATATAATATAATATATTATAATATAATATAATATAATATAATATAATATAATATAATATAATATAATATAATATAATATTCATTATGACTTTCAAATAAAATTCATATGCAAAAATATTATTATAATTAATACATCTCCATCTCAAGTGCAGGCAATAACATTTTATTCATAACATTGATACAATTATTGAACACAGGTATGTCAGGTGATTGTAGGGTGGTGATCAGTAGTCTATGTGAGTGTGACCCTTTGACCCTTCCTTGTCTCTCCACACATCCACATCATGTGTAATTGCCTTGAGCTCCAGCAAATTGCTTTAGGCAAGCGTGACCGGAGATGCTGTGCAGCACACAGAGCACCACAGAGAACATCATCCCAGCAGTGCTAGTGTGTTTGTGGGGGTGTTTGCTGGTCAGATGTGTTCTGTATTATATGATCTTAACGTGTATTATGGCTTGTATGGCCGTGTTTTCATTGACCGGCCATCTGTTGTAGCTCCACCTTGCTGATGTACATCCTCTAGTCCTTCATCCATGCTCAGTTTCTGAGCTGCTGTTGGCTGGACATATTCAGATATATCAGTACTGCCACCAGGCCGGGGTCAGTGATGTGCTGAGAAAGAACCAGCACCCAAATAATATCTGGACAGTAGAGGAGGGCTGAAGCAACAGATGGAGTCTATAATTGTTTCTTCTCAAAACGTTTTGAATAAACGAGCGTGTTTCTTTGGCAGTAACATAACAGATGAAATGAAATAGAAAGCTGTTTAGATGGAACAGAAGGCCACCCATGTTGCCCAAGCCTCATAAGCACTCAAACTTTTCCAGGGTTTAAACCAGCTTGGGCCACAAGAGTCCCAGTAAGTGCTTCTACATAGAAAAGAAAGCTGTCAAATCATTATTTACTCAAGTCCGATGACTGTAAATACACTATACTGCGGTGATAATACACTATAAGTATTCACTCATCTGTCTTCACACACATATGAACTTAATCCATAGGGTTTAATATGATGTCGGCCCAACCTTTGCAGCTATAACAGCTTCAACTCTTCTGGAAAGGCTCTCCACACGGTTTAGGAGTGTGTTTATGGGAATGTTGGACCGTTCTTCCAGAAGACCATTAGTGAGGTCAGACATTGATGTTGGACGAGAAGGTCTGGCTCACAGTCTCCGCTCTAATTCATCCCAAAGGTGTTCTATCAGGTTGAGGTCAGGACTCTGTGCAGGCCAGTCAAGTTCTTCCACACCAAACTCGCTCCTCCATGTCTTTATGGAGCTGCTTTGTGCACTGGTGGGTAATCATATTGGAACAGGAAGGGGCTGTCCCCAAACAGTACCCACAAAGCTGGGAGCATAAAATTCTCCAGAATCTCTTGGTCTGCTGAAGCTTTAAGAGTTCCTTTCACTGGAACCTAAGGGACCGAGCCCAACTTCTGAAAAACAACCTCACAGCATCATCCCCCCTCCACCAAACTTTACACTCAGCACAATGCAGTAAGACAAATAGTACCGCTCTCCTGGTTACCAACAAACCCAGACTCGTCCATGGGATTGCCAGACGGAGAAGCGTTGATTGGTCACTCTCTAGAGAACACAACTCCACTGCTCTAGAGTCCAGTGGCGGCGTGCTTTACACGACTGCATCCGATGCTTTGCATTGTGCTTGGTGATGTAGGGCTTGGATGCAGCTGCTCGGCCATGAAAACCCATTCCATGAAGCTCTCTACGCTCCGTTCTTGAGCTGATCTGAAGACCAGATGAGGTTTGGATGTCTGTAGTGATTGACTCAGCCACAATCCACTTTGTTATAACACCACTGACAGTCCACTGTGGAATATTTAGTAGTGAGGAAACTTCACGACTGGACTTGCTGCACAGGTGGCGTCCTATCACGGTACCACTCTGGAGATCACTGAGCTCCTGAGAGTGACCCATTCTTTACTAATGTGTGTAGAAGCAGTCTGCATGACTAGGTACTTGGTTTTATACACCTGTGGTCATGAAAGTGATTGGAACACCTGAATTCAATGATTTTGATGAGTGAATAGATTTGGCGATATAGTGTATGTCCAGAGGATTAGCACACCGTAGGTTGAAAACGTGGTTCTCAGCGTGGGGACGTGTGAGTCACGAGAAAGCTGCATGGTTTTGTGCTTCCTCCTAAGTACCAGGCTTAATGAAACAAGTTTCTAATCAGAAGCAGGAACCATTACGAAGCTGCACCTCTGTTGCTCCTGTGTTATCAGTGCAGCAGCAGGCGAGGTCACAGTGTGTGTTTATTAAGCCAGAGCGATGGTGGAAGGGATGTAGAGTTGTGGGGCTTCAAGTTTATTTTTTCTTGCTTGCAATGAGACATAATTACTCTCCAGTGGAGACTTAGTAATCATTATGCTGAAAGCAGCAGAGGACCCCTGTTTTGTGGAATGCATTGTGCATTGAGGAGTCCTGATCAGTTTTCCATTAATGCAGGAATGTAGAACTTTTTGCCACTTATGTCTGTAGGGCTGGGCGATATGGGAAAAAATCTCGATAATTTTTTTAATATCAGTCAATATCGATATATATCGCGATATAAATCAAATCACTATTGCCTTTTTACTTTAAGTGAGAAGTGCAGATATCAAAATTAAAAAATGTTTTCATCCTCTGATTTATTTTCTATAAGAAGATAGACAAATGTACTATAGAACATTACACAACTGTATTTCAAATAAATTAAACACACACACACACACACACACACACTATATATAGTTCTGTTTAAAGCGCAGAGAGCACCATGAAGACCAAGGAACACACCAGGCAGGTCCGAGATACTGTTGTGGAGAAGTTTAAAGCCGGATTTGGATACAAAATGATTTCCCAAGCTTTAAACATCTCAAGGAGCATAGGACAACCATCAGTCGTACACTGCACAAAACTGGCCTTTATGGAAGAGTGGCGAGAAGAAAGCCATTTCTCAAAGATATCCATAAAAAGTCTCGTTTAAAGTTTGCCACAAGCCACCTGGGAGACACACCAAACATGTGGAAGAAGGTGCTCTGGTCAGATGAAACCAAAATCGAACTTTTTGGCCACAATGCAAAACGTTATGTTTGGCGTAAAAGCAACACACCATCCCCACTGTCAAACATAATAGTGCCCGCCACACTTTTCAGTTTTTTTATTTATAAAAATGTTTGAAATATTCAATAAATTTCGTTCCAATTCACAATTGTGTCCCACTTGTTGTTGATTCTTTACAAAAAATTACAATTTCATATCTTTATGTTTGAAGCCTGAAATGTGGCAAAAGGTTGAAAAGTTCAAGGGGGCCAAAAACTTTTACAAGGCACACTATATATATATATATATATATATATATATATAGTATTCACACACAGAGACTGTGTTAAGCAGGCTGTTGCTGGCTCTTTAAGTTTGGGCTGAGGAAAGGACTCAGCTCATAGCGGTGGTTGATTTAGTGATTCTGTTTTCAGTAGAAAATAAAGTTTTCCTACTCAAGATTTTTGGTTATTAAGTCAACTTTTGCTTTTGCTACAGTATACATATTTATCTTTATGGATTACGAAATTACGTCGACTAGCACGTGGGTTAAGCTGTCGCTATGCCTACACTCTGTGCTGTGTGCTTCAACTAAACATGAAAAGGCTGGAACTCTAGTTTAGCCACTTGATTAGTTTGGGGTGGAGCTATTCTCATTCTCATTGGCTATTGGCTCTCAAAACATGGATGGAACTTACTTCTGTTGACTTTCTATTGATTACATCTTAAAGTTCTATTGAGGAAACATTATTTCACGATAATTATCGTTATCATTTTATCGCCCAGCCATAGTTTGTACCCAGCAGAATTTGACCTCCGCATTTAACCCATCCATGCAGTGAAACACTTGCCCAGAGTGGTGGGCAGCCCTATCCACAGTGGGGTTAACTGTCTTGCCCAAGGGCACTTCAGTCGTGTCATGTCGATTCATGGGATGAAACAAATCAGCAACCTTCCAGTCATAATGCTGCTTCCCCAACCTCCTGCCCACACCTGCACTGTACATCCTGTACATATCACTGAGCTGTTAGTGACCCTCCTATCACTACTAGTTGTGACCAACTGTCGTAGCTCCTCAGGAATCAGGTCATTCAGTTGTGTCCACCATAGCAATGGCAGGATTGAAGCATCACCACGAGGCCTCCAAACTCAAACACACCACATCACCAGAACCTGGATTCGTCGCTAAAGATGGAGCAAGTTTAAGACCAGAAAACTGTAGAAAACAAGTCCATTGATCTTCTCCAGTGGTCTGTCTGGGCCTTCCACAGCCTGTTCACTGTGTGTCTGTGCCCTCACAGCCTAGATGGTGGGCAATTCTTCCAAATGACCATCCTGCTTCTCTCAGTCCGATGATGTGTCCACTCCCAAAGTCTGTAAACTCTCAAATGACCATCCTGCTTCTCTCAATCCGATGATGCGTCCAACTTCCAAAGTCTGGCAGTCAACGAGACCACTTCCAGAGGTACGTGACCCAAAAGTAGCCACTGAGAGCCACTTTTTATGGGGCGTCGAGGAAGCAATCTCACAATTCTTTGGTCAATTAGTCTATATTCTATGATTTTCTGTGCTATACTAACAGAACCTCTTGCCCTATTCTTTTCTTCCTGAACTGAGGAGTAGCAGCATTAATCAAACATTAGTTGCACAGCATCAAACGAAGGCAAGGCGTGCTTACAGCTTCCAACGGGAGAGGCCGGTACTAACTGTTTGGTGGGCGAAAGTAGAAGGTAGGAGCTTTAATAAAGTGGATGCTGAGTATATATATATAAATCATCATAACTACCATGAGCTCACAATAGCGGCCCAAGGTGAAGACAGATGGTTCCTCGGCTTATAAATCCAGCAGCAGATCCATATTCCACACCATTTTGCACTTACCTCGAGCCATTCGTTTCACCCCAAACGACATTAGCAGCTGATCTGGCAGCGGCGGTGCGGACTGTCAGACTTGGACAGGACAGTGTGGCCGTCCAGGACGTAATCCGGTGGGTAATTGATAGGGCCTTCTCAGTCTTTCCACGGGAAATCTAACTGAGTGATTTCTCAGAAATGAGAAAACACACTGCACCTTCGGCGGTAATCCACCTTTGCAAGTCCCGTTCAACAGGAGGCTCAGAGAATCAGAGCTGCTTCGGCTGGCCAAGTAAGATGTCACTTAGAAGAAATTTATCTTGGCAGCTGACAGGACGTAATCAGACTGTGTCATCGAGAGCGGCCCATCCACAACCACTTAGACTGGGATGTTCGAGGCAGGCTGCTGTGGATAAACCCCTCGTTACGAAGACGAATGATCATCAGCACTGGACGTGCAGAACACAATGATACAGACAGACGAGTCATCCTTCACTGTCCTGCCCACGTGTGGGAGAGTGCATGTGCAGTGCCCACCAAGATAGCATTGCAGGGCTGAATGCATGGTCCCTATAGCAAGGGTGGTCCAGTACCTCTGGTATTGCTGTATACTGTCTCAGGTTTGATCCACTTGTCTTCTAGGATAAAAGAGTCACTGCAATGCTGACTGATCCTATTTATCATATCATCACTGTCCAATGAAAATTTCTACCACCGTGGTCAGGTGTCCACATACTTTTGGCCACTATTTTATAATGAAAATTTCTGTCCTGGTCTCTTTCAAATGAAAGCCCAAACTGGTGTGGTCAGCTGTCCACATACTTTTGGCCATATAGCATATTTAATGCATGACTCACAATTTGATTTATGCATGGTTTAAACACAGTATATGGCCAAAAGTATATGGACACCTGACCAAACATGTTTGAGCTTGTTGGACATCTCATCTAAAAGAGACCAGGACAGAAATGTCCCATCACAGGATAAAAGTCCCTGCAGTACTGACTGATCTCATTTATTTTATAATGAAACATTTCTGTCCTGGTCTCTTTCAAAGAAGAGGTCCAACATGTTCAAACAGGTGTGGTCGGGTGTCCACATACTTTTGGCCATATTGTGTTTTTAGACACAATGCATGGCTCAGAATTTTATATATGCATCGTTTACATGCCCTGGGTGGCCAAAACTATGTGCACACCTGACCACACCTGTTGGAGCTTGTTGGACACCTCATCTGACCACACCTGTATTTTGGAGATACTCGTTTTTCTTTGGACAGCGAGGAGATGATGAAACTTTTCAGACCTGGTCTCTTTCAGATAAAGTGTCCAACAAGCTCAAACAGGTGTGGTCACGTGTCCACATACTTTTGGCCATGTAGCATATCCAATAAGCTCGTACAGGTGTGGTCAGATGTCCACATAGTTTTGGCAATACAGTGTGTGTAAATGATGCATATATCAAATTCTGAGTCATGCATTGTGGCTAAACAAACAGGTGGCTACACCTGTTTGAGCTTGTTGGACACCTCATCTGACCACACCTGTATTTTGGAGATACTCGTTTTTCAGACCTGTTCTCTTTCAGATAAGGTGTCCAACAAGGTCATACATGTGTGGTCAAGTGTCCACATACTTTTGGCCATAAAGTGTGTCTCACTACTTGATTCATGCATAATTTAAACACACTATTTGGCCAAAAGTATGTGTCCAACAGGATAATACAGGTGTGGTCAGGTGTCCGCATATAATTTTGCACATATTGTGTGTGTAGCCACAATGCATGACTCAGAATTTGAAATATGCATCATTTACACACACTGTATGGCCAAAACTATGTGGACACCTGACCACAACTGTAATACTGACTGATCTTATTTATCCTATGATGAAACATTTCTGTGTTGAGATGAGATGAGATATCTAACGCACCCATTCAGGTGTGGTCAGGTGTCCACATACTTTTGGCCACATAGTGTGTTTAAATGATGCATAAGTCAAATGGTGAGTCATGCGTTGCGTTTAATTAATCCGCAGAGCTTCTGTTGGGGTGGGGGGGTGGGGGGGGGGGTTGAGACTCACGTGACCTGCCTTCATTTGCACATCTCTGCGAGTCAGAAAGAGCCTCAATTTACTCCATTCTGCTCTCGTGAAAAGAGCGGTTGAAGCGCTGCCTCACCTCCGCCAGCGGGAGCGAGCGGGGCGAATGCCTCTGTTCTCGTGCAGACGCAGAGAGGAAGCCGTGCGGGAGAACCAGATTAAATTCACTGCGTATAAACCGCGACTCAGAGGCAGTTCAGAGGCGGCCAATTAGGCGCTTAATTGTGATCGAATTACCGAAAGACGCACACGAGTGGCGAAACAAGCTCAGGAAGATCGTCTTGAACACTCGCGGTTGTTTATTCATGCGAATAAGTACTTGCGGTGATTTGGAAATGTTTAGGGAGAGTGGCCTCATGAAATATTCATGAGCAGGTCCGCTGGAAAAAAAAATTAATGCAGCCAGTTCTTTAAATAAAAACAGCTTTTATATTAGAAATAACACAATACGTCGCCGTCTAGAGAAGAACTTTACAGGAGAGGACAAAAACGAGGAGCCACCTGAGCTACTTTCCCAGCAGGACCGAAGAGGTAGTTTTAAGTATGTCCACATACTTTTGGCCATACAGAGTGTTTAAATTATGCAGATATCACACCTGTATGAGCTTGTTGGACATCTCATCTGACCACACCTGTATGAGCTTGTTGGACATCTTGTCTGATCACACTTGTATGAACTTGTTGGACGTCTCATCTGACCACACCCATATGAGCTTGTTGGACATCTCATCTGACCACACCCATATGAGCTTGTTGGACATCTCATCTGACCACACCTGTATAAGCTTGGTGGACATCTTATCTGATCACACTTGTATATGCTTGTTGAGGACAAAAACGAGGAGCCACCTGAGCTACTTTCCCAGCAGGACCGAAGAGGTAGTTTTAAGTATGTCCACATACTTTTGGCCATACAGAGTGTTTAAATTATGCAGATATCACACCTGTATGAGCTTGTTGGACATCTCATCTGACCACACCTGTATGAGCTTGTTGGACATCTTGTCTGATCACACTTGTATGAACTTGTTGGACGTCTCATCTGACCACACCCATATGAGCTTGTTGGACATCTCATCTGACCACACCCATATGAGCTTGTTGGACATCTCATCTGACCACACCCATATGAGCTTGTTGGACATCTCATCTGACCACACCTGTATAAGCTTGGTGGACATCTTATCTGATCACACTTGTATATGCTTGTTGGACATCTTGTCTGACCACACTTGTATAAGCTTGTTGGACATCTTGTCTGACCACACTTGTATAAGCTTGTTGGACATCTTGTCTGATCACAATTGTATAAGCTTGTTGGACATCTTGTCTGACCACACTTGCATAAGCTTGTTGGATATCTTGTCTGATCACACTTGTATAAGCTTGTTGGACATTTTGTCTGATCACACCTGTATGAGCTTGTTAGACATCTCGTCTGACCACACTTGTATAAGCTTGTTGGACATCTTGTCTGATCACACTTGTATAAGCTTGTTGGACATTTTGTCTGATCACACCTGTATGAGCTTGTTAGACATCTCGTCTGACCACACTTGTATAAGCTTGTTGGACATCTTGTCTGACCACACTTGTACAAGCTTGTTGGACATTTTGTCTGATCACACTTGTATAAGCTTGTTGGACATTTTGTCTGATCACACTTGTATAAGCTTGTTGGACATTTTGTCTGATCACACCTATATGAGCTTGTTGGACACCTCATCTGACCACACCTGTATGAGCTTGTTGGACATCTTGTCTGATCACACCTGTATGAGCTTGTTGGACATCTCAAATGGCAACTGTACAGCAGAGGCCAAAAACTTACTTTACTTTCAATTTAAGTCAATGGAACCAGAAATCCAAGTAAATCCAAGTGATTTTGGTGCATTTCTATTGGTCCATCCATCATAAAATTATATATATATAATATATTAATATTTAGTATAATGTATAATATCTAAATAAAAAATATTGGGTTTAGCATTTAGTGTGTCCCACTCTTTACTACAATTCCATTCTAGAGAATTACTTTTAGTTTTTCTCAGCTTAGAGTTTTTCTTTCTTTCTGAGAATATTTTCTATTTATCCACACCTCCAAAGAGTGCCAGAGCAGGCAATCGAGAAAACTGGGAGAAGTCCCGGGGTGCTGTAAGGTGTTGGGATGCTTACTGTGATCTAATGAATAACACAAGAGTGTTTAGACAAACTATTCATGTTGCATCCAAGTGTACATACGTGGTAATGTAGGGATTAAACCATTTGAAAGACATTTTAGAGGTACTTGTTTTTTCAGTGGTAGAATCCAATTAATCCCAAGTTTACATTTAGACACATTAGTCCATAAAACATAACTAAACTGTCCAGTTCTGGTGTTTCCTGGTTATATCATATTGGAATACTATTGAGTGTTTTATGGCAATCCTAATAGATATCCTATATGAGTCTTATCGAAATCCTATTAACCATACTATAGCAGTCTTAATGGACATCCTATAGGAATCCTATTGATCATCCTATAATACCCCTAATGGACATCATATAGGAATCCTACAGAAACCTAGTAATCATCATATACTACTCCTGTAGGACGTCATATAGGTATCCTATGGAAATCCTGTTGATCATTTTATTTGTTCTATTGGTTGGTTCTGTTTTCTGCTGTTCAATATGCAATTAAACCAAATTACAAATTTAGAATCATCAACCTTTAACAGCTTACTAAACTTTGCATATGTCCAGTTTTGGTGTTCCCCGATTCTATCGTTAGGAATACTATTGATTGTTCTATGGCAATCCAAATAGATATTCTATAGAAGTCCTATTGAAATCCTATTGACCAACCTATATCAGTCTTACTGGACATCCTATAGGAATCCTATGAAAATCCTAGTAATCATTCTATTTGTTGTATTGGTTGGTTCTGTTTTCTGCTATTCATTATGAAATTATACCCAATTATAAATTTAGATTCATCTGTCCATAAAACCATACCAAACTTTACATTTGTCCAGTTCTGGTGTTCCCCAGTTATATTGTTAGGAATGCTATTGAATGTTTTATGGTAATCCTAATGCACATCCTGTAGGAGTCCTATCGAAATCCTATTGACCATCCTATAGCAGTCCTACTTGACATCATATAGGAATCCTAAAGAAATCCTAGTGATCATCCAATAGCAGTCTTACTGGTCATAATATAGGAATCCTATTGAAATCCTAGTGATCATCCTATAGCAGTCCTACTGGTCACAATATAAGAATCCTATTGAAATCCTATTGATCATTCTACTGAAATCCTATTGTTTCTGTTGATTGGCTGGTATTTTCTGCTGTTCACATTCCATTTAAACCCAATTATAAATTTAGATTCATCCGCCTATAAAACCATACTAAACTTTACGTTTGTCCAGTTTTGGTGTTCCATCGTTCTATCGTTAAGAATACTATTTAGTGTTTTATGGTAATCCTAATAGACATCCTAAAGGAGTCCTACTGAAATTCTATTACCTATCCTATAAGCAGTACTACTGGACATCATATAGGAATCCTATTGAAAACCTATTGCTCATTCCTGTGGGAAGCACATTGAAATTCTAATTGAATGTTTGTGAAATAAATAAATAAAAAATGTACACTAGATAAATTATGCACTGAGAACTGCACTAATGCATTAATTTAAATACATAAATAATTAAATTAATATATAGCATTATTCATGTAGGAGATGGTTTAATATACATCAGCTTTTCCAGAGGTAGCATAGTAAGAAAGTAGACAAAAAGCAGCTACTAATATATATATATATATATATATATATATATATATATATATGTACACCTTGTTTTGCAGTAATGGGACATTCTCTAACACTCAAATGTGAACAAATGAATTGAGAGCACAGGATGGAATATGAATTATACTGTGAGATGGATAGAAGGTCAGGCCCAGAATAGACAAGGCTCATCCTGTTAAGATACATTCCTGATTTTCCTGGTTCAACACAATCAGCCGAAATGATTCACACAAGTAGTAACTTGCCTAATTAATCAAAAAAAAAAAAAATCCCATAAATATATTCCAGCCAAAAGATGACACGGTGTCCTTGTGTTCTGAAAATACACTGCCAGTGCTGGGCTTTGAATTAAATCAGCTTGAAAGATGTTGGAGAGGAATGTGGCCCTCAAAAAAACTCTCTAAAATACTGGCCTTAAAAAGACTGGGCCACTATATATCACACCTCGCTACCCAGCACAGTTCATATTTCACCTTCATCAGAAACTATGCTGGATTTCTCCAACGTTAACCCGTGATATGAGTCAGACATGTAGTGTTCCATCCATGAAGGCTCATCCAAGAGAGCATAAATGTCCACACTGTCTCTTTGACCCTACCAACCCCCATGGCGTCATCACTCACCAGCTAAGCTGGGTGTCAGCTGGTGTACCAGAATTGGGTGTTAGGGATCTACTCCAGACCATCTAGTGGCATTCCAGAAACATTCAGTGGAGCTTCATGTGTCTCAGAAGAAGCACTTGTCAGCTTCACCCTCCAAGCTTGGTAGCATCATGTGATCAGGGGCGTAGCACCGGATTTTGGGCCCCGGGCACAGCAGTGTGACTGGACCCCCGCACAACCCCCATGGAAGAAAACAAAGGAAAGGGCTGAAGGGTTAAACAGCTGACAATCATTAAAACAAGCGTGCTTTGAATTATCAGGCTTAGTTCAGTAACAATTAGACTTAAGCTTAGTCTTTGTTCTAAGTTTAAGCTATCAATGTAATTCTAAATTTAGAAATTTAGCAGATCAAAAGTTTAAACATGGATTTAAATATATTTATTGATATTTTTCCTGAAAGTGCTTAACAAATGCACGTTGGAACACCTATTAGCTACCTGCTTCTGGAACGAACCGTGTGGGTTTACAGGTTAGCTGCTGGGCTGAGGCTGAACTCTGCTGGGTTATAAATCACAGAAATACTATTACATTAACTAACTTGTTGGAATTAGTCCAATCCTGTGATTCTCTATCAGCTTGTGTTTGTCACTGATTGGGCTTTAGGTTTCAGAAAGTAACTAGACAGAATGTAGCTAGAATATAGTCAACACCAAAGAAGTTATATTTTGGTGATGGTGAAGAACTGAAAAGACAAGTAGGACTTCAAATATGACCACAGCTAATGTAGCCTTGTATTTGATTTTATAATATCAGACAATCAAAACGAGAAACCAAAATGAATTTATTTCTGAAGCTTTTTGAGGACCCTTTATTCTGGGAATAAGAGACTCTAAGAGTCTAAAGCCTGTGAGATATGGAAAGACCTAGCTAGCGGACAGAATTAGTCACCACTAAATTGAAGGGTAGTGATGTTTAATATCGTCTGTAAGCCAAAGTATCTCAGTGTCTGGGGCATATACCACGTTCCTAATGGTTAGGACTTCAGGAGCTGGACAGAATGCCTTACATATTAGAACTACCAACAACCTGAGGTTTTGATTTACTGTGGGTGAGACCAGTCTAAGCTTTCCCGCTCTTGGGCGCCCCCTGTGGTGCAGTCTGATCACCTCAGTCATCTCAGTATAGGTTTTTCCCGTATGGTGCTTTTACCTGCACCCAAGAGTGATCACAGAAATGGTAACCGTTGTGCTCTCCGGCTCCTTCTCTTTCAGGTACATGGCCATCATCCATCCATTGAAGCAGCGGCTGTCGTCCACTCAGACCAAGGTGATTATCGGGGTGATCTGGGTGTTAGCCCTCCTGCTGGCCTTCCCACAGTACTACTACTCCAACATTGATCAGCTGCCCGGCCGCATCGTCTGCTACATCGACTGGCCCGAGTACACCGTCATGAACTTCAAAACAATGTAAGAATGAAACTACTGGGTGGGTGGTAACCCTTTGTCCTAAGGGTGGGCAAAAATATGAAATAATAATATCATACAACTATACATGCAAAGATGTCAAAAGTATTCACATTCATTACTCAGGTAGAAGTATAGATACTAAGGTTTAAAATACTTCTCTAGAAGTTGAAGTATCAACTGAAGCTTTTTACTCCAGTAAAAGTGTAAAAGTACTGCTTTCAGAACTACTTAAAGTATAAAAGTAAAAGTAATGTAAGGAAAAAAAAAACATTAAGAACAAAAGCTTAGGCCTCACCTCTATAGTGCACTAGCCCACCTCCCCAAAAAAAAATCTTCTAAAAGCCATACTGGCTATAATGTTATATTAAAATGTTAATGTTGATAAATTTGAGATGCGCTAGGCTTCCTGTTTCAGCCGCATATACGCCCATTGAACACGAATGTAGTTTAGTACAATGTAAATATATGAAAAAAGCATATCTGTTACTACTGAACATTAACATGTGTTTTATGGAGCAAAAGATATAATGACTAGTTGTCTATAAGTGTTGTAATGGAGCAAAAAGTCATGTTATCAATAATCTTTACTGGAATGTAAATGTACATGAATGAAAACAAGCTGAAATGAAATAAATAGGAGTAACAAGACTATGTTTAAAATGTAAGGAGTAGAAAGTACTGATAATAGAGTGTAAATGTAAGGAGTAGAAAGTAAAAAATAAAAATCAGTAAAGTATAAATGACCAAAATAACCAAAATGACACCATTATATATGACTATATATATATATATATATATGTGTGTGTGTGTGTGTGTGTGTGTGTTGCTGAAGTTTGCAAACAAGAAAGAAAACAATTGGTAAAAATAAATTAATATAATAAGATGTTGTTGTAATGGATTGACATCAGCTACTTCTAATTATGCAGTTGATGCAGTTACTATTGGTAACAGGCTCCCTGTACTTGGCCTAAATTTGTTTTTTTTTTATCATGAACAGAGATGGGTAATAAATATTATTGTTATCACAATATTGGTAGGATTATATCAATACCATTATCAATACCAATAATGCCATCATTTGACTGTCCGTAACATGGTTTGAAAAGATGTGAAAAAGATTCAGAATATAAAGATGTGGAAAGGCTGTGGTCATCTCCCTACATCAGCCATAAGCAAAATACAAAATTAGTCACCCCTGGTTGTCAGAACAGCTTACACCAAGTTCAAACCTTAATAGCACGACTTCCACCCAGAAACGCTGCACTGCTTCAGATTTATGTAATGTTGTATTGGTGTTTCAGGAGGTTGCTGGTGTTTGATTTGCACAACTACTGCCTTGCATATTGTTGCATTGGAACTGAGATTATGTCATTCAGTTAAAGAAACGTTCAAGTTGGGATTTCTAAGTTTGTTAACTCTAAGTAAGTTTGTTAACTAGGATTTTCAATGGACCTTGACTTACGGGTGGGGTGGTGGAATTTGCTTAGGCTATTTTTAGCTTCTGGCCAAGAAGTGAATGTTTTTAGCTTTAGCTAAATGAGGCTGTGCTTTGAAACTGCTGTGTCTGCTGTTTTTCAAACTCTGGAATTAAAAGTTTAAGGTATGGACCAGAGCCAAACTCTGGTGGAGTTTTCCAAGGAGTTCCTTTAAACTACAATATAATCGCAATTTTAGCTGCATTATGAATAACTTTAGTGAAGAGACCCCACACTTTTGAATAGCCGTGACCAGAGATACAGAGTGATCCTCGGAATTGCAATAGGCATGGGAATACATGAAGCAGAACGCCTCCCAATGATCCAGTCTAGTACCAACCACTTGTAAAAACAGATAAATTGATAGATAGATACTTTATTCAGAAAACTGTATATATGACACAATCAACAACATGTCTTTGTGGAACTTCTGGTCTGTTGGAAGCATTATAGCTTGTTGGTGGACCAATTTCCATTTGGTCTACTATCAGATACAGCTTAAGCTAGAAAGATTCAGCGTCTTCGTATCTCAGTGGAGAATCTTCAGTTTTAAGAAAGCTGGTCCTGCAGTGAAGTTAATCCATGTCTGGGAAACACAATCTACCCCTAGGCTTGTTGTTTATCTTAGTTTATTAGATAAAGGTTTGATTTCAGAGCCCCCCCCTATGAGTTCTTGTTTGTTTGCACTGTGTAGCTTGTTCAGTCTAGACTAAACAATTTGTATTGTTTAGTCTAGGCTAAGGGCTCAGTTCAGGTCTTCATATCTGATTGCATCTGTGTGCTTAGACGAGCTATCAGTTTAATGGTGCACAGATCAGAGTGGAAAACTGGGATTTTCTTGCTGCTGAGATCTGAAGGGACAGATAAAGCCCTGCCTGGATAGAAGCAGGAGATCAGACCGGATTCTCTGTCACATAGTAGCCTTTTCATCTACAGCAGTTGGTACTGGTAGCAGCAGCATTGCCGACTTGGTACATGGTCTAGGATGCCGATCGGGTCACGGACCTTAAAATTGATTGTTTTTAAGTGATAGACTGAATCCTGGTCCAGGATGAATTATGCTCAGTGATAATTGCTCATTGGTGAGGTATACGCTTCCATTACATTACAACATTATCCACTTACCTCCAGCTCCAGCTAAATTAAAGAAGCACACATGTCTGGGCATATTGACTGCGTTTGATATATGGAGGAAATTGCATTAATTGCTTTTTTTGGCAAACGTTCGAGTACAAGTACATTTTTATCGGTTTAGTGGACATAAAGGAGTTCCAGACTTTGCTGCAGTTCCGGGCTTAATAAATTAATCACTATGGCTTGTGGCAGTCTGGAGCGCTGGATCTCATTCCAGATCACTGCTCTCCTGAACAGACCGCTGAGGAGCTCCAACAGTGCATTCTTGACATACTGATTTGTTTTACAGAGCAACGATTCAGTTTAGCTGGACAGCTTAAACTAGCGTTCCCTAACACTGGGAGACACTGCACATAGAGATAACCTGCCTCCAGCACACCTGGTTCAGCTAACCAGCACATTAACATTAAGTCCTTACTTGGTGGGATTGGGTGTGATAAAGCATTATAATGTGCAGGGCAGGGGGCCACCAGTGCCACAGTTTGAAATCACTGGTTTTTACCGAACTGGCCACTGGGCTTGATTAGTATTGGACAGTATTGGATAAATATCCACTTTTAGTTATCTTGTTAATTATACTTGAGGAGATATCCTACTGATTTGTGTTTTTACTGTCAGTCATGTGTTTAAAACAGGACTCAACTCATTTAAGTACTTCATTCTTAAAAACAAATGTACTGCAAAGAGTTTTTTTGCACAAAACCTTTCAGTAGGTGTGCACTGATGAGGGCTGTGTTGGCAAGAAACTGGCAATATGATACATATCATGATACATAGGTTTTGATTTGGTTTGTTGTTCATATCTCAAATTTTGCCATAGTATAAAACACATAGCTCAATATGCATTTTTTTAATGCTAATGTTAGAAGTGTTTCTATATTCTACTTGTTTACATTGGCGTGGAAGAGAATAATGACTGAAGAACACTGCTGTCTAGCTATCGTGGGTTTAATCTCAACACAAAATGAACCACAGTGTACCACAAATCTTTGATTGCCAAGTATTTAAAATCAAATCTTAATATTGTTTAGATTTTCTTATACCTCGTGTGCTGAAGAGGTATAATCACTGGATCTTATACTAGAAGGAAAAAAAAACATTATTTGATATGATCCTTCAGCCTAAACCAGTTTGTAACTCTGCAACAGAATGAGGTTTTAGGTGAAAACAAAATAATTCTCTTTCGCAGGAAAGTAAAGTTTTGCCTTTTGTTCTTAGCACTGTTCTTAGCATTGCTAATTCACTGACTTTTAACCCTGGAGATTGGTGCAGAGACTGCTGGCACATAGCAACGCAGACAAAGATCTCGCCGAGCTAACTAGTAACTAACAAAACGGTGAATGGAGAAGAATGGACAGATTCCCTTGCGTTTATATGCTCTCCAGCTGTTTTCCCCATGTGTTTGATCTGCAGTGAGAAACATTCAAACACTAAGAAGCTTCTCATTCGAATTCCCCAGTTCCACCTTAAATAGAGTAGCAGTTATATTCTGACATTTTATATCTGAGAATTATATATTATCTGAGAACAATTTATTTTTTGGCTTCTCCTGTAAAGTTGCCATTTTGGAGAAACTTGTTTTTCGTGGGCTGCTATGATAAAGTCCACCAAAGTTATTGGAGGAGTAGATATTGCTGTTACTGAGTGATCTCCAAAACAGCTGGAAACTATATTTTAACGGTTAGCAGGTTACTGTGAAGGACTGAAAAGGTTCCTCACTATCGAATCTCTTACTCAAACATAGGATCTTCAGGGAACTGGAAGACAACGTAAGAGTGGAGCAAAAACCAATTGGTTTGGTGCCTGAGGGTTCATTTTGTTCTCGTTTTTGGCCTTAGTCAAGAAAATCACTGTATAAATAAAGGCCCAGTGGGCGCCTTTGCGCCTGGGTTCAGAAAAATGCATAATAACTTCATTTCATGGCTTTTTGTTTTCTATGAGTTTGCGTCTGTTGGGTTTTCACGGCGAAGCTTGGTAAAAACAATAGCGTGGGTGTAAGATAGAGCGAAGTCCTTGTCCTCAAGAGAAGCAGCGGGGAGGGAAAGTTCACCTTAACAAAAAGCCGACGCTTGAGTCACGTTTCTCTCACGCAGAAACCTGCCTCGGGTGACAACACCCACGCTTCTGCGAATACAGACAGCTACCACTGTGCGCTCCTCAGAGGAGGTAAGCCACCGAAGAGTGTGGGGTAGAGTTTGTCAAGAAAATTGGCCACGTCCTTGAGTTAGTGGGGTTAAGTACAGCTCCGCTGTAGACACGAACTCCAGCTTCCTCCCACTTTCCACCTCTGTTTTCCTGTAAAGGTCCTTCCTCCTTAGTTGATCTCGTCTCCAGACTTAAGACTACAACCTCCTCTATCCTGACATCAACTTGACGTGTGGCCCACTACTGTAGGATATACAGTCTGTGGCGCCAGAGTCTTCTGGCTTCTTCCTTTGGCTTAGATGCAGACGTGTATTGACTGTTCAGAACATATCCATCCGTGAACTCGGCTACATCATTAGAAATGCGTTCCCTTGAAAGATACAGAGCTCTGGTTATCAGGGAAAACTCAGCTGAGGTTGGGAATGAAGCAGTTTCAGAGGTAAACAGTACAGCTGGGATTTAAGTTTGAAGTATTGTGCAATTGTGTTGCTAGGCTGCCTCACTCACCTACACCAACCTTCACCCTGCGGTGCCTAGCCATGTCCTTCAAACAAAAGTTCCTGCGAATGACCACATTGCCCCATTTGCCAAGGAGCAGCAACCCTGCTGCCTACCAATCCCACCAAAGCCCTGCCTGAGGGCTCCAGACCTAAGATGGTCTAGTGCCCCCCGAGCTTGGCCTCTGGGCTAATGGGGTGTTTATGTCACGCGCAATCGCCGAAGGTGCTGGGGGAGCTGGCAGTGCGCTGGCAATTCCAGGGAGCCCGGAGGGGCTCTCTGAGTGACTGGGAAGTTTCGGTTGGGTCCTGGGGGCCATCGCTTTGAAGAGCCTCATGCAGGGCCATCTGTAGAAATGCATGCATTGCCAAATTGTAGGCCAACCACGGGAAACTCTCAGAAGGCGAGCCTCTCCTCTTTCTCTGTATTGGAGTGAGCCCAGCTTCTCCTGGGATTGGTATTCAATGGAGTTTCTTTTTTAAAACACATGGGCCGCGGCACACTCTCACCAAACCTCCTCCGAGTAGCACTGAAGTGAATGCAATTTCGCAAATGGCCTGGGCCTTTATCCGAGCCAAGAGAAAGAGAGTTCGCTGCTCCATCTCCCGGGTCACCCACTACGCTCACTTCGCAGCTTGACCATCGGGATCAAAACTAAGGTTTAGCACAGTGGCCTCGCTACGGACCAGGAGGTGGAGCATGGAAGATGGGTTTTGTAGCACAGGTACCATCCTCATGCCACATTTCTCATGGATGATGGCACCACCTTCTCATGTCTCTCATTGGTTCCTGAGGAACTAGTGGCTGGCACACTCAAATATTTAAAAAAAACGTATGCCCCTATTTTTTTCCCATATGGGAAACAGTGAAATGATCTTAAGGCACTGAAGTATAGTTCCTATATGTCTTCAATCCAAATGTAGACATTTAATTTACTATCCGAAACCATCATCAGTTACCCTACATACGTATGCAGAGCTGTAAATCTTAATAAAGTACATCTAAAATTGATTTCTCTGAGGACTGTTTTGCTTTAAAACATGTACCGCTCCACCACAATTATGTTTTTATGAAAAACTGTTTTCATTTTGAGATATACGATTGATCTGTCAGTCATATCGATTGTTCAATTGGTACTGAATAAAAACAGTTTCACCCTCAGAACTCTTCTCCCTACCACCCACCGTCCAACAGACCCTTTGGGTTTAAAAAAAACATGGCAGTGAGTTCATAATGATAATAATTGTTATTATAATAGGGGAAAAAACAGGGGAGCTATTTGGGGGAATCGGTAGGAAAGAATAATTGGCTAGGCTGTATTCCGCCTTTCCACTGTCTTATGCTTGGCCTCGTGTAGCCATGAATGTGTTGTAAAATATGTTTTAGATTTCATGTAATAACGTTCTGTGATGGAGCTTTTAAAGGTGGACGTCTGGTTCCATTCGCCACCACTGTAACTCGTTTAGTTCCTCTGAAACACTCAGAGTGGCTGTGTTAATATTTTAATCCTTTTATTATGTACATCTTTTGAATGGGTGGGATTCCTCTTGAAGAGTGTTCCATACACACCAGAATAGAGCTGTTAGGTTGCCTCCGTCCACCCCGTATTCCGACAGGAGCGTTCGACTGCTAACTCTGTCTGTGTCGGCGGTGTGAAGCATATCGAGTTTCTCACTCTCATCGCTGACACTGTGATACACGTGTTTAGCAGTCAGAGCAAAGCTAGGACTCTCTCCCGATGTGTGAACGCAGCCTTTAGAGCAGCCTGTTCACCCTCAGGCACAAAGAACAATGAGGTATCGCTGCCGCAGGACAAGAGGCCGACCCTCACGCCCACCTTCTCTGAAAAAGAGAACAGCGAGTGTTAAGTCTTCCCCCCTGGCCGTCCAGAGGCCGTCTCCCAGCTGGCCTGGTTCCAGTGATGGCACTATGAGCAGCAGCCCGATCATGTCGGAGAGGCTGCCGCACTTATTATTTTCATAATGAAGCCACATTGTCCGGCACGTCTGGGTTAAATGATGGAGGTGAAGCCTGTAGCAAGCAGAGCTGGAGCTGATTGGAGGTCAGGCTCTTTGAGTCGGAGGCATGTGCAGGAGGCAGAGCTTTAATCAGGCCTGGAATTTTTGAGTATTGAATATGAACTTAACTTAAACCCACCCACCTTCAACCACATCTTCTGACCATCAATAAACAACGTTTACAAAAAAACAGTCTCAAACTGAGCTTCCATCACTCTAAAACTTGATTTGGGTGGCCAGATTGAGACGCATCGGTACAAATCTGATTGGAATGGTTTTGATCTGATATGTAAATATGTCCCAAAGTCTGAAAATCAGTGTGTAACATTAGAAACTATCGCCAATGAAAAATATATTTTCTGCAATTAATTATAATACACATTATAATATCAATGATGAAAACCATAAACATATATACCAGTACTGTATATATATATATATTCTAAATCGGTAGGCTTTAATATGACGTCTACCCAACCTTTGCAGCTATAACAGCTTCGACTCGTCCATTGGTTTGCCAGACGGAGAAGCGTGATTGGTCACTCCAGAGAACATGTTTCACACAAACGTCCAACACTCTGCATTGTTCTTGGTGATGTTAGGCTTGGATGCAGCTACACGGCCATGAAAACCTATTCCATGAAGCTCTCTACGCTCTGTTCTTGAGCTGATCTGAAGAACACATGAAGTTTGGAGGTCTGTAGTGAAGACTCTACAGAAAGTGCACTATGCTCCTCAGCTGTCATTGTACGTGTTCTACCACTTGGTGGCTGAGTTGCTGTCGTTCCCAATCACTTCTACTTTGTTATAACATCACTGATAGTCCACTGTGGAATATTTAGTAGTGAGGAAACTTCACGACTGGACTTGTTGCACAGGTGGTGTCCTATCATGGTACCACGCTGGAGTTCACTGAGCTCCTGAGAGCGACCCACTCTTTCACTAATGTGTGTAGAAGCAGTCTGCATGACTAGCTGCTTGGTTTTATACACCTGTGGCCATGGAAGTGATTGGAACACCTGAGTTCAATGATTGGGATGGGTGAGTGAACACTTTTGGAAATAAAGTATTTTTTTTTTTAATCGAGTGATAGATTTACCTTTCATTAGAAAAAACTGTTTGGCTGTGTGACATGTTCACATGTTTTGAAAGAGAAAGCAAAGCGGACCTCTGTGGGTCACCTTTTTACATTTTTATTGGTTAGTAATTGAGTTTCCCTCCCCGGAGACAGCAGTGACCAATTCAATGGGTCTCATTTCATTTCAGAAAGCCAAAATGAGCTATGTAGCCTGAAGGCAACGCAACATCATCAAAGGTTACCATTTTTTGTGTGTTTTCATGAAACATTTGATGACTTCATGTACGATTGTTCAAAGCTTTGTTAGTTAAATGAGCCACAGAGTAACAAAGATACAAACTAGAAAAACAAAGACAACCAGAGTAACAGCGTAACCACAATGCTAAACAACAAAGGGTGCAAACCAATGGTATATAAGCCCACAGGAAAACCTTGAACACCTGGCACAAGGTGAGGGGCGTAACAAGTGGGCGGAGACAAGGAGGAGCAAACAACCAAAACAAACAGAAGCACATGGATCATGACAGAACAGAGTCAAAACAAAAGCATAGACTACAGGAAGAAGCAAAGTCATGTATTGACTACCATTGTTTGTTTTTAATATTGTTTTTATTCATTTGGTTAAAAAAATGCAACAATAAAACAAAAATCAGATCAAAAGATTACAGCCAGGATTCATCCTTGGCTAATTGAAAAGCTTGGCATCAAAAAATAATGAAATTAAAAATTATGTAATGTGTTTCAACACTGACTTTGAAGATGATATTTGTGTTAAATATGCCACCCATTGAAAAACACATAGGAAAAAGCGGATTGTGTGGCGCTACGCTAGCTTGAACCTGTCACAGTCCACTGTACTAATACATGCTAATGCGCGGATGCGCAAGACACTGTTGACAGCCACCCTAGCCCTTTGGGTTCATACGCTGGCCTCATGCCAGCTCGTGCAGAGCTTGGCACTGTTCTAGTAGGCAACATGATACTGCCGTAGCTTAGCATGCAAAAGTATTACCACAGAATGGGTTTATTCCAGCTCACTGAAGCCTCACTGACGCAACTTACAGGATAAATACTCAAATCTGACTGTTAGCCTATGCTATGTTGCTCCACAGTTGCTAGCATTAGCCAAGCGAGAAAGTCTTTTACACACAACCACACAAGTTCATTTCCGTTTACTGAAGCTTTATTGATGCAAGTTTAGAGAATAAAGGTTCAAATATGAACAACTAAACGTGTTTCTATGTGTGGAACTGTTAACCTAAGCTGCTCCAAGTTTGTTAGCATTAGCTAAATTGTGTCAACAAACTGTTTTGCTGCCCACAACGTTATCTGACAATGTAGTGGTAATGTAAAAAGCACCACCTTGAAAGCAAAACTATAAGAAAGTAGACAAAATGTCACGGCTAAGCTTAGCACACAACAAAACAGGCACATGTAGAGAATAAATAGCAGCTAAGTGTGTTTGCTGTGTGTCTAGCTGTTAGCCTAAGCTATGTGTTCCAAATCTGAGTAAGTGGAATTAAAGGACTAGTGCCAGAGTGACCGAATTAGACAACCTCTCTGGTTATTAATGTTGCAGCGGGAGCTTATTTTTGTTTCTGCTCTGCCTCATCAGCATGCAGAGCAGAGGGAGGAAGGGGCAGAATTCAGAGCTGGGGCAGCAAGGGGGCATTTTCTTGCATATTCAGTGATCTAAAGATAGAAGCTTCTAAAAATACTGTTCACTGTCCAGTCGCTATACAGAAACTAAGCTGAACAAATATATATCTGTATAACTGCTGCTGTATAGATTCAGTCTGTAGTTATAAGGAGTGTTCCCTTCCTGACCAGGGTGACCTGACTTTTCCACTGCTGGTCCACCCTCGGACCACCCATATCTAAGTTATTTTTTATCTCTAAAAACAGATTTTAAATGTGTACAGCCTTTAATTTTAGAAAATAAATTAAATAATAAATTAGCTAACTAACACAAACAGGCTGTTTTCACTGTATTCGGTTTCGCAAACCAAAACATTTAAATATATATATATATATATATATATATATTTAAATATATATCTGTATACCTGCTGCTGTGTAGATTAAGTCTGAGGTTATAAGGAGTGTTCCGTTCCAGACCAGGGTGACCAGACGTTCCTAAAAGGACAGACGTCTCGAGTCTCGGATAGCGAGCATATGTCAGTCTGGTTTCTTGATAAGGTCGACACCCTGCTGACTGTTTCCCACTGCTGGTCCATCCTCGGACCACCCAGATCTAAGTAGTATCTCTAAAACAGATTTTAAATGTGTACAGCCTTTCCATCCATCCATCCATCCATTATCTTCTGCTTTATCAGGGTTACAGGGGGAGCCAATGGGCAGGTTGCCAGTCCATCCCATGACCGTGTCCAGCCTTTCATTTTAGAAAATAAATGAGGACAAATATTATAAACAACTGAGGGAAAAACTAATGAAATAATGGCTAGGCCTGATATAAAATGAGGTAATGCTAACTAGCTAAGGCAAAGATGCTTTAGCTGGGCATCACATAAAAACATGTAATAATGTGAACATGAAGAAGAGTTCATAGCAAGAAACACATTATAAAACCCTGTAGTTGCCCACAAAACTAGTCCACAAAGACCAGTTTGGCTTTTGCCAGTGGGCGCTAATGTTAGCTAGATAAGCTAACTAACATAAGAGCCCAATGGCACCAAAATATCTATCATTTTTATTTGTTTAAAAATGATAGAATAATGACTGAGAGAATGTAGGCCCTTTTTAACCCACAATGGTGTCTGAATAAAGAAAGCAATTGTAAAAAGGTCTCCAAGTTAGTGTGCTAGTGATATGTTTTGGGGGTCTGCTGTGATGTTTGGACCCAGAAATGGCTCTTTACGTCAGACTTAACAATCAAATTGAGAAAGGCAAACATATATGGTCATAAAAGAAGGGACAGAGAGGGGTTGGACAATGGTCAACTATATATTGGTCAACTTATCATCACTCAGAAAGTTAATTAAAAGATGTAATTAGATGTAACCATTCAACTATAGGTTAAAGTGTTGTTCTTATAGTGGACCTCAGTGGATATGGCTTCGTCAACAGTTCAGACCCAACAAATACGGTGTTCCCAATCTGAGCAAACCTGGCGCGATGGGGGCTCTGTTAGGGGATTGGACAGGTAACAACAGGCCTCAGATCAGGAGCTTATGCAGGTTTGGTTAGTGGTGATATGAACGTGAATGCTGAGTGTATAAATAGAGCTGTTAGCATTAGGAGAGCTTGGCCTCCCAACCTGAGTTCCAGCCCTCTGCTTACCGGTCTAGCCACACATTGCGCACTGGCTGGAGGTGAAGCTCACAGCACATTCACTGTACACACAATACCTCGCTATGTCTGACACTCCAGGTTGGAGCCAGTGAGCTGTGAGAGCTGTGCCACTCATGCCAACATTATGCCACTCCATTTATGTGCTGGAGTGGAAGAGAGACTGACCACACAGTCCACTTGCAAGACATACAGAGAAACCGAGAGCCCTAATAACCACCTGGAAGACCTGGTAGACCCACCAAAGCTGTTCCCATCATATAAGCAGCACTGTTATCTTAGAGAGAGGAGAACATCAGGCTCCATCCTCACAGGTGTTTCTGTCCATCCTTTCACTGTGAGAAGACACCACTGTCAGAAGACACCTCAGCGCTATGGGGACTAAATGGATGTGTAGCTGTTCAGGAAGCTCCTCACTGAGAAAAGGAGACCCAGACACATCAAACAAAGAAGCTGCTGGTGCTCTCAGAATACTTCATGGCTCATTTGACTTGATGGTCAAATGAAGGATGGTCTCCAAATCCAGGTCCTGTGGGGTCCTGACCTTTAAAGAACTGGGGACCCCCAAAGGACCTCAGGTATTATGTGGGTGGTGGATCATCCTCATCACTATCACCTCTTCAGGTACAAAGTGGTATTACAGTGACTCACTATCACCTCCTCAGGTACAAAGTGGTATTACAGTGACTCACGATCACCTCTTCAGGTACAAAGTGGTACTACAGTGACTCACTATCACCTCTTCAGGTACAAAGTGGTATTACAGTGACTCACTATCACCTCTTCAGGTACAAAGTGGTATTACAGTGACTCACTATCACCTCTTCAGGTACAAATTGGTACTACGGTGACCCACTATCACCTCTTCAGGTACAAAGTGGTATTACAGTGACTCACTATCACCTCTTCAGGTACAAATTGGTACTACAGTGACTCACTATCCCCTCTTCAGGTACAAAGTGATATTACAGTGACTCACTATCACCTCTTCAGGTACAAAGTGGTATTACAGTGACTCACTATCACCTCTTCAGATACAAAGTGGTACTACATTGACTGACCATCACCTCTTCAGATACAAAGTGGTACTACATTGACTGACTATCACCTCTTCAGATACAAAGTGGTACTACAGTGACTCACTATCACCTCTTCAGATACAAAGTGGTACTACATTGACTGACTATCACCTCTTCAGATACAAAGTGGTACTACATTGACTGACTATCACCTCTTCAGATACAAAGTGGTACTACAGTGACTCACTTAACTGGTTAACATGAAATTGAGTGACCTGTGCTGGATTCTATTATAACTTTCTTATAGATTTTCGCTTTTTTAGAGTTATGTCAGCCACACTCTTTATTTATCTTTTTACTCTGTGTAGCTCTCTCTCTCTGTCTGTCTCTGTTTCTCTCTCTCTCTCTCTCTCTCTTTCAGTTTGTCTCTCTCACATTACCACTTCTTCTCATGTGACGTGTACTATTCACTCCTTTCTCACTTCTTCACACTTCCACTGCCTCGCTGTTCCTTTTCTCACTAGCTGTTTGCTTTTTTCTTTTATTTTTCTCTCTCCCTCTTTCTTCCTCTTCACTCTCCCTGTTTCACTCATTCACTCTTTTTTCCATTTTCCTCTCTCTCATGTTCTCTCTCTCTCCATCTTCAGCCTCTTAACTTTTCCTCCCTTTCCTCCCTCTCTTATTCTTCTCTCTCCCACTTTCTCCCACATTTTGTCCATTGTCCCCTCTCTCTCCTGTCCATTTTCTCTCTTTTCTCTCCCTCCTTCTTTTCCTACCTCTCCCTCTTTCCTCTCTCTTTTCCTCTTTTCTTCTTTTCTCTCTTCCCACTTTTCTGTCTCTCTTCTCCCTTTCTCTTTTTCTCTCTTCTCTTTCTCCGTCTTTCTTTTATTTCTTTCTCTATCATTCTCTTCTCTCTAACTCTCTCCTCTGTTCTTTTCTCCCTCATTCACTCCTCACTCTTTCCCTGTCTACTCTCGTTCTCTTCCTGTCATCAGTCCTTTTTTCCTTAGTCTCTCCTCTCTCTCACTCTATCTTGTTTTCTTCTCCCCTAGTTTCCTTCTCCAATTCTTTTTCTTTTTACCCCTGATTTCTCTCTCACTCTTCTCTCTCTCCTCTTTCTGTAGCCCCCCTCACTCTTTCTCTGTGCCTCTTCTCTTCTCTCTCATTTTCTCTCACCCCCCTCCCTGTGTAATTTACTATCTCTCTCGTTGTGCTGGACCCTGATGGGTGGTACTCAGCTAAGCGCAGATTTTTGTAAATTGCTGTAGCCCCCCGGCCCCCCCACCACAGCCATCACCAGCACCACCAGGCATGCTGAGACTGACACACCTGCCCGCTTTGTACCACCACTGCACATCCATTTCCACTCACACCTCTCACACTCACCCACTCCTGCTTACATGGAACAGAAAAGACTGTGTGTATTCGGTGAAGCTATATATATATATATATATATATATATATATATATATATATATATATATATATATATATATATATATATATATATACCCTGTTCTTCAATGATCAGGACCCTCACAGACAGGACCACTTTTAGGGGGGTGCGTCATTCTCATCGCAGTGACACTGACGTGGTGGTGGTGTGTTAGTGTAATAATAGTACCTACTCTGTGTAGTAGTACCTATATATATATATATATATATATATATATATATATATATATATATATATATATATATATATATATAGTGTTTAGTGTGTCCACCCTTTCCATTTATTTCCTTCATCAACCAAATAACCCTGCACCCTGGAGGTTCTGCACTCAGTGGTCAGTCCATTGTTCTGAGACCACCAGCAGCTTCTTTGTTTGATGTGTCTGTATCTCCTTTTCTCAGTGAGGAGCTTCTTGAACGTCTACACATCCTTTCAGACACCATAGCACTGAGGTGTCTTCTCACAGTGGAAGGATAGACAGAAACACCGGTGGATGTTTTCAGGTCTGAAGGTGGAGCTTGATGTTCTCCTCTCTCTCAAAGATGATTGTGCTGTTGAAAACTTCTGATGGGAAAAGCTTTGGTAGGTCTTCCGGGCCTTCCATGTGGTTATTAGGAGTTCCTCCCAGTTCCTCTGTTCATCTTCTAAGTGGATTATCGTATATATCATCTGATCCCATATCTAAAAGAAGCTAAATGAAGGTGCTCTGTGACTCTGTGTTTATATGCGATATCAGTATTCATTAACATTGTGTTAATACAGCCTATTTATACGTGGCATTGTTAACGAGGTGTCTCGTCTCGCCTTCGGACAGCCGCAGCCATATAAGGCAGCAAATCCGGGCGAAAGATGCTAGCAAAATAGTCCCAGTTCCAGAGCTAAAACAGATAATACATCATCTCCAGCAGGTCCTTCCAACAGGAGGGACATCGTATTGCGAGGCTGTCAAGTCCATGCCGCGTTCTCCGCTTCAGACTCACACGAGCAGATTCGTTCCTTCTGTCATGAGGCTTCTTCCACGGGACCTGATCCATTCCCGCGCAGACACCTAACAAACTCAGGCTCCGTATCGAACGCCACTTTGACATGATGTTCTCGCAGAGCAGGGCTCCGTAGAGAGAGCCGCAGCCGAGCATGCAGAGTTCAGAATAGAAAAGCCCCAGAATAGAAACGCGATGCTTATTGAAAAACCCTGCTGTGGCTTCTGCAATTATGTTACCTTCCCATCTAGCGCGCTTGTCTGCATTCTTCCGCTGCTCGGTCGGCTGGATTCTAATGAAATGATCTCACCCCCAGGATAGCCGTGGCGCTGTTAACACACTACATGAGGTGAAATAACGGTCTCTGGGGAGGGGAAGCAAGTATCGGGCCCCAGAGGATTGAAGGGTTAGGCTGAATCACACTAAGTAACCTGCACTATTAAGTCAGTGCTGGTGCAGCATTGTGTACAGGAAGATGAATGCAGGTCCTTCAAAGCCTTTTGGGCACCAGCACATTTGGATGACGTCCCACACTCTGGATGACACACAGTCTCGCGCAGTCACTACATCACTGTTGTATTAGGAGAGCACAGCAGTGCTACTAAAAGAGCAAATGACATCAAGACATACAGTCGAGTGGTGCAGTTCCAACCCCCACCGGTCAAGTGACACGTTTTGTGGATATTTAACTTGAAATTAAGAAAATAAAGTGCTCAGTGCTGAGGCTTTAGGCTTTTTTTGTAAGTGTCTTATGTGTACTAATGAGTCACAGTCCTACTCTCGACGGAGGGAGCGCGTAGGTGGCAGCGTTATGGTCGTGGTTCTCTGGGCCCACTCATCCCCGTGGAAGACAGTCTCAACCGATTTGGGTGTGAATCCATCCTTGCAGGTCACGTACACCATACATGCTGATTGTTCTCCCTGGGGCGGATGAGATCTTCCAGCAAGACAAAGTGATATGTCATACAACTGGAAATGTCCCACATTGGTCTGAAGAGCTGACTTCAAAGTACTACCCTGGACACCTAAGTTTGGAGAGATAAACCCAATTGAGCATCTGTGGGACCACCTGGATTGTGGTGTTGGCTCCACAGAACCTCCAGCAGCTGTGGGATTGTCTTCCCTGGGGCAGATGGGATCTTCCAGCAAGACAATGCGACACGTCATGCGGCTAGTTATGTCCCACATTGGTCTGAAGATCTGACTTCAAAGTACTACCCTGGACCCCTAATTCCCCAGACTTTAACCCAATTGAGCATCTGTGGGACCACCTGGATGGTGGTGTTGGCTCCACAGAACCTCCAGCAGCTGTGGGATTGTCTTCCCTGGGGTAGATGGGATCTTCCAGCAAGACAATGCGACACACCATGCAGCCTGAAATGTCCCACTTTGGTCTGAAGATCTGACTTCAAAGTACAACCCTGGACCCGTAATTCCCCAGATTTTAACCCAACTAAGCATCTGTGGGACCACCTGGATGGTAGTGTTGGCTCCACAGAACCTCCAGCAGCTGTGGGATGCACTGCAGTCAGCATGACTCCAGATGCCTGTCACAACCTACCAGGACCTTATTGATTCTCCCAGTTCTTCTAGCTGCTGTCTGTGCTGCACATGGCGGTTACTCTGGATATTAGCTGGTGGTCATAATAATGATAACATAACATTGATCAACATGTATGTAGTCGCTGATAACGTGATTAAGACACATGGATGCCTCAGAAAAGACAACAGGTGAGGAGCCTGGTCTGCAATCCAGGGCTCACTTTAAAGGCCACTTCATGTTCTTCCAACCTTTCAAGTTTAGCTTTGTTCTGTTACTCGTTCTTTCATTTCTCCGCTGATCTACAGAACTTCCAAGATCAGATATCGAACGTTGTTATCACTGGTTTTCTGAAGACCATAAAAATACTTAAATATAAAATGGTATATGGTTTATGGTTTAATTCTATAAAGTTAGAAGAGAGTTATGGCACTCAAAATGTCTCTGGCTCTCTGGATCTGTACAGAGGGTGGGCAAATTCAAAAGATTCCAGGGTTCATATCTTCAGGGCAACGTATTCTAGCTCTTGTTGGAAAGTTGGAGTTTGGCTTTTTCCCAGACTTACGTTAACTTACTATTTAATGCTTTATGAACACAATTCAGTATTTCTGCCACAAACTGTTTTAAAAGAAACTTCAGTTGGAAACCATGATCTTCCATAGTATTGAACCAGATCATGTTGGGCAAGCTAATAATATTCTCTCTGATGAAAGAAGCCCAGATCTCATTAATGTGATTAAAATGAGTCAAAGTTGACTCTTGACTTCTCATCACATACAGTACTGTGGAAACGTTTTAGGCACTGGGGACATTATTATATTTAAAAAGCTATTTTTTTAGACAGGAAACTTTTATTTACTCAGTAAAACACTTCTCCATTTAAATAGTAAACAGTATTAATAGAGTAAGTAGAGCTTTTACATACGTCAGTGTGTTGATTTAACCCTTTCCAAGCTTCTCCTTCTATAAACAACCCAGTATTATTTACAGTTCTCATCTAATACCTGCTTTGACTGCTCAGTACTTCATTAAGCTAAATCAAGATTGCTGCTGAAGGAACTGAACACATTCATACAATGTCTGGGGCGTCCAGGAGAAATCTGGAACCTAACTTTGTTCTTCAAACTGGATCAAGATATGATCTACTTCTCTCACAATAAGATATTCATGTTACTTTGTATTGTATGTATGATTATTATCATCTGTTCTAATCATAGCTGGTGTTCTTACTTACACGTATTGATCAGATAAGTAAAAACAAGTGTCTTCATTTTTGGCCAATGTTCATTTTAAAACAGCTTGGAAAACATTCCACTGACTTACATTAAAAGTAAAGTATGTTCTTGGCTTTTTCTGTAAAGTTGCCACGATAGGTAGATTATATACTGGAAAAATGTAAATAACATGGAAATCATTTTGCAGGTACCTCAAAACAAAGCAGTTGCAAGAATGTTTCCCCATGTAAACTGCACTGCTGGTCTGGTACGATACAGTTGATCATTGATTTGTGTTGTAATTAGTCCTCTTGGCGTCAGACGAAGAGAGGAGACCAGCCCAGAATGTGATGGTGATTTATTAAGCGCTCGGTTCCAGAATGCAGTCTCACCTGAAACTGATGAACACAAACCTGAGTACCCCACTGTCCAGCCTTACAAGTGATTAACCTTCATCTACTGGACATAGGACAGGAACAAACTGAGCTACTGTAAAACGTAAGATGTGCCAGCCATAAACATAAAATTCTTAAAAGCCTTAATTCATCAAATGCGATGTGGCACAGCAGCACGGTGGTGTAGTGGTTAGTATGGTGGTGTAGTGGTTAGTATGGTGGTGTAGTGGTTAGTACGGTGGTGTAGTGGTTAGTACGGTGGTGTAGTGGTCAGTATGGTGGTGTAGTGGTTAGTACGGTGGTGTAGTGGTTAGTACGGTGGTGTAGTGGTTAGTACGGTGGTGTAGTGGTCAGTATGGTGGTGTAGTGGTTAGTATGGTGGTGTAGTGGTTAGTATGGTGGTGTAGTGGTTAGTACGGTGGTGTAGTGGTTAGTAAGGTGGTGTAGTGGTCAGTATAGTGATGTAGTGGTCAGTATGGTGGTGTAGAGGTTAGTACGGTGGTGTAGTGGTTAGTACGGTGGTGTAGTGGTTAGTATGGTGGTGTAGTGGTTAGTACGGTGGTGTAGTGGTTAGTACGGTGGTGTAGTGGTCAGTATAGTGATGTAGTGGTCAGTACGGTGGTGTAGTGGTTAGTACGGTGGTGTAGTGGTTAGTACGGTGGTGTAGTGGTTAGTATGGTGGTGTAGTGGTTAGTACGGTGGTGTAGTGGTTAGGATGGTGGTGTAGTGGTTATTGTGCTGTAGTGGTTAGGATGGTGGTGTAGTGGTTAATGTGGTGTAGTGGTTAGTACGATGGTGTAGTGGTTAGTACGGTGGTGTAGTGGTCAGTACGGTGGTGTAGTGGTTAGTACGGTGGTGTAGTGGTTAGTACGGTGGTGTAGTGGTTAGTATGGTGGTGTAGTGGTTAGTACGGTGGTGTAGTGGTTAGTACGGTGGTGTAGTGGTTAGTTCGATGGTGTAGTGGTTAGTACGGTGGTGTAGTGGTTAGTACGGTGGTGTAGTGGTTAGGATGGTGGTGTAGTGGTTATTATGGTGGTGTAGTGGTTAGTACGGTGGTGTAGTAGTTAGTACGGTGATGTAGTGTTAGTACTGTGGTGTAGTGGTTAGTACGGTGGTGTAGTAGTTAGTACGGTGGTGTAGTGGTTTGTACGGTGTTGTAGTGGTTAGTACGGTGGCGTAATGGTAAATACGGTGGTGTAGTGGTTAGTATGGTGGTGTAGTGGTTAGTATGGTGGTGTAGTGGTTAGTATGGTGGTGTAGTGGTTAGTACGGTGGTGTAGTGGTTAGTATGGTGGTGTAGTGGTTAGTACGGTGTTGTAGTGGTTAGTACGGTGGTGTAGTGGTTAGTAAGGTGGTGTAGTGGTTAGTACGGTGGTGTAGTGGTTAGTACTGTGGTGTAGTGGTTAGTACGATGGTGTAGTGATTAGTAGGGTGGTGTAGTGGTTAGTACGGTGGTGTAGTGGTTAGTAGGATGGTGTAGTGGTTAGTACGGTGGTGTAGTGGTTAGTACGGTGGTGTAGTGGTTAGTACGATGGCGTAGTGGTTAGTACGGTGGTGTAGTGGTTAGTACGGTGGTGTAGTGGTTAGTACGATGGTGTAGTGGTTAGTACGGTGGTGTAGTGGTTAGTACGGTGGTGTAGTGGTTAGTATGGTGGTGTAGTGGTTAGTATGATGGTGTAGTGGTTAGTACGGTGGTGTAGTGGTTAGTACGATGGTGTAGTGGTTAGTACGGTGGTGTAGTGGTTAGTACGATGGTGTAGTGGTTAGTACGGTGGTGTAGTGGTTAGTACGATGGTGTAGTGGTTAGTACGGTGGTGTAGTGGTTAGTACGGTGGTGTAGTGGTTAGTATGGTGGTGTATTGGTCAGTACGATGGTGTAGTGGTTAGTACCGTGGTGTACTGGTTAGTATGCTGGTGTAGTGGTTAGTATGGTGGAACAGTGGTTAGTATGGTGGTGTAGTGGTCAGTACGGTGGTGTAGTGGTTAGTACGGTGGTGTAGTGGTTAGTATGATGGTGTAGTGGTTAGTACGGTGGTGTAGTGGCTAGTACGGTGGTGTAGTGGTTAGGATGGTGGTGTAGTGGTTATTATGGTGGTGTAGTGGTTAGTATGGTGGTGTAGTGGTTAGGATGGTGGTGTAGTGGTTATTATGGTGGTGTAGTGGTTAGTACGGTGGTGTAGTGGTTAGTACGGTGGTGTAGTGGTTAGTACGGTGGTGTAGTGGTCAGTATGGTGGTGTAGTGGTTAGTACGGTGGTGTAGTGGTTAGTACGGTGGTGTAGTGGTTAGTACGGTGGTGTAGTGGTTAGTATGGTGGTGTAGTGGTTAGTACGGTGGTGTAGTGGTTAGTATAGTGATGTAGTGGTCAGTATGGTGGTGTAGTGGTTAGCATGGTGGTGTAGTGGTTAGTATAGTGATGTAGTGGTCAGTATGGTGGTGTAGTGGTTAGTACAGTGGTGTAGTGGTTAGTATGGTGGTGTAGTGGTTAGTATGGTGGTGTAGTGGTTAGTATGGTGGTGTAGTGGTTAGTATGGTAGTATAGTGTTAGTATGGTGGTGTAGTGGTTAGTATGGTGGTGTAGTGGTTAGTATGGTGGTGTAGTGGTTAGTATAGTGATGTAGTGGTCAGTATGGTGGTGTAGTGGTTAGTATGGTGGTGTAGTGGTTAGTATGGTGGTGTAGTGGTTAGTACGGTGGTGTAGTGGTTAGTATGGTGGTGTAGTGGTTAGTATGGTGGTGTAGTGGTTAGTATGGTAGTATAGTGTTAGTATGGTGGTGTAGTGGTTAGTATGGTGGTGTAGTGGTTAGTTTGGTGGTGTAGTGGTTAGTATAGTGATGTAGTGGTCAGTATGGTGGTGTAGTGGTTAGTATGGTGGTGTAGTGGTTAGTATGGTGGTGTAGTGGTTAGTACGGTGGTGTAGTGGTTAGTACGGTGGTGTAGTGGTTAGTTTGGTGGTGTAGTGGTTAGTATAGTGATGTAGTGGTCAGTATGGTGGTATAGTGGTTAGTATGGTGGTGTAGTGGTTAGTATGGTGGTGTAGTGGTTAGTACGGTGGTGTAGTGGTTAGTATGGTGGTGTAGTGGTTAGTATAGTGATGTAGTGGTCAGTATGGTGGTGTAGTGGTTAGTATGGTGGTGTAGTGGTTAGTATGGTGGTGTAGTGGTTAGTACGGTGGTGTAGTGGTTAGTAGATGTTCCATTAACTTCTTTTTATAGCTATGAAGTTTTTCTTCTTCTTTCTCCTGTCAAGGTAACTTTTTAGAGTTCTGAGATCATCAGTAAATGATCCAGCCACGTCCTGCCACGTCAGTCTAGGCCCTTGCATTCAGCTCGGCGCAGCTGGAGGGCGAGTGCTTGACAGCATCCAGCGAGAATTAAACCCATGACCTCTCGTATCGTAGCAAAGTGCTCTGACCGCTGGGACACCACGTATCTGGCTGACAGGTATCATCCCAGGGTTCCGTAGAGGGAGGTGAAAAATCCAACCATGGCTTCATTAAACTTTGCCTAATCCAGTTTGCGCGGTGACTCAGGTGGCGCCTGTGCCGTTGAGAGGCTTTCATGCATTCTTTGGGGCTGAGGAGAAAGACGGAACCCCACAAAGGAGCTCCGCGGGGAGACGGAGCCCAACCTACTGGCTGCCGCGCAGCTGATACCTTCCAGTTCATTTCCCCACCAATTAAACACAATCAGAGACGGAGGAGGCCTGATCAGAACAGATCACCTGCTGAGCTGTTGATTAAAGCACGCTAAAACCGGCTGAAACATTAAGCAATCATCCGCCTGAGGCGAGGCGAAGCCCCTGATAGATTTATCACCCGCCCGTCCAGTCGAAACCACAGCGGAGATGGGCCACTGCTCTTACTAAACTTGATATCTTTCGCCGAGCTTGTGCCGAAACGTGGCTCTGTAATCAAACCTAATTGATCTCTCCACTTACTGGAAGCCGCGAGCGCAAGTGCCTGGACGGCGACGTGCGTCAGCGGCCAAATTAAAATGCCATATGTCTCCACAATAGGCTCGATTCATAGCTGTAGGTGAGTGAAGGAGCAGCCAGAGGAAATCATTTCCGAGACAGGCTCCTCCGGTTACGCGGGCCGCCCGCTCCAGAGCGAAGCGGCCCGAGGCCTCCGAGCGGCCGGCGGTAGTAGGCCATCAAATTTCCTGTCTCGTTTGCACCGCTCCTAGTCTAAACACCCCGGCGGTTTGTTTGATATAGCCTGGGGTCGCCAGCGCGCTCGTGAGCTATTACCCCGCCGCCGTGTTTAGAGAGCGAGGCTGAAGAAAGCTTTTTCAGTATCACTGCACTGTCAAACACGGGCGAACAGAAGAAGAACAATTAATGGCTTTCAAAGCGGGTAATGTAGATCACCTTCGATATACAGTATACACAGACGCAGAAGATGGTCAGACGTTCTCACACACTGTGGCTCGCCTGGAGAGAGGTTCTCCACCTGGAAGACGGGATTTGACCCGTCTTGAGTTATCTTTTTGTTAATGTCTCGTTGTCGTGGAACCAGTGTTAATTTTGCAAATTTTGGTTTAGTTTTAGTCCTAATTTAATCATCTAAAAATTTGTTTTAGTCTAGTTTTAGTCGACTAATTATCATAAGAATATAGTCTAGACTAACTCTACAGTCAATTTAGTCGACTAAAACATAAAGGGTGTAAAGAGTAAATGCTTTTTCTTCTGTTCCCTTTAATTATTTAAGTCATTATTTAAGTATATAGTATACTAAATATGAAATGAAACATTTATTAACCAGTTATGGAATATAATTTATGTTTGAAAAACCAATACACACACAAACAGATTTAACAAACAACATCTGAGCTCTTCCAGAACTGTTATCTTTGTATTACCTTTTTATTGATCTCTTATTTATTTAATAATTGTTACTAGCGCTGTCAATCTAATTCAATTACATGCTCTGTGAATAAATTGTAAATAAAACTAGCTAATCTGTTTCGTGCACTTTCTAGTGTGTACGGAGAGATTTGGGACATGATCATCAAACGCAGATGGTTGGAGTTAGCTAGCTAGTCTCCCGAGACCTACTTCCCACATACCTGATCAACTAATCTGATCATTAACACCACCTTACTGAGTTAATACAGCGCTTCACCTGCTTTACACATACCTGATCAACTAATCTGATCATTAACACCACCTTACTGAGTTAATACAGCGCTTCACCTGCTTCATACATACCTGATCAACTAATCTGATCATTAACACCACCTTACTGAGTTAATACAGCGCTTCACCTGCTTCCCACATACCTGATCAACTAATCTGATCATTAACACCACCTTACTGAGTTAATACAGCGCTTCACCTGCTTCCCACATACCTGATCCAACTAATCTGATCATTAACACCACCTTACTGAGTTAATACAGCGCTTCACCTGCTCTCCACATACCTGATCAACTAATCTGATCATTAACACCACCTTACTGAGTTAATACAGCGCTTCACCTGCTTCACACATACCTGATCAACTAATCTAATCATTAACACCACCTTACTGAGTTAATACAACGTTTCACCTGCTTCCCACATACCTGATCAACTAATCTAATCATTAACACCACCTTACTGAGTTAATACAGCGCTTCACCTGCTTCCCACATACCTGATCAACTAATCTGATCATTAACACCACCTTACTGAGTTAATACAGCACTTCACCTGCTTCCCACATACCTGATCAACTAATCTGATCATTAACACCACCTTACTGAGTTAATACAATGTTTCACCTGCTTCCCACATACCTGATCCAACTAATCTGACCATTAACACCACCTTACTGAGTTAATACAGCACTTCACCTGCTTCCCACATACCTGATCAACTAATCTAATCATTAACACCACCTTACTGAGTTAATACAACGTTTCACCTGCTTCCCACATACCTGATCAACTAATCTAATCATTAACACCACCTTACTGAGTTAATACAGCGTTTCACCTGCTTCCCACATACCTGATCAACTAATCTGATCATTAACACCACCTTACTGAGTTAATACAGCGTTTCACCTGCTTCCCACATACCTGATCAACTAATCTAATCATTAACACCACCTTACTGAGTTAATACAGCACTTCACCTGCTTCCCACATACCTGATCAACTAATCTGATCATTAACACCACCTTACTGAGTTAATACAGCGCTTCACCTGCTTCATACATACCTGATCAGCTAATCTGATCATTAACACCACCTTACTGAGTTAATACAGCGCTTCACCTGCTTCCCACATACCTGATCAACTAATCTGATCATTAACACCACCTTACTGAGTTAATGCAGCGCTTCACCTGCTTCATACATGCCTGATCAGCTAATCTAATCATTAACACCACCTTACTGAGTTAATACAGCGCTTCACCTGCTTCCCACATACCTGATCAACTAATCTGATCATTAACACCAACTTACTGAGTTAATACAGCGCTTCACCTGCTTCCCACATACCTGATCAACTAATCTGATCATTAACACCACCTTACTGAGTTAATACAGCGCTTCACCTGCTTCCTACATACCTGATCCAACTAATCTGATCATTAACACCACCTTACTGAGTTAATACAGCGTTTCACCTGCTTCCCACAAACCTGATCAACTAATCTGATCATTAACACCACCTTACTGAGTTAATACAGCGTTTCACCTGCTTCCCACAAACCTGATCAACTAATCTGATCATTAACACCACCTTACTGAGTTAATACAGCGCTTCACCTGCTTCCCACAAACCTGATCAACTAATCTGATCATTAACACCACCTTACTGAGTTAATACAGCACTTCAACTGCCTCCCACATACCTGATCAACTAATCTGACCATTAACACCAACTTACTGAGTTAATACAGCGCTTCACCTACTTCCCACATACCTGATCAACTAATCTAATCATTAACACCACCTTACTGAGTTAATACAGCGCTTCACCTGCTTCCCACATACCTGATCAACTAATCTGATCATTAACACCACCTTACTGAGTTAATACAGCGCTTCACCTGCTTCATACATACCTGATCAACTAATCTGATCATTAACACCACCTTACTGAGTTAATACAGCATTTCACCTGCTTCCCACATACCTGATCCAACTAATCTGATCATTAACACCACCTTACTGAGTTAATACAGCGTTTCACCTGCTTCCCACATACCTGATCAACTAATCTAATCAGTAACACTACCTTACTGAGTTAATACAGCGCTTCACCTGCTTCCCACATACCTGATCAACTAATCTGACCATTAACACCACCTTACTGAGTTAATACAGCGCTTCACCTGCTTCCCACATTCATGATCAACTAATCTGATCATTAACACCACCTTACTGAGTTAATACAGCGTTTCACCTGCTTCCCACATACCTGATCAACTAATCTGATCATTAACACCACCTTACTGAGTTAATACAGCACTTCACCTGCTTCCCACATACCTGATCAACTAATCTGATCATTAACACCACCTTACTGAGTTAATATGTGATCAACTAATCTGATCATTAACACCAACTTACTGAGTTAATACAGCCCTTCACCTGCTTCATACATACCTGATCAACTAATCTGATCATTAACACCACCTTACTGAGTTAATACAGCGCTTCACCTGCTTCCCACAAACCTGATCAACTAATCTGACCATTAACACCACCTTACTGAGTTAATACAGCGCTTCACCTGCTTCTCACATACCTGATCAACTAATCTGATCATTAACACCACCTTACTGAGTTAATACAGCGCTTCACCTGCTTCCCACAAACCTGATCAACTAATCTGATCATTAACACCACCTTACTGAGTTAATACAGCGCCTCACCTGCTTGCCACATACCTGATCAACTAATCTGATCATTAACACCACATTACTGAGTTAATACAGCGCTTCACCTGCTTCCCACATACCTGATCCAACTAATCTAATCATTAACACCTCCTTACTGAGTTAATACAGCGTTTCACCTGCTTCCCACATACCTGATCAACTAATCTGATCAATAACACCACCTTACTGAGTTAATACAGCGCTTCACCTGCTTCTCACATACCTGATCAACTAATCTGATCATTAACACCACCTTACTGAGTTAATACAGCGCTTCACCTGCTTCCCACAAACCTGATCAACTAATCTGACCATTAACACCACCTTACTGAGTTAGTACAGCGCTTCACCTGCTTCCCACATACCTGATCAACTAATCTGATCCTTAACACCACCTTACTGAGTTAATACAGCGCTTCACCTGCTTCATACATACCTGATCAACTAATCTGATCATTAACACCACCTTACTGAGTTAATACAGCGTTTCACCTGCTTCTCACATACCTGATCAACTAGTCTGATCATTAACACCACCTTACTGAGTTAATACAGCGCTTCACCTGCTTCCCACAAACCTGATCCAACTAATCTAATCATTAACACCACCTTACTGAGTTAATACAGTGTTTCACCTGCTCCTCACATACCTGATCAACTAATCTGATCATTAACACCACCTTACTGAGTTAATACAGCGCTTCACCTGCTTCCCACATACCTGATCAACTAATCTGATCATTAACACCACCTTACTGAGTTAATACAGTGTTTACAGCAGGACACGCTCTAAACTGTACAGGGCAGTGTGCTTTCAGGACTAGGATTAAGAAAAGGCTAAGCTAGCTAATGGTCGTGCTGGAGGGCTGATGTCCAGCGCAGTGTCGTGATTTTCTCAAAACACAAACGCTAAACACTCTTTCTCTCTACTGACACTGTCTAGATAACTTAGTTTCATCATGAGTAACGACAGTTCACAGGCTCGTATGCTTTTCCCGGGTTTCCCTTACAAAAAAGAAGTTTATTCAAGTGTAGCATTAGTTTACTTCTTTTAAACTAAAAGGAAGTGAGTATACTTTCAGTTTACTCTTTATGTACTTGTCAGTGATATACTAAACACAGTTATACTTAAGTATGCTTGGGGTATACTGATATGTATAGAACAGTCTAAGTATATTTGGTCTTTACTTGTACTTAATCTTTTGATTGAGAAAGTAGAAGTAAGTATTCTTGCTCTGCACAAAAACACATCCAGTACAATATTTATTTAAAATTTGATTTATAAAGATTTATAAAGATACAAATATGTTTCTTAATCTGAGTGTCTTGTTTATTTTACGTGTGTCCACTGGTGAGTAAGTAAACGTTGTTAAGTTCTATTTTAAGTAGAAAAAAAACTTAAACCTAGTCATATACTTTAAAGTACAACAATAATATAAGCAGTAAATTATAAGTATTATGTTAGGTTAACTTAAAAGCTAGTAAACTAACAGTAAACCCTTAATTTACTTTTAGTGTAGTTGCAGTACAAAAGATATAAACTAGTTGTATACTTGGTTACTACTCTTACACTTGAAGTGTACTTAAAAGTATACTTTTAAAAACTAGAACGTGGGCCAATTTAGTCCCAAAAACTATTAAAATACAAATATGAGTGTACTACTAGTACAATGACATTAGTATAATAACTACATAAAGTATACTTAATAAAAAGAACTTTAAGTATACTTATTTCTGTAAGGGTTAGACCAAATCTGTTCAAGTGTGCGTTTGATTGATGGCTACTCGGCTTGTCCTGCCTCTCCATACAGGCCGAGGTAGTTATGATTGGATGTTTTCCTAACTTTTGCCTGCCTTTCACAAAACTAAATCAGTTCTGATTGGATGTTGTCCCTGACAGATATTTTCGTCTCGTTTTTATTTGTTGACTGTGACTGTGTATTTGAAATTGAGTGTCAATCAATTTTGTCCTAGTTTTTATTCTTTTTTGTAGTTTTTATTTAGTCATCGTCTCGTTTTCGTCATGAAAAATAGGTTTGTTGATGAAAACTATGACGAAAATAGTTTATCAACAAAATTAACATTGCTTTGAACATGATATGAAATGGGCTTACAGTGGCTTGTTGGGTTGGTTGTACTTGGGCCCTAAAAGTGTTACCACTCTGTGGACTAATTGGGCAGTAGGGGGGTTACAGCTCTGGGCCCTAATTGGGCAGAAAACATGGGGTGCAGCTGGGTTCCAGTGGTGGGCCCCAAATGTGTTGCAGCTTGGGGCCTAAACATGAAGCGTGGCTCATTTTAGGGCACATTTTGCTCATTTTTTCCAATATCTTAAACTCAAAAAGACTCAAAACGTTCAATAAAATGGGCAGTTGAATGCTTTACATGGCGGATACACTACTGTACGAATGTCTTGAACACCTAAGCTGATAGTTTAAAAGTCTTTATCTGATAAATAAGTGTATTTGCACCAGTAAGAACAGCAGATCTGATTAGAACAGATGATAATAATCATACATACAATACAAAGTAACATGAATATCTTATTCTGAAAGAAGTAGATCAGATCTTGAGCTCCAGTATCTGTCTGTTGTTGTCTTCTGCTCTGCTCCAGTTCTGTACATCATGATAACAGCAGGCCAAATCTGTTTAAACAGCTGTTAGAGTTAGTGGGCTGGTTCATGCAGCTGGAGGATCTGCTTTTCAGCTGGCCAGTAAAGCGTCTTCTGTTTTTTTCTTTTCTTCTCCACGTGTTCAGCGAAATCCATTGTTGGAAATGCTGTCAGCCAACATGAACGTGATGCCTTGTCAGCATTTCATAAAACTTGACTTGGGACTCTTGCAACTGTTGCAGCCCAGTTTCAAATGAGTTGCAGGACGCACGTGCAACTCAAGTGCAACTGCATTTTAGTCTCATGTGGGTCTCAAGCAACAGTCAACTATAGAAAGCCAGCCTCAGTTCTTCCACCTTCTCAGTCACATCTGGATCAGTCCCGTCTTTCAGGAGACCCACCTCCAAAGTTCAGTTTTGGTTGGTTCATCTCCTTCATCTCCATCCAAATAACCCCAAACACATTCAGTGATGTTGGGGATCTGGGCTCTGGGGTGGTCAGTCCATTCGGTGATGTTGGGCATCTGGGCTCTGGGGTGATCATTCCATTTGGTGATGTTGAGGTTCTAGACTCTGGGGTGGTCAATCCATTCAGTGATGTTGGGGATCTGGGCTCTGGAGTGGTCAGTCCATTCAGTGATGTTGGGGATCTGGGCTCTGGGGTGATCATTCCATTCGGTGATGTTGAGGTTCTGGACTCTAGGGTGGTCAATCCATTCAGTGATGTTGGGGATCTGTACTCTGGGGTGGTCAATCCATTCAGTGATGTTGGGGATCTGTACTCTGGGGTGGTCAATCTATCCAGTGGTGTTGAGGTTCTGGACTCTGAGGTGGTTGGTCCAGTGTTCTGAGAACACCAGCAGCTTCTTTGTTTGGTGTGTCTGTATCTCCTTTTCTCAGTGAGGAACTTCTTGAACAGCTACACATCGCGCTGACCCATAGCACTGAGGTGTCTTCTCACAGTGGACGGATGGACAGAAAAAATTGTGGGTTTTTTTTAGCCAATCTATATAAACGTAGGACTAAGGAAAAACAAGTACAGGAGAGGCCAAAAACATACACTAATTTTAATGTAAGTCAATGAAGAATTACTTCAAAGTTATTTTGGGGCATTCCTATTGGTCCATTCATCATGACATTTATACACAATTTAAACGGCAGCTGCTTCATTCAAATTAAGTGGTAAAATGAAAATCAACAAAAATGGAGATACATGTTTCCTTTGCATAGTGACAAAATATATATATCTTCACTGTCCAAAGACAAACATGTATGTCTGGTTCCATTGACTTACATTAAAAGTAAAGACTATATATATATACGCCTACCAAAAGCATGGATTTATCTGTGTGCATCTAAAGTTGTGGGAGCATAAATGAGCCTTAAAACATGTTTCCTTTAGTAGTAGTCACATAACTACACATTGCTAACCATTTCTTAATCGTCCAGTGTAGAACCTAAGACTGTTCTAGATACCGCGGGAGCTTTAAAACACACGTAGCTGCTTCTCAAACGACTCTCTGCCAAAATATATAGTCCACAAACTGTCCGAGCACAGAGCATAGACTCTTAGTCTTTACATCTATCTATCTATCACCATTTATAGATTCAGTCTAGGATGGCCATACGTTTTCCTCATAATATATACATCCATTGGTTACAAATCCATAACAAAGTAAAAAAATTCCTAACACACTCAGAGTAATATAAAAATTGGTCATTAGATTAATCGACTATTGAAAAAAAATATTGTTAGATTAATTGATTATGCAAATAATCGTTAGGTGCAGCCCTAATATATATATATATATATATATATAGTCAGTTCTAACTTAGTTTTCATGTGAAATTATGATCAATGATGTGTTTTATGGTGGGCTTTATTCTTTATTTAATAACTATTAATGAGGAGGGGTCTCAAAGGAAACTGTCTGGGCTCATCGATTGGTTTGTTGAGCAACAGATTTTTAACAAATATGGGAAAACCCCTGGAGATCAGTACAACTTTTCATAAGTTGTGTTTGCGTAACTGATAATGGTACCAAATGGAAATGACTTTCTTTCTGAAGTAGTTGGCTGGCACGGTGACACAATTGGTGCCATCGCTGCCACCCCTCGGCCCGGTGATCAGAATCCTTTCTGTGTGGAGTTTGCAGGTTCTGTCCACGTAGGTTTCATCTCACTGTCTAAAGACGTGATCAGGTGAATTGGAGATGCTGGAAATTGCCCCATAGGTGTTAGTGTGTGTGTGTTTCTGCTCTGATGGACCGAAAGTCTGTCCTGAGTGTATATACACCCAATAAATTCTACATGCGTTCTTATAGAGGTGTGTAATACAAGGTCAGGTCTGCTGGTAAAGGGTTAATTTTGTAATCAGGCTTATTTAAATATGCCAGTAATCATTTTCTACAGTACGGGAAATGAATTTGTCATTGAATTGTTTATTTCTTTCTTTCATTCTCCCTCATCTTGATGCTCACTCTGCTTCTCTGTCTTCCTCTGTAGTTACTATGTATGCGTGGCCATCCTGATCTACTTCCTGCCTCTGATGGTGATGGGCTGGGCGTACCTGGTGGTGGGACTGAACCTGTGGGCCGGCGAAATCCCCGGAGACTCCTCTGGACGCTACCAGGAGCAGCTCGCCGCTAAGCGAAAGGTCTACGGGACCAAATACACACATGCAAAGCAAACTCACCCAGGCAGCCAGGGGTTAAATCAGAGATCTGGAGGTGATGGAACTCCTGCTGGTGTTCAGGGAGGAAGTGCTAAATTAATAAGCGGCCTTGAAATGAACAAAGAGTTAGTAACTAGGGCTGAACATCTTAGGTTCCAGCCCCAGCAGCTTATGTCGTCACTCTGAGGGTCATTGTAGTCGTATTCTAGGTTTGTACGCTCCTAGGTCTGTGGATGAGAGCTGTATCACAGATAGAAAGATACTTTATTGATCCCAGAGGGAAATTTAAGATCTCAGCAGTAGGGGGCAGTGAACACACTTGCCCGGAGCAGTGGCCGGCCCTACCACAGCGCCCAGCGGGAGCAGTCAGGGGTTGGGTGCTTTGTTCAAGGGCACTTCAGTCGTGCCCTGTCTGTTTATGGGATTGAACCAGCAACCTTCCGGTCACAAGGCTGGTTCCCCAAACTCCAGCCCACGTTCATATTCTCCAGCTTCTTGTTCGTTCCACCTTAAATGGTGCAGCAGTTACATTCTGGTGGTCCAGAGTGATCCCTTCTCTGCTGTGTTTGTATAATGGGACAGCTTCAACATGTATATATTCCAGTTCCCGGTTCGGCTTTAGGTAGAACATCACACTAGATGCAGATCATGCAGTCCAAGCCCACCTGAACCGTCCCGAGGCCTCCTTCAGCTTAGCGTGCCTGGGCAGAGGTCACAGTGGTCATATGAACTGGACTTTGGGGGTCAAACGTGCTGAGAAATGGTAGAGATCACCCACTAGCTTTCTAGTTCACTTTACATATTTATCATTGCTGTCAAACAAGTATCTCCAAATAGGACAAAAACGGTCTTTACCGTTAAGTAAGTCAATGGAACCAGAATTTTGGAGCATTTTATTGGTCTATTCACCATGAAATCTTCACACAATGTAAACAGCAGCTATGAAACAACAAAAAAACATTAATTTGTTGTGATACGCAAATGTAGACACATGAATTTGAAGTCCTGCTGAGTAGAAGGCAGTTCTGAATGCGACTGGGTTAGCTAGCTAAAACCAAGCCACAAGATAGCTTATATTAAACATATACCAAGCCAGCTAACTACACGTCTAGCTCCTTATATACATTAGAAACACATTTAGACATTATCAGGGCTGAAGACCTATTTTGGCTAGATTAGTTTTACCAGTCTTCTATCAGAGCCAAACAATAAAAGGTAGTGTGGTTAATGTCCATATATATGGACATATAGATAGGCTAGCAAAGAGGCTTCATTCAATGCTGTCCAACACATTGCCTTGCAAGAGGTGTGTAACGTTGCGGTAGGCGAACAAGGCTTGCAAATGTTTTTTATTGTAGTCCATCTTGTAACAACACGGAGATACAAACTCACAGCTTGAGGAACTAACTAGGCCAACCAACATTACATGCAACCATACAACCACTAAGTCATTACTAGATTGGACCAGGTACGTACTTCTTGAGTGGTAGACTAGAAGGCAGTATCAGACGCACTACATCCAATATCTTACCAACGTTCTGTGATGCAAGAGGTCAGACCACCACTGTAAATGTCCCACTATTTATTTAAAGCCCCATGTACTGACAGATTTAGGTACTGTTTGTGACACTGAGCTACATTTTTGTCTGAATCTGTACTCAGTTGGTGTCCAGCTGCAACTCTGAGATGATGAATCAGGAGGAACTTGGTTCTTGATTCAAGAGGTCATCCTGGTACCGTTCAGATACTACTTAATGACTACTAAGTATACGGACATACTACCCTACTGATTTGCTCAGTGAGTAGTAGGCCAGTAGGCTTTCGGACGCACCCATGGAGGAAATAAGAGGTGTAAGAAAACACCGGAAACAGGGAACACCTGGGACAGGAGCAGATTTCGGGAGTCTTATCAGGAACTTGAGGAGGATTAAGAAACTGGGTTAAAGCCTTGTCTTCGGGTCGTCTTCTATTACCCAGTTTGATTTAATTACTGGGATGTCTATTAGAACAGGGCTGCTATTGCTGAGTAGGTCTGAGTTTGGTGACTCATAGAAGATAATTCACTCCAGAATGAATGCTTAGCAGATCAAAAACTACAGGCATTGCAAATTTGACAGTAATGACACTCCAGGTAAGCTTTAGATAGGGCTTTAGATAAGAGACAGATCACAGCATCCACCCATCCATCCATCATCTTCCGCTTTATCCCGCTAGTCTGAGTAACAGGAGCCAATCCCAGCGTCATCGGGCGAAGGCGGAGTACACCATGGACAGGTTGCCAGTCCATCGCATGGCCAACACACACTAACGCACCCAAACTCACACCTATGGGCAGTTTAGAGTGACCAATCAACCTAACATGCATGTAGCCAGGTGTTGTGCCCACAGCTGCTCATCTGGCATATACTTAAGACTTAATGTAGCTGGTATGATTTCACCATGTTGAAGGAACCAGGTGGATTAGAATTTAGAACAGAACAGAACTCAAACTAGCCACACATGTGTTTGTACACCTCTGCATTTAACCCATCCGTGCAGTGAAACACCCACATATACACACACTAGTGAACATACACTAGGGGGCAGTGGGCAGCCCTATCCACTTGCTCAAGGGCACCTCAGTCGTGGATCCCTAACCATCAGGCCACAACAGTTGTTGATCAAGCTGTTTATCCCAGATCAACTAGTTCACCAAGACTAGTTCACTTTTTTCTATATTTCAATGTTGCCCGCGCCCCCTGGTGGAAAGAACCGTTATCCATCTAGATAGTTACAAGCAATTTTTCATTGTTATTTGTGTTTTTTTCCATTTTGTACATTTAAAAAACAGACGTTTAATGGTACAACAGGATTGAAGTTAAGCCAGATCTACTGTAAAAGCAATCCAGGATTAAAATGATGCTTTATGTCGTTGCATGTACGCCAATTTTGGTAGATATTTAGTTTTCTACCTCATTTGAATTCGACAGCTGCCGTTTACATTGTCGTACAAATTTATGATTATGATGACCAATAGAAATGCTCTAAAATAGCTTTGAAAAAAATCTGGTTCCATTGACTTACATTATAAGTAAAGACTGTTTTTCTGTTTTTCTCCTCTCCTGTAAAGTTTTCATTTTGGATATACTTGCGACTATATGCAATCCTGATTATGTTTAAACTGGTTGCTGCAACATGATTTAATAGATGACCCTTAACTTAATCCAGGTTTAAGCCTCATCCTTGCCGGTGCAACCCGCACGTAGACCTCAGCCGAGGTCACGCTTGAGAAAACATGAGCGTGGGGAATCTCGTGCAGTGAAATATTCCCTATGAAACTCTCAGCCAGCCCGAACAGCTCCATGCTTTTATCTCTATTCATACATTTTTCTCTCTGCAGCTCTACTGCCTGTTCGAACTTTCTTCTTCATGCTGTATCATCTTCTTTAGTCACTACCCCTTTCTGTTTGGGGGCCTTTTTGTCATTTTGAACTCTCTTTAACACTGTTTTGCTCTCATGCTTCTTCTTTTTGGGTATTTCTCCTCTTTTGTAGCGCTTCCAACAGCCCTCATTAGCAGTGCCTCTACTCGTTTCTTGTTTGGGTTTATTTTGGTCTAAAATTAAACATCAGAGCTCCAGATTGGAGAGGTGTGAGCAGAGGTTAATTTAAAGGTTTATTTATTTATAGGCACCTTTTACAGCAGATGTTGTCACAAAGCAGCTTTACAGAAAATCCGGGTCCAAACACCAATGAGTGTTGCCAGGGGCAACAGTGGCAAGGAAAACTCCCTCAGATCAAGAGAAAAATACCTCAAGTGGAACCAGACTCAGAAAGGAGGACCCATCCTCATATGGGCAACACCAGATAGCAAAAAGTAGAAGTTATTCATCTAGAAAATGTAATACTTTCTGTGGGGTACCACAAGGGTCACTTCTAGGGTCATTTTTTATTGTACCTGTTACCACTAGGTGATGTCATTAAGAAGCATGATAGTAACTTTCATAGTTATGCTGATAACACTTTTTCTTCTGATAATTTAAGTCGGTAGACAGACTTAGATATTTCTCAGTCAAGAAAGTCAAGAAAAAACTGAAATACTGATTCTCACTGCTTAAATGCTTCATGATAGAGTCAGACTATGTTCTTTAGCTAGTAACATCAGATAAACAGCTATGATCTTAGACTCTGAGCTCAGTTTTATTCCGCATGTAAACACAGTCACTAAAGTAGCTTCTTCTTATCTAAGCAAAATTAATTAACGTTCAGAGACGCAGAGAAACTTGTTCATGTGTTTGTTACAGCAGAGTTGATCCCTGTAGTGGTCGGAGTTGATCGCTGCAATGGTCAGTGTTGATCACTGTAGTGGTCAGAGTTGATCACTGTAATAGTCAGAGTTGATCACTGTAATGGTCAGAGTTGATCACTGTAATGCTCAGAATTGGCCACAATAATGGCCAGACTTGATCACTGTAATGGTCAGAGTTGAACACTAATTGGTCAAAGTTGATCATTGTAACGGTCAGAGTTGATCACTGCAATGGTCAGAGTTGATCACTGTAACGGTCAGAGTTGATCACTGTAATTGGTCAGAGTTGATCGCTGTAATGGTGAGAGTTGAACACTAATTGGTCAGAGTTGATCACTGTAATTGGTCAGAGTTGATCACTGTAATGGTCAGAGTTGAACACTAATTGGTCAAAGTTGATAATTGTAACGGTCAGAGTTGATCACTGTAATGGTCAGAGTTGATCACTGTAACAGTCAGAGTTGATCACTGTAATGGTCAGAGTTGATCATTGTAATGGTTAGAGTTGATCACTGTAATTGGTCAGAGTTGATCGCTGTAATGGTGAGAGTTGAACACTAATTGGTCAGAGTTGATCACCGTAATTGGTCAGAGTTGATCATTGTAATTGGTCAAAGTTGATCATTGTAATGGTGAGAGTTGAACAGTAATTGGTCAGAGTTGATCACTGTAATTGGTCAGAGTTGATCACTGTAATTGGTCAGGGTTGATCACTGTAATTAGTCAGAGTTGATCACTGTAATAGTCAGAGTTGATCATTGTAATGGTTAGAGTTGATCACTGTAATTGGTCAAAGTTGATCATTGTAATGGTGAGAGTTGAACACTAATTGGTCAAAGTTGATCATTGTAATGGCCAGAGTTGATCACTGTAATGGTCAGAGTTGATCACTGTAATAGTCAAAGTTGATCGTTGTAATGGTCAGAGTTGATCACTGTAACGGTCAAAGTTGATCATTGTAATGGTCACAGTTGATCACTGTAATTGGTCAAAGTTGATCACTGTAATTGGTCAGAGTTGATCACTGTAATAGTCAAAGTTGATCACTGTAATGGTCAGCGTTGATCACTGTAATGGTCAGTGTTGATCACTGTAATGGTCAGCGTTGATCACTGTAATGGGCAGCGTTGATTATTGTAATTGGTCAGAGTTGATTATTGTAATGGTCAGAGTTGATCCCTGTAATGGTTAGAGTTGATCCCTGTAATGGTCAGAGTTGATGACTGTAATGGTCAAAGTTGATCACTGTAATGGTTAGAGTTGATCCCTGTAATGGTCAGAGTTGATGACTGTAATGGTCAAAGTTGATCACTGTAATGGTTAGAGTTGATCCCTGTAATGGTCAGAGTTGATGACTGTAATGGTCAAAGTTGATCATTGTAACGTGAGAGTTGAACACTGTAATGGTCAGAGTTGAACACTGTAACGGTCAGAGTTGATCACTGTAATGGTCAGAGTTCAACACTAATTGGTCAAAGTTGCTCACTGTAATAGTCAGAGTTGATCATTGTAATTGGTCAGAGTTGATCGCTGTAATGGTGAGAGTTGAACACTAATTGGTCAGAGTTGATCACTGTAATTGGTCAGAGTTGATCACTGTAATTAGTCAGAGTTGATCACTGTAATAGTCAGAGTTGATCATTGTAATGGTTAGAGTTGATCACTGTAATTGGTCAGAGTTGATCGCTGTAATGGTGAGAGTTGAACACTAATTGGTCAGAGTTGATCACTGTTATTGGTCAGAGTTGATCATTGTAATTGGTCAAAGTTGATCATTGTAATAGTGAGAGTTGAACTGTAATTGGTCAGAGTTGATCACTGTAATAGTCAGAGTTGATCACTGTAATAGTCAGAGTTGATCACTGTAATGGTCAGAGTTGATCACTGTAATGGTCAGAGTTGATCGCTGTAACAGTCAGAGTTGAACACTAATTGGTCAGAGTTGATCACTGTAATTGGTCAGAGTTGATCACTGTAATGGTCAGAGTTGAACACTAATTGGTCAAAGTTGATCATTGTAACGGTCAGAGTTGATCACTGTAACAGTCAGAGTTGATCACTGTAATGGTCAGAGTTGATCATTGTAATGGTTAGAGTTGATCGCTGTAATGGTGAGAGTTGAACACTAATTGGTCAGAGTTGATCACTGTAATTGGTCAGAGTTGATCATTGTAATTGGTCAAAGTTGATCATTGTAATGGTGAGAGTTGAACAGTAATTGGTCAGAGTTGATCACTGTAATTGGTCAGAGTTGATCACTGTAATTGGTCAGAGTTGATCACTGTAATTAGTCAGAGTTGATCACTGTAATAGTCAGAGTTGATCATTGTAATGGTTAGAGTTGATCACTGTAATTGGTCAGAGTTGATCATTGTAATGGTGAGAGTTGAACACTAATTGGTCAAAGTTGATCATTGTAATGGCCAGAGTTGATCACTGTAATGGTCAGAGTTGATCACTGTAATAGTCAAAGTTGATCGTTGTAATGGTCAGAGTTGATCACTGTAACGGTCAAAGTTGATCATTGTAATGGTCACAGTTGATCACTGTAATTGGTCAAAGTTGATCGTTGTAATGGTCAGAGTTGATCACTGTAACGGTCAAAGTTGATCATTGTAATGGTCAGAGTTGATCACTGTAATTGGTCAGAGTTGATCACTGTAATAGTCAAAGTTGATCACTGTAATGGTCAGCGTTGATCACTGTAATGGTCAGTGTTGATCACTGTAATGGTCACCGTTGATCACTGTAATGGGCAGCGTTGATTATTGTAATTGGTCAGAGTTGATTATTGTAATGGTCAGAGTTGATCCCTGTAATGGTTAGAGTTGATCCCTGTAATGGTCAGAGTTGATGACTGTAATGGTCAAAGTTGATCACTGTAATGGTTAGAGTTGATCCCTGTAATGGTCAGAGTTGATGACTGTAATGGTCAAAGTTGATCATTGTAACGGTGAGAGTTGAACACTGTAATGGTCAGAGTTGAACACTGTAACGGTCAGAGTTGATCACTGTAATGGTCAGAGTTCAACACTAATTGGTCAAAGTTGCTCACTGTAATAGTCAGAGTTGATCATTGTAATTGGTCAGAGTTGATCGCTGTAATGGTGAGAGTTGATCACTGTAATGGTCAGAGTTGATCACTGTAATGGTCAGAGTTGAACACTGTAACGGTCAGAGTTGATCACTGTAATGGTCAGAGTTCAACACTAATTGGTCAAAGTTGCTCACTGTAATAGTCAGAGTTGATCATTGTAATTGGTCAGAGTTGATCGCTGTAATGGTGAGAGTTGATCACTGTAATAGTCAGAGTTGATCATTGTAATGGTTAGAGTTGATCACTGTAATTGGTCAGAGTTGATCGCTGTAATGGTGAGAGTTGAACACTAATTGGTCAGAGTTGATCACTGTAATTGGTCAGAGTTGATCATTGTAATTGGTCAAAGTTGATCATTGTAATGGTGAGAGTTGAACTGTAATTGGTCAGAGTTGATCACTGTAATAGTCAGAGTTGATCACTGTAATAGCCAGAGTTGATCACTGTAATGGTCAGAGTTGATCACTGTAATGGTCAGAGTTGATCGCTGTAACAGTCAGAGTTGATCACTGTAATGGTCAGAGTTGATCACTGTAATGATCTCTTACTGGAGTTTCTAAGAACTGGACAACCATCCTGTGTTTCCTTCATATTACTGATGAAAACTATTATATTAAATATAATAACAATAACATTGACTAGTTTAATATGCATCAGTGAATATTAAGACAAAAAAAGAGGGAGTCCAGTCGGAGTAGCAGCGAGAACCAGCTCAGTGTTTTGCAAAGCAGTTGAACAGCTGAACCAGTAGACCAAAATGAAATGAAGTTTTTGGAAAAGCACACAAATCCAACCTGCAACTGAGTAAACAGGAGGAGTTACGTCCATCTCCCGCCATGCTGACCCGTCTCTCCTGCTCTCTAGGTGGTGAAGATGATGATCGTGGTGGTCTGCACGTTTGCGTTCTGCTGGCTGCCGTACCATGTCTACTTCCTCCTCCACCAGTTCTTTCCCGCACTCTTCGAGAGAGCCTTCATCCAGCAGGTCTACCTGGCCATTATGTGGCTGGCCATGAGCTCCACCATGTACAACCCCATCATCTACTGCTGCCTCAATGACAGGTAGGTCACAAACACACAGTCCAGAGGAAGCAAGGGTATACACATCTCTTCATGTGTACAGGGGGTCATATGGGGACCATCTAAATAACCCTTTGGACCCCCTGCTTGGCTTAAAGCCCAAATTCTGGAGCCAATAAAAAAACATTCAGTAATGCACGGCTTTGATAGTCTCCATAGAAAAGCACTGACAAATAGCCTGAGGTGTTCTGGAGTCTAAAACTTGCATGCCCAGTGCTGAGCATCAGCTAAATGGGTGGGGAGTGATGGAGCTCCATCCAAAACCTTTAGGATAAGATCATCCAACATCAGTACCTGACTTCACTAATTCTCTTGTGGATGCATCAAATTCTCACAGCAATGTTCCAACATCTATGTAAAGCTCTCCCAGAAGAGTTACTGCAGCACAGACTTCCCAATAATTCCATTGTTTTAGGAAGCAACGCTGAATGAGGTGTCTACAAACTTTTGGACACACAGTGATGACCAAGACCTGGAGAACGTTGGTGGAGTTAATGGAAGTAGGAGTCACATGACCTGCCCAAATGACTTTAGGAGTTGGAGTCTGGGAGGGAGTGTTGTGGGCGTTGTTGGCTACATAGCCAGAGGGAGGCGTGACCATAACAATGGTCTCAGCTTTATTTGAGCTGATATTCTCACAGCTATTCAGGGGCTCCTATTCCTGATACAGGCATTCAGTAGTACACAGCTTTTATAATCTTCATAGAAAAGCATTGACCAACAGTGTTCTGAAGCTGCTGCAGTTGAGTTTAAGGTGTGCATACCCAGTGCTGAACATCAGTTAAACGGGGGTCCAGCATTGAACTGCTGGAGTGATGGAGCTCCATCCAATACCTTTGGGATAAGAACATCCAACGTCTGTATCTGACCTCATTAATGCTCTTGTGGACAGATGCAATCAAATTCTTACAGCACAAGTTCCAACATCTATGTAAGGCTCTCCCAGAAGAGCAGAGACTGTAACTGCGTCACAAACTTTATACTAATTCCTGCGTTTAAGGAAGAAACGCTGAACGAGGTGTCTACAAACTTTTGGACACAAAGTGAAGAGATGAGTAAAAATGATGACGCTGTTACAAAAAAGGACTGAACAGGGTGTGAGCACTCTCTCTTTCTCTGCTCCCCTCTGCTTCTACTTCAGCTCACTGTCATCAGCTCATTTTCCACACACTCCAAAACAGTCTCTCTCGCTCTCTCGCACACTTTTTCACACTTCTTTCCTCACCTTCTCATCTCATCAGGCACATCTGCCCTTCATATCGTCACTTGTATCTTCGAGAAGCTAATTCGGGAGAGGAGAGAACGGTCTGAAGATCTGCTAGACGTATTATTCAGTCATAATGCAGCGTCCATCCATCCATCCATCCATCCATCCATCCATCCATATATCCATCCATCCATCCATCCATCCATCCATCCATCCATCTGTCCATACACTTATTGTTATCCTGCTAGTCGGGGTCACGGAGAGGCTAAAGCCAATCCCAGCGTCATCAGGCAAAGGTGGGATACACCATGGACAGTTCGCCACCGTGCTAACCACCACACCACCGTACTAACCACCACACCACCGTACTAACCACTACACCACCGTACTAACCACTACACCACCGTACTAACCACTACACCACCGTACTAACCACTACACCACCGTACTAACCATTACACCACCATACTGACCACTACACCACCATACTAACCACTACACCACCATACTAACCACTACACCACCATACTAACCACTACACCACCGTACTAAGCACTACACCACCGTACTAACCACTACACTACCGTACTAACCACTACACCACCGTACTAACCACTACACCACCATACTAACCACTACACCACCATACTAACCACTACACCACCGTACTAACCACTACACCACCATACTAACCACTACACCACCATACTAACCACTACACCACCACACTAACCACTACACCACCGTACTAACCACTACACCACCGTACTAACCACTACACCACCATACTAACCACTACACCACCATACTAACCACTACACCACTGTACTAATCACTACACCACCATACTAACCACTACACCACCGTACTAACCACTACACCACCGTACTGACCACTACACCACCATACTAACCACTACACCACCGTACTAACCACTACACCACCGTACTGACCACTACACCACCATACTAACCACTACACCACCGTACTAACCACTACACCACCGTACTAACCACTACACCACCATACTAACCACTACACCACCATGCTGACCACTACATTATCATGCTGACCACTACATTATCATGCTGACCACTACATTATCATGCTGACCACTACACCACCCCACTAACTACTACACCACCGTACTAACCACTACACCACCGTGCTAACCACTACACCACCGTACTAACCACTACACCACCGTACTGACCACTACACCACCGTACTAACCACTACACCACCGTACTAAGCACTACACCACCATACTAACCACTACACCAGCGTACTAACCACTACACCACCGTACTAACCACTACACCACCCACCACTATTACAGTGATCATATTGCTACTAGTGCCTGGGTAACACTACACAGCTTTCTGAGTGGTCAGGTCTTTGTACCGTTCACACTACGTGACTGGGTGAGCTAGGTTTTCAGTTGTTGTGGTTTTCGCCACTACTGATCAGCGACACAGTGTCATCAACTACAGGACTTTTACCCTGAGGAACCGCCCACTCATCTGGTTGCTGTCCAAAAACAAGAGAACTAAAAGCATCTGAGAACTAGCGACCACGTCGAACATACGCTATTTCCAAGCCGGACGTCAACAAACAAGCAGTACCAGTTGTTACTGCGCTCATAGTTGACTGATAGTCTCCAACTGGCCTAGATATTAAACATGCTAGACGTTTGCCGGGCGTCTTCAATTACTCGATTCACCTCCAACCAGAAGTTTTTGGTGGCAGTCTACAAAAAACAGTCGGTAACTGAGCATCAGGCTAAAGTCGTGTAGTGTGAAACAGGCATAAGCTAGGAGGCTGAAGAAACAAGCGTCCCCAGAGAAGCCCCCACCATATCTTTCCAAAAGGCATATAGTGCAGCATCACTTTACTGTAGTTCATGTTGAGCTACAAGCAGTTCTATGATGCTCCAGGCTGCTATAGGTTCGCTGCCCAATCCACCACCACTGCATACACTGCTGTATGTTTTATGGCGCTGCGGGATCTGTAACCCACATGGATGAATCTTTCTACAATGTCATATAAGCAGATTCTCCTGGTGTGTCAGTGCCACTTATACACCTACTCGTCTGATTTTGGGAGCCTGCATGACAAATATTTATGCTATATGTGTTCAAAAATTCTATAGACTTCCATGCAGATATAATGGAACTCATGCAGGACTATAGGAGGTTGCATCAATGTACAGACAACATTGTTCGTGTCAAGGTTTTACCAGCGTCATGGGTTTCTCCTTTTATAACAGCTGTCGCCAACATTGTTTGAAGATTTCATGATGGACCAATAGAAATGCTCCATTGACTTACATTGAAAGTAAAGACAGATACCATTTTGGAGCTACTTGTTTTTCTTTGGACAGCGAGGACATGTAGGCCGCATTGACAGACAGAGCGAGGACACCTGTGGTCTCTCGGACTCCCAGTAATGGATGGTTGTGCAATCGTTGGTGCTCGAACTCAGATTGGTGATTGACATACACTAGAGATGTTTTCTTCTTTCCACTGTATTGGAAATGCAAGGTCCTACTACAGCAGGGACACAGTGTGAGTTGCTGTGGTCTGTAGTATGGACAGTAACGAGGACATGAGCCAACCATAATCAGCCCTCGCGGTCCTGCTGATAAGCCTTAATATGGCCTGCATGGTGATGACATCTGCTTCATGGAATTCCACAGTGAAATTAAAACCAGATTCATTGGCGGGCCTGTGGAATCGGGCCTAAAGGCTTCTCAGGTAGCCCAGACGTTTGGACCAAATCCATTTGGCTTGGAAGAGCATCACGCAGGACATTATACGAGCTTGAATCCATCGTAATAGATAGATAATGTTATCTCAACCTACGTTTCAAGGCTGTGACACCAAAACAGGGTATTGTCACTATGTAGCCGTGTTTGCTGGAATGTGTGTAATACTTAAACACCTTCATTTTTGTCGATTTCTTTTTTTCTACATCAGTTAAACCCAGCAACCACCGTTTACATTGTGGAAAAATTTCATAATGAATGGACCAATAGAAATGCTCCAAAATAGCTTGGAAAAACTTCCGGTTCCATTGACTTGCATTGAAAGTGAAGACAGTTTTTGGCCTCTCCTGTAAAGTTGCCATTTTGGAGCTACTTGATATACGCTTTCAAATGAAACTTGTTTTGGTGCCAAGCTTACAATCTAACGTTTGCCCAATGTATCACAAACGTATCAGAGCGCCTGCTAAAACCATTGAATCTAACAGTCTTGGCTCTGCAGACAGATTCCCATGTACAGTTTGATTAGCGTTTTCAAAAGCGAATCCTTCTATGGGTCCTTCAAATCTGTATTTTTTTGCTTACAGGTTTCGTGCCGGGTTCAAGCAAGCGTTCCGCTGGTGCCCGTGTGTGACGGCCAGCTCGTACGAAGGCCTGGAGCTGAAGTCCACTCGTTACCTGCAGACCCAGACCAGCGTGTACAAGGCCAGCCGCATGGAGACCACGGTCTCGGCCGTGCTGCCCTCGGCCGAGGACGGCGCCAAGGCCGGCGCCAAGAGGGGCTCGCCTGTGCACAGCCCCTCCATGGAGCTCACGTCTAACGGCTCCTCGTCCAGAAGCATGTCCAAGACCGTGTCAGAGACGTCCAGCTTCTACTCCAGTAACAACCTGCCCGCCTAGAGCAGCGGCGCGAAGAAGCAGCAGCGCTACGCGAACCAGTATTATTGGATCTATTCATCTCTGTGAACCTGTCATCTCTATATAATCTCTGTTAAGGACCATCTCGAGCAGACATTTCACGTTTTTGTGTGTGTGCGAGAGCGATTTCTGTCTGGTTCTCATGAGGCTCGTGTCCTTCACCGCGTTCCGAAAGCCTTATTGTGAAAGCCTGTATATGAGGAGCCAGACCACCCCAGTCACAGTCCAGCCTGAAGAGAAGTCTGGAAATCCCATCGATACCAGACTGATGGAGCGAGCCAGCGTGAGCAGCATTGTACAGACACAGATGAGGTCAAGACGTGGAGAACTGACCACAGTGTATTACAGTTTACATTTACCTGCATTGAGGAATGTGTAGCCCATGCAAAACCTAAACAGCAGCCTCTCCCCTCTGTGTGAATGTGTGTGTGTGAATGTGTAGCAACTCATTGCTGAATATCATTGCTATCCAAAGAAAAACATGTATCCAAACACAAAAGCTGCCATTCACATTGTCTGAGGATTTCAAGATGAATGGGCCAATAGAAATGATCCAAAATGGCCTGGACGAAATTCTGGTTCCATTGACTTCCATTGAAAGTGAAGACGGTTTTGGGCCTCCCCTGTAAAGTTACCATTTTGGAGCTACTTGTTTTTTCTTTGGATGGCGACAATAGCCGCATAGTATAATATGGTTGCTTTTTCAAAATTTTTCATTATTTTCATGAGAAACTAAGTAGTAAAACGTAGAAAAAGCCCAAAAAAATTATCTTTAAATATGTCGAGTTGATTTAACTTTGCTGCTCTGGTCAAATGGGATTTCATATTTAATAGCCTACCAAGTTATTCGATTCAAATTCTGTATCAACGGGTCTGAGCTGCACCTCCAATTTATTTTCGCTTCTCTTGATTTAGAAGAATCTAGGTTTCAGCAATCAATTCAATTCAAATTTCAGTTTAGTTGTGCCTGTTTTGTTAGTTTGCGCTTGCTTCTAAGCTGGAAGGATAAAAACGAGCACGAGGGTCCTTAATAAAGCCCCCACCAAATCTTTTCCAAAGAGCTCAATGAGGGCTTGAAGATGAGCAGTCAATTGTCTTACATCAGCCTACAGATGCCTGCGCTGGCTGGCCTCATGCTGAGTAATAGAGGGAGTGGGCGGACCATCCTGACCATCACTTCCAGACAGAGCGAGGACACCTGTGGTCTCTCGGACTCCTAGTAATGGATGGTTGTGCCATCGTTGGCGATCGGACTCACGATGGTGATTGACATACACTAGAGATTGGAAATGCAAGGTCCTACTACAGCAGGGACACAGTGTGAGTAGCTGTGGTCTGTAGTATGGACAGTAACGAGGACATGAGCCAACCATAATCAGCCCTCGCGGTCCTACTGATAAGCCTTAATATGGCCTGCATGGTGATGACATCTGCTTCATGGAATTCCACAGTGAAATCATGACCAGATTCATTGGCGGGCCTTGGGAATCGGGCCTAAAGGCTTCTCAGGTAGCCCAGACATTTGGACCAAATCCATTTGGCTTGGAAGAGCATCATGCAGGACATTATACGAGCTTGAATCCATCCTAATGACTCCACGAGCAGACTGCAGAAGAGCAAGTGCACTCTTAAACAACAAAAGGTTCCAGAAGGGTTCTTTGGAGTCCTGCCAGAGGAGCACAGGCTGCAAGTTGTCATTCCCGGGAAGCAGGAGCACAAATGATTCCACTTGTTTAAACGGTTGGTCCCAGTCTTCAAACAGCCGATCACGTATTCTCCTGCTTCCCTGGAATGAAAGAAGGCCACGCTGGCCCATTGCGGGACGTCCCAACCATATAAGAACCGCCACTTGCTCCCTAATAAATGTAATTCATTCTCAAAAGAAAATACCCTTCTGAGAACCAAAGATGGTCCCTCTGTGGCGTCGCTCCAGAAAGCACTTCCCGCAACCTTAACTTTTAAGAGCGCTCCAAACCCGGCCCAGTCAGAGCTCTAGAATGGAGGGACATTTGATGGTTTTTTAAGTTGTGCCTGGAAATCCGAATTGTGATTAAACGTTTGGATGTGCCGGCAGACCTCCGCTGCCAAAGTGTGATCATGAACTTGGCTGGCTCAGTGGCACAAGGCGCGTGGCTTGAGCTTCTGTTTCTTGTGAGTTTCAGACCCTCTAATTTTGGGAATAGCTGTCTATGCCTGTCTGACTCTGTTTGTCTCTTAACCTCGAGTCCCCCCTCCCCGCTCTTCCCTGAACGTTCGCCTGTCCTCGGACAGAGCAATCACACACGAGCGGCCCGCTGACAAATTTAGCTCCAGAGTCAGCCGGCGGCCCCCCTGCTGAGTTTGTTTTGGTCCACTGGGGATGCTTTGGTTGTGGTTGATGGGAAAGTCGGGAGTGGGGGAGGTGTATCAGTGATAGACAAAGCGACGAGGTGGGGCTGTGGGGGGGTGGACGGGGTTAAGAGGGAGCGGTACAGCACCTGTTGCTTCAGATTACGGACTCTAGTATGTGACAGTGGTGTCAGTTTTCCAGCCTGGCAGGGTTCCTGAGGTGTTCTAGGAGATCAAGCTGTCCTAGTCCAGTGGAGGCATGTTGGCACACTGGATACTATTCACACATACTGACCATGTCATGAGTTATACATCTTTCCATGTATCGCATGTGCATAACAGTGTTGTTTCCAAATATTTTAACCCTTAAAATCCCAGACACATAGTTACAAAGCTAGACTTATTACTCAGCAATTACAAACTGTAAACTGGTTGGGATGTTCTTAGGTTATAGAAGTGTCTAGCAACACTTTGGGCCCACCGGTGGGCCCTAGATTTTCTTAAGGATTAAACAAGTATCTGCTATATTTCATATGCATCCAGATCGGGGAGTGATTATGTATATCTAATGACTCTAAATTACCTGAAAAAGCTGTATAGCGTTGAGAATGAAGTGGTATCAGAAGTGGTTAGCAGAATGCCTCATGACTAAATACCAAGGCCGGTAACTAGACTTAAGTAGAAGTAGATAATAGATCATTATGGTAGGAGAAGTCAAAGCTTTCGAACATTAAAAGAGAACCGATCCAAATGGAATTGTTTCTAGAATTGTCCATTCTCATAGGAACCATGAAATGCCTGAATTGTCGTTCTTATCAGTCCAAATATGGAAGCATGGAAAGACTACTGTGGGTGGCTAAATCCTACTGCACACCGAATGAGATGAAGTGTTAAGAGATAAGCATCAAGTCCATGTTGATTTTACAGTCATACTAATTTGATTGAATAAAACTTTCAGCTAAACAGATTTTTTTTAATCCCACCCCCATCTGCAGTCCCATACTGGTTTAAATGACACCCACTATTTGACACTCTATTCATAAATCAGTTATTTCATTCATCCTGAAATTGTTTAATTGTAGTATATTGGCCTTTTGAAGTTTGAGGTAAAATATGATGCATTCTATGGATTTATGGAATCTCCATTCAAGACAGCAACTCAATGTTATTAACCTACAAGGGAGAAAATGCATAGTTAGGAAGTATAAGCAGTCAAAATGGACCAATCGGGAAGTTGAAGCCCTTCAACCTTTCAACGTTTTTTAACTTTTCAGCAAAAATAAAATATCTGACATAAAGGTTGAAACACCTTATTTACAGAATAAGTTCACTGTTCCAGAAGCCCAGTGGAAAAGATACTGAACTATTTCGCTAAAACTATATAATCTTTATAAATGTATCACCAAATTCTATGTAGTTGTCTAAAAAAGCTTTAACTTTCAGTGAAACTTGATTTTTTAAAATCCCACTTCCATCTGCAGTTCCATACTGGTTAAAGGACACCCATTATTTGATGCTCTATTTATGAATCTGTTATTTTATCCTTAAATAATTAGAACTGAAAATTGCTGCAGTATGTGCGGCTGACGTAACCTGATGCCCGCCATTGTCTTCATTCAAGGTAACAACCCAATGTTATTTACCTATGAGGGGCAAATTGTGTAGTTAGGAAGTATAAGTGGTGTAAATGGACCAATGGATCAATTGGGAAGTTGAAGCCCTTCAACCTTTTAACGTTTTCAACAGTTTAGAAACCACAAAATAACTGACATGCAGGTTGTTACTTGGCTTCCGTGGGGCGAAATGACCCACCGCAAGAAATTGAAACTCCTTTTTAACAGAATAGTTCACTCTTCCAGCAGATCAGTGGAACAGATACAAAACTATTTTACTAAAACTGTATAATCTTTTTAACTGTATAACCGAATTCTATGTAGTTCTTCCAAAAAGCTTTAACTTTCAGTGAAACTGATTTTTTAAAATCCCGCTCCCGTCTGCAGTCCCATACTGGTTTAAATGACACCAAGTATTTGATGCTCTATTCATAAATCAGTTATTTCATGCTGAAATAATTAGAACTGCAAATTGCTGCAATTGCCTTTACTTGAATTGTGGTATATTGGTTTTTTGAAGTTTGAGGTAAAATATGGTAATGAATATGATTTTGTGGTCTATATCTTAGTTCAGTACAATACGGTAACAGTAAGAGGTCAACGTTAAGAGGCTTCACTGTCTCTGCTATTCTTCCTTTGTCCAGGATTTCAGACTTTAACAGTTGGTCAAATGAAAGTAGTGCAGATAATGTAAACTGATGCCCACTATTGTCGTCATTCAAGTTAACAACCCAAAGTTATTAACCTACAAGGGGCAAATTGCATAATTAGGAAGTATAAGCTGTTAAAATGAACAAACGGACCAATCTAGAGATTTTCAACATTTCAGCAATCACATAATAACTGACAGGTTATGTTACTTGTGTTGTTATTTTGGCTTCCATGAGCTGAAATGACCTACCACAAGAAATTGAAACAGCTTATTTACAGAATAGTTCACAGTTCCAGCAGCCAAGTGGAGAAGATCAGGAAACTGTATAATCTTTGGTCTGAATGTAGTTCTTCCAAAAAACTTATGTAAGATGACCCTATCTAAGATCCAGAGACTAGATATGGCCTTCCAATAAACATTGGTTTGGCCTCATGTAAATTTTCCACAACAACATCAAAACCAAATAGCAGTAGAAGCTCACAATTCCCTGCTGGGAGAGACGTGAACATGCTAAGATCACCGCCTGTAAAAACCCTTTGCGGTGCCTGCCTCCCGAGTAAAGTAAACACCCTGCTGTTTTTCATTAACAAGGATTTGACCAACTAGTATAACATCCCAAAAACAAAGATATCAGAAATCCCCCAAAAGCTGCTGGATGTTTGAAGATCCCAGTTCTTTCATATGTTGTTATTTGATACTATTATGTGTCAGTAGCACCTTGATATTTCTCTTTTGTTGCTGTTTCATCTCTGAATTTCAGGCTGTTCTTTCATTCCTCAGACTGCTTCAGTATTAATGTATTAAACAGTCAGCTTCAGTGTTAACATGAAAGGCATCAAACCTTTAGAGAGTTGCAACAGCTCCACCGTAGACAGTACTGTGCAAAGGTTTTAGGCACTTGGGGACATAATTATATTGAAAAAGCTATTTTCTTCAGGCAGGAAGCTTTTATTTACTCAGCAAAAACTCTATTTTTGGAATATTCAAACAGTATTAATACAGAAAGTAGTGCTTTTACATACATCAGTGTTTATTTAACCCTTTCCAAGCCAGTATTATTTACAGTTCTCCTCTAATACCTGCTTCGACTGCTCAGTACTTCATTAAGCTAAATCAAGATTGATGCTGAAGGAACTGAATACATTCATACAATGTCTGGGGCGTCCAGGAGAAATCTGGAACTACACTTTGTTCTTCAAACTGGAGCTCAAGATATGATCTACTTCTTTCACAATAAGATATATTTATGTTACTTTGTATTGTATGTAGGATTATTTACATCTGTTCTAATGCTAAGATAAAGGCTTTTAAACTATCAGCTTAGGTGTCTGAGACTTTTGCACAGTAGTGTATGTATATATATATATATATATATATATATATATATATATATATATATATATATATATATATATATATATATATATATATAGACCTTCACAGAAAATCCATTAACACATATATATAGACCTTCACAGAAAATCCATTAACACATCACTCTTAAGCCGAAATCAAGGCTCACCATTCATCTCTGTGAGAAAGCATGAAGTTCCTCCTCTCCCACCAAAGCATTTCTGATGAACGTCATTCGGTCATAGACAAAATGACCACTGCACTGTGTGCAGTCAATTGGATTCCTCATCAATGTGCCCTTGACTTGTATTGCTTATTCTTAGCATGGAAGATACTGAGTGGCCTAGAAGAGGAATGCTAAGGCTATGAAAGCTCCAACCATCTAATTCAACCATATTTGCTGCTATTGATTGGGTCTAACCTGCTCGTTGTGGCTTGACTTGTGGTATGCTTTCAGAATCATTGGATTGCTTTTGTTCAGTCTTGGAATGAACCTGCTGAAGAACTTTAGTCAGTTTTTGACTTAGGACATTTTCACACCTGTAGTTCGTTTAACTGGTCTGGATCAGTTAATGAGTTTGTTTACTTGGAGTGTTTCCTCCTCGGTTAAGTTTGTTTTCACACAGGCAAAAACCGAAATGCATCAAAATGTGCCCCAACAAACCACGTGAGCACGTTATCATTGGTCAGAGCTGTCTGGAGTGCGAGCAAGAAAGTAAACACAGGGAGAAGATCCGGTTTTCCCAAACTACTACACATTTCTTGTAGAGCATAGCACGTAGCAGCAGCAGAGACAGCATCTGTTCATAGCTGTAATAATAATCTGATAATATACCAAGCAAGACAACGTCCCTCACTGCTAGTCCAAGAGACACCTCGCTTCATTGTCCTCGCCCTGTTAGCTGCTACAGTTCTCCAGTTCTCTGTTTACATGATCTGCTGTATCCCATAAGCACACCTGGCTGCAGGAGATGTTTAGATCAAACTTGAGGAGTACATCTAGTACTTGGCTCAGATCGAGGTCGGATCATGTTCTCACCACAAACAAACCGCTCCGGATTTCATTTGGAACCAGACCGAGACCACCTCCTCTCGAGGGTCTTGGTGCGGTTGTTTTGGTCCGCACCCGAGTGCGATTACTGTTTTCACACCTGCCAAAACGAACCACACCAAGAGTGCAAACGAACCAGTCTGTTTTAACCGGACTAACTAGTGCTGGTGTGAAAACACCCTAAGACTTTTTTGTCATGTAAACTAAATGGGTTTATAAATGGGCTTTCAAAGTGATTGGACTGATTTGGTCCAGGACTCTTCTGGAGAGTTAGTTTCCTACATATCCGCCTCTAGTTGTTAGACCCTCCTTAATTCCTTCATTAACTGGATCGGATGTAAAATGTTGGAGCTTGGTATGGGGATCTCTGAGCCCAGGATTGGGCACCACTCTTTTAGGCTCTAATAAACACAGTTGCATATTAAAAATGGGCACTGGTCCTAGAACAGTACTTGTGCAGTGCTTGGTCATGAGAACTGAATGAGTTTAAATGCTTTTAAATTGATTGGACTGCTTTGGTCCAGTTTTTAGAATAAGTGCAGTGAACTGTGATCATTATTTAGACCAGTGGAGCTGGAGATCTACCACCCTGAAGAGTTCAGATTCAACACACCTGGCTCTAGTTTTTAGATGTTCCTTGAGTGTTTCATTAAGGTTGGAGCTGGGGGTAGATTTCCAGGACCAGTATGGTACACCCCTGTTTTTGGTTCTACACACCCAGTTCTAGTTGTTTGATGTTCCTTAAGTAGTTCACTTACTGGATCAGATTGTAACAGTTGGAGCTGGTGGAAGATCTCCAGGACCAGGATTGAGTGCCCCAGATTTAGGCTCTAGTAACCACAGTTAGATATAAGAAGGCCCTGATCATAGAACAGTTCTCGTGCAGTGCTTGATCATGAGGTCTACATGAGTTTATGTGCTTTCAGAATGATTGGACTGCTTTGGTCCAGTTTTTAGAATAAGTGCAGCGAACTGTGATCATTATTCTCATTTAAGACAAGTGGAGCTTGAGATCTACCACCCTAGAGAGTTCAGATCCAACACACCTGGCTCTAGTTATTAGATGTTCCTTGATTTCTTTATTAACTGGCTCAGGTCTGAAAGATCAAGGTCGGAGCTGGGGGTAGATTTCCAGGACCAATATGGTACACCCCTGTTTTAGGTTCTACACACCCAGTTCTAGTTGTTTGATGTTCCTTAAGTAGTTCACTTACTGGATCAGATTGTAACAGTTGGAGCTGGTGGAAGATCTCCAGGACCAGGATTGAGTGCCCCAGATTTAGGCTCTAGTAACCACAGTTAGATATAAGAAGGCCCTGATCATAGAACAGTTCTCGTGCAGTGCTTGATCATGAGGTCTACATGAGTTTATGTGCTTTCAGAATGATTGGACTGCTTTGGTCCAGTTTTTAGAATAAGTGCAGCGAACTGTGATCATTATTCTCATTTAAGACAAGTGGAGCTTGAGATCTACCACCCTAGAGAGTTCAGATCCAACACACCTGGCTCTAGTTATTAGATGTTCCTTGATTTCTTTATTAACTGGCTCAGGTCTGAAAGATCAAGGTCGGAGCTGGGGGTAGATTTCCAGGACCAATATGGTACACCCCTGTTTTAGGTTCTACACACCCAGTTCTAGTTGTTTGATGTTCCTTAAGTAGTTCACTTACTGCATCAGATGGAGAAGGTTGGAGCTGGTGGAAGATCTCCAGGACCAGGATTGAGTGCCCCAGTTTTAGGCTCCAGTAAACACAGTTAGAAATAAGAAATGGGCCCTGATCATAGAACAGTTCTCATGCAGTTCTTGGTCATGAGAACTGAACGAGTTTACATGCTTTCAAAATTTTTTGAATAAGTGCAGTGAACTGGGATATTATTCATCTTTTAGAGATCTGGAGAGCTGGAGATCTACCTCCCTGGAGAGTTCAAATTCTACACATCCTGGATCAGGTGTGAAAGATTAAGGTTGGAGCTGATGGTTGGAGCCTCCAGGACCAGTATGGACCATCCCTGTTTTAGGCCCTGGGAAACACAGTTAGATGGGAAAATCCGTCTTGCAGTGCTTGGTCATGTGAAATTAATTTGAGTGGGACCGGAGAGTGGAGTTTTCTGACCCTCGCCGCTCGAGGCTCTTTCTAGTCACTGTAGTTTTTGACGAGCTTACTTTGTTTGACGGTTTCCCCACCGCTGGCCTCAGAGTTGTGCCATGACTCATGTTACCATTGATGTTTTCTATGGCCTTTTTGGGGGGGAGGTCTTTGCTTTCAGCTTAATTAAAAAAAAAAAAAGCTTCACCATTTTCTGGAGCGAACTGAATGGTGCCCCCAACTTCAAAGTTAGCGAGCACGAAGAGATTGAAGGCGATGCGGTAATCACAGAGACGGCCCACTGTTTACTGATAATCCGAAAACAGTCAGGGGCATCCCGCATGCCTCGGGAGACAGGAGCAAACTCGAACAAACCATGGAGAGACGTTTAGGCTCTATCTTTCATCTTTCCTCCCAGCACTGACAGCGTTTAGCCAGAGAGTCGATTGCAGCCTTTGCCTTTCTACTAATAATGTTTGGGAGATTTTCAGAAATAGGCATCCCTGCACACTCTTAACACACTCATGGTACATGCCTTTACATCCCAATTGCAGTCTCAATTTAGCATAGAAAATGGCTATTGCAGTTCATTAAATAGGCATTTTGGTTCTTTTTGAATATAAAACAGTATATAGAACAGTACTCGTGCAGTGCTTAGTCGTGACAACTGAATAAGTTTACACGCTTTCAGAGTGTTTGGCCTGCTTTGGTCCAGTTTTAGAATAAGTACCACAAACTGGGATCATTATTCATCTTTTAGACCAGTGGAGCTGGAGATCCACCACTCTAGAGAGTATATATATATATATATATATATATATATATATATATATATATATATATATATATATATATATATATATATATATACACACACTCTAGAGAGTATACTCTAGCAAGACCATCCACATAAGTGGAACTTGTTCATACTTACATTATATATATAAGGTTATAAACTGTTAAACAAGGACAAGCTTTTTCAGCAAAATACAAAAAAATCTTGTAATTTAACTAAACACTCCAAATTACAGCTTCCAGATGTCCTCAGTTGATTGAACATGATTGTTTACTCGTTGTTGTGAACTTATATCATTAATGTCTGCACATAGTACTAGATTATCATGTAGACAAGTACAAGCAAGAAGTAACTTGAGGATATTAAAAAAGAAAAATAGTAACATAAAAATAATAACTTGGGGACAGGAAGCTTGTATTTGCTCAGCAAAAAACTTAAGGCTTATTCAGTAAGTAGTGCTTTTACATACGTCATTGTGTTTATTGAACCCTTTTCAAGCTTCTCCTTCTATAAACAACCCAGTATTATTTACAGTTCTCATCTAATACCTGCTTTGACTGCTCAGTACTTCATTAAGCTAAATCAAGATTGCTGCTGGAGGAACTGAACACATTCATACAATGTCTGGGGCGTCCAGGAGAAATCTGGAACTACACTTTGTTCTTCAAACTGGAGCTCAAGATCTGATCTACTTCTTTCACAATAACATATTCATGTTACTTTGTATTGTATGTATGATTATTATGATCTGTTCTAATCATATCTGAAGTTCTTACTAGTGATAATACACCTAGTGATCAGATAAAGGCTTTTAAACTATCAGCTTAGGTGTCTGAGAGGTTTGCACTGTAGCGTATATTAGCTTTTATGATCGTCCTGGTGCCGTAGTTGATATTGTTCAGTGTGAGTTAACTGAAGAAGTCCTGTGTAAATAGATAGCTTATAGCTGTTAGTTCTTAAACATTTCAACGTATCAGCCCATGTTATCAGTCGGACCCTTGGTTACATCACTCTTTCTCTGAGTTGCATATCAAAACGTAGAACACACAGTCTGCCCATTCTAGCCCCCCGCTGTTGGGTAAGAGGTGAAATGTTTGATCTGGGGGAGATGAGAGGGATATAAAGACAGGTGAGTCGGACACGCTGGAAAGATTCCTCTGTTCGCTTAAGAGGGAGGAAAAGCCAACTTTTCACGTGCCTGAACTAATAATCCATCAAGGAATAGCCAGGGACTCGGCGTGTTTGTGTTTGGGTGGCGTCCGGGTGGGCACTCTAATCAGCTTCCAATCAGAATAATTACCCCAGAGAGGAGAGCGCGGTGGACAGAACAACAGCTGTGCATGCTCACCCGCTCGCATTCTTCACATCTCAATCCTAGCACGCTGCAGGGCTGCTTTCGTTCAGCCTGTGTTTTTCTATTCATTCGTAATTAGAGAAAGCAAACAATGCCCACGGGCCGGCCTATTGTTAGGAGCATCTATTCTGTCTGGGTTGTTGAGTGTGGTCTTGTGTCTCCATGTGTCCAGGGACAGGTCACTGTTCATGTTTTGTAGCTTTTCTAGGTGAAAGTAAGTTCATATTTTGAAGCAAAGTATAACAGAACATTAAAATATATCTGACAGAATAAAATAAAAACCTTTCTGCATGTTGTTTTTACAAAACAGTGTCTGAAAGTATGAAAGCATCTTATTTATTATTACAAGAAAACATATCGTAAAAATGACATGTTAAGTCAAAATTATTGGAAAGTGTCTCATTATCATGAGAAAATATGTTGTGAAAATGATACTTAAGTGATATTTATGAAAAAGTATCTTGTTGTTACAATACAATGTTGTAAGTATGACATCTTAGGTCAAAGTCATGACAAATTGTCTTGATATTATGAAAAAATTTGGTGTTAAAATGACATTTTCAGTCAAAATTATGAAAAAATATCTCATTAATATAGGAAAATATGTTGTAAAAATTATATCTTAAGTCATAATTACAATACAATGTTGTAAAGATGACATATTAAGTCCAAATTATGAAAAAGTATCTCATTATTACAACATAACATTGTAAAAATGACATATTAAGTCAAAATTATGAAAAAGTACCTCATTATTATAAGAAAGTATATTGTAAAAAATTATATCTTAAGTCATTATTACAATAGAACATTGTAAAAATCACATATTAAGTCAAAATTATGACCAAGTGTCTCCTTATTATGAGAAAATATGTTGTAAAAATGACATTTTAAGGCATAATTTGGAATCTCATTATGATCCAATGTTGTATACATGACATCTTAAATCGTAATTACAAGAAAGTATCTAATTATTATAAGAAAATATGTTGTAAAAAATAATATCTTAATCTTAAAAATCATAATTATGGAAAAGTATTTTGATATTCCAATACAATATTGAACATTTAACTTAAGTCATAATTACAAGAAACTGTAATTGTTATAAAAAATGATAAAAAATAATATTTTTTATCATTTTAAAATAAACCGCTCCAGATAATATTTTAAGTCAAAATTACAAAAATGATCTGTTATAACAAGACTGTATGTTACGAGACAGGATCTCATTATTATGAGAAAATATATATAAAAATGTCATAATTACAAGAAAGTGTTTTGCTATTATGAGAAATATGTAAAAGTGTTATACGAGTGATCGGTGTGATGGCTTTGCATTTAATATTTCACTGATTTTGACCAAACATAAAGTAAAATGTAATTAATTTAATTAATTTTAAGTCAAGTTAAAAACTACATTTGGACTATTTGCTATAACATACAGGTTATTTTAGCAAAATTAGATTGTTTTGTAATAACGAGATATTTTCAATTATAAGATACTTTCTTATAATTACGTCATGCCATGTATACATTTTCTCATTATGACAAGGTATTTTTTTCATAAATTATGATATAAAAGCTTGTAATAACGACATGCTGACAGCTTTATTTTTAGCCCCCCTGTCAATATGAACTTTAGTTTGTCTATTTTTCCCCAAATTTGTTAAACTATAAAATTAAAATGTCATTAACATGTACACAATTCCTGAAAAAGCTTCTTATAGTGATGCATGTTTGTTGTAACAGTAATTGTTACTGCATTAAGGTACACACTGGTAATGAGAATAATCATCATGTTTAAAGTACATTTACAGTTTAGTGGTCCGTGGTGGGCTGATAGTGATGTAAGTCTTCATAACTTTAGCAATTCGCTGTCCATGCAGTTCATGCCCATCGTAGCCGGACCAACTTTATTGCTTCTTTATTGCTTTTTTTCTTTATTCCCCATAATCATATACCACTAATAATCTGCTTTATTGTCTGGCCTAGTTTATATGCAGACAAGGTCTGCACCTTGTCCCCCAAGTGTCCAGCTGGTAGAGCTCATCATTAGAACTGAGTGCAGCTTTGATTCTGTGCCAGTGCAAGGGGCCACCCACTGATGGACTTCACAGCTGATCTGAGATCAAATGACCTCTGCCTGGCTTTTATTAGTAAAAGCCAGGCATAGTCCATTCTCACACGTTACCTAATGCCATAACTTCTTCTCTTGGGTCAAATGAAGAGAGGAGACCAATCCGGAATGTGATGGGGGTTTATTGAACCCTCTATTCTAGAATGCGGTCTCAGTTGAAATGGACTTCCACATGGGCTGACCATTTTCTGTTGGGCGTAAGGCAGACTCCTAAAACTTAGCTCTCTATGAACATCTCCTGAGTTCCTGAGGACTGTTGTAAAGCTGACCCTGTTTGTGACTGACCATTTGTGTCTAACAGACCTAATTTACCAGTCGGGTCTGGTGTGTTAAAGTTAGGAGTACACTATATTGCCAAAAGTATTTGCCCGTCTGCTTTACATGCTTATGACGACCCATTCTTAATCCATAGGGTTTCATTTGATGTCAGCCCAACCTTTGCAGCTATGACAGCTTCTACTCTTCTGGGAAGGCTCTCCACACGGTTTAGGAGTGTGTTTAGGGGAGTTTTTGACAGTCCTTCTAGAAGCACGTTTGTGACGAGAAGGTCTCTGCTCTAATTCTTCCCATACCCCCCCCACCCCCCCACCCCAACCTTTACACTTGGCACAGTGCAGTCTGACAAGTATTGTTCTCACGGAGAAGCGTGATTGGTTACGCCAGCGAACACGTCTCCACTGCTCTATAGTCTAGTGGCGGCAAGCTTTGCACCACTGCATCCGACGCTCTGCATTACGCTCGGTGATGTTAGGCTTGGATGCAGCTGCTTGGCCATGGAAACCCATTCCATGAAGCTCTCTACACTCTGTTCTTGAGCTGATCTGAAGACCACATGAAGTTTGGAGGTCTGTAGTGATTGACTCTACAGAAAGTTGGTGACCTCTGTGCTCTATGTTCCTCAGCATCCGCTGACCCGCTCTGTCAGTGTGCGTGGCTACCACTTGGTGGCTGAGTTGCTGTCGTTCCCAATCACTTCCACTTTTTAATACAACTAACAGTCCACTGTGGAATATTCAGTAGTGAGGAAACTTCATGACTGGAGTTGTTGCACAGGTGGCGTCCTATCACGGTACCACACTGGAGTTCACTGAGCTCCTGAGAGCGACCTATTCTTTACTAATGTGTGTAGAAGCAGTCTGCATGACTAGCTGCTTGATTTTATACACCTGTGGCCATGGAAGTGATTGGAACACCTGAGTTCAATGATTTGGATAGGTGACTGAGTACTTTTGCCAATATAGTATATATCATTGCAGTCCAAAGCAGTCCAAAAGGTATCTCTGCCTACTTTACTGTAAATCAACAGAACCAGAACTTGTTCCAAGCTGTTCTGGAGCATTTCTATTGGTCCATTCATTATGATGTAATTAGGAAAACCGTCAAAAATGGAGATAAATGCTTCTCTTTGGACAGCGATGATATATACTAGTGTGGAAGCTGAGACAGTAAACAGCTTCCAGTCTCACTGTGAACAATGGTCGAGACTACTGCCTGGAGAATATGCTGCAGATCTAAATGCACCAGCAGCCTTACCTGAGATTCCACTCGATCAAGTAGAAAAATGTTCAGCTTGTTCAGCTGAAAGCTCCACTCGTCTCTTTAATGAGGTAACTGAAAAGCGAGGGTGAACAGTGGGACAGTTTAACTCTCATTAGTGATTAAAAATGCTCAGCAGTGAGATTAATATTCGTTCACTGGAGGATGGTGTCATCATAGATATTGTTCTCACATAGGTTTGTTAAGAAACAGCCATTCAGGACCCCTCACCACCAAGGCTCTCTGCTTGTTTAGTTCTTATGGGGGTGGGGGTTGTAATCGTGCAAGACGTTCCAGGCCGAGTGTGAGCACAGCCGTAAGACTATCCATTTAGGGACGTGCTATGTGATTAGAACCATCCACTCCACTTCCAGACATGCTAACTGCTCACCTATTGAAGATTCAACCTTCATTGCTGCTCTGGTAAACAATGTTGGCAGAAAACACTTTGGTTCACAGTCGGATGTGAAGATGCGGTGATTGTAAGAAAGATCTACCAGGTTCCTGATCATTTCCTGTCAAGTTTTTGGTCCAAAGTTGTCCAAACGCAAGAAAACTGACCGCAGAACCCAAAATCAAGCAAGAGAACAATATATAGACAGTTGCATCCCAAGAGTATGGCTACGCTTTCATGTTGTCCACTGCTGATAGCTTTCACATGCTCTTCAGAAGATCTGTTTCTTGACTCTACTGAGAAAAACGACTTTACAGGAGAGGCCAAATACTTACTTCACTTTGAATGTAAGCCAATGGAACCAGAATTTTTGGAAGCATGTTTGTTGGGACCTTCACCATGAAATTTACAACAACAAGAACATAATGTATTGAATAAGTGTGGGCCTTGATGCTCAATCTGGTCAACACCATGTGTGGGTCACTCCAGCATGGCTGTTAGAAGCAGGAGATCTGACTGTGAGAACCTGAACATGGAATCTGAACCCAACTCAAGTCATATTTAGGAAAGGATATCCAAGACAATGACCAGACGACCAGATCATGTGATCATTAATGTGTGTGTGTGTATGTGTATGACTGTAAATAGTGTTTGTCGGGGGAGAGAAATGTCATTTGATCGTTTGCTTTGTTTACTGAATGTATTCCAGAAGCGGAGTTTGACGATGATCATGCTAAGCAGGAGCCATGAAATGTTTATATCGTTTAGCAGCGTGTTCTGTGCACTACATGATATATCTTTTTTATTTCTAGTGGTCACTTGACATAGGCTTTCTTTATCCAGTGAGCCAGTATCTACATTCTTTAAATGCATAGTCACATATACAGTTATTAATCTGTGTTCTGTATCTGCAGAATTCTGCCTGCTTGTGTTCTGACCACCAATTCTATCGCTGTATTTTTCTTAGTGTTCGCCAAATGCTTTTGTAGAAGACTTTGTATGTGATTCTATGTGCTGTGTTAATTATATACATCACTTTCAAACCTGCTAATTTGTTACTCAAAGAGAAGTTCAGCAAAAAAAGTGGGAATTAATTTTGGGATTGAAATGAGTTAACAAGCATTCTCTCTATGGCAGCAAATCAATGTGCCTTGAACATGAATAAGAGCTGAAAAGGTTAATTTACTTTATTAAAAGTAATTTAGTTTATTAAAAGTTAAACGTTGTTGCTGCAGAACATCTGACCAAACTGTAAGGAACACTGGAGATGTCCCAGAAAGTCTTTTTCCAAGTCTCAAGGTCTGATCTTGATGTTTCCTGGGTCTGATCTTGATCATTACAAATCTTGTAATTCCTGAAAATAATAGTGTTTATTCTGATATCTGATCATAATTAGTTCTGTGACTTTAGAATCTGGCTTATTTCTGGGTCTAGACTTGGTCGTTCCTGTGCCTGCTCTTGATCATTTCCAGGTCCAATCTTGATTATTCCTGGTTTCAATCTTGGTCATTCCTGTGTCTGATCTTGATCATTTCCAGGTCCAATCTTGATTATTCCTGGTTTCAATCTTGGTCATTCCTGTGTCTGATCTTGATCATTGTCAGGTCCAGTCTTGATTATTCCTGGTTTCAATCTTGGTCATTCCTGTGTCTGATCTTGATCATTGCCAGGTCCAATCTTGATTATTCCTGGTTTCAATCTTGGTCATTCCTGTGTCTGATCTTGATCATTTCCAGGTCCAATCTTGATTAATACTGGGTTCAGTCTTGATCATTGCTGTGTCTGATTTTGATCACTTCCAGGTCCAATCTTGATTATTCCTGGCTTCAATCTTGGTCATTCCTGTGTCTGATCTTGATCATTTCCAGGTCCAATCTTGATTAATACTGGGTTCAGTCTTGATCAGTGTCTGATTTTGATCACTCCCAGGTCCAATCTTGATCAATGATGTGTCTGATTTTGATCACTCCCAGGTCCAATCTTGATTATTCCTGGGCTTAATCTTAATCATTCCCGTATCCGATCTTGATCACTTCCATGTCCAGTATTATTTATTCCTTTGTCTACTCTTATTCATTCCTGTGTTTGATCTTGATCAGTCCCAGGTCCAATCTTGATTATTGTTTCATCTACTCTTGTTCATTCCTTTGTCTGGTCTTGATCACTCCCAGGTCCAATTTGCATTATTCCTGGGCTCAATCTGGGTCTTTCCTGTGTCTGAACTTGATCACTCCCACGTCCAATTTCAATCACTCACATATCTTATCTTGATTATTTCTGGGTTCAGTCTCAGTCTTTCCAGTGTCTGATCACTCCCAGATCCAATTTTGATTTGGTTATATATGGGTCCTATCTTGATAACTTCCAGGTCGAGTCTACTGGGTTCAATCTTAATCATTCCCAGAGTTGATAGATGATTTCTTCATTTAATCTTAATTATTCCCAGATCTAATTTTGACCAGTTCTAATCTAGATCCTTTCCAGGTCTGATTTTAATCATTCCCAGGACCCCTAAATCCAATCATGACCATTATTTGCCTCTGTGTATTCACATCTGCCATTTAGCTCAGAACTTCACGTTTCTTTCATGCTGCACCAGCATCTCTCAGCTGCGACCTGAATGGCTGATGAAAGCATCCATGACCAGGAATCCTTCTAGCTGATGACCTGCGTTCATCATAAAGAGTGCATGTGTGCCAATCTTAGCCAATTCACACAAATCCGAACACTCTGAAGACCAGAAACAGGCTGGACATTTGCATCAATCAAACGACTGAAAGGCATATTAAGACGTCACGCCTTTGCAGGGTGGAAATGAAGTCTCAAGGTCTGCACTGCTTTCAAAACCCTGATTGCGTCAATTACGGGCCGAGACAAAAATCCTGCTTTCCTAGCCGAATGGAAAATGGAGAAGAAGGGACGGCAGATCTATTTAATTTCAGTCGATTGAGCCAGCGTGGGTGGGCAGGAGAGAGCAGGACCGAAATTAATAGCTTCAACCTGACAGACAGCTAGGAGTGAATAAAATAAGACAAAACGATTGACAGATGGAGCGTGGAAGCGAGGGACTGCGGAAGAGGAGTTAGATGGACGGAGCACCTGGGGGGTTTGGCGAGACGAGATGTGGACCGCTCTCCGCTGTCTCCGAGCAGCTCCTGCCAAAGTATTCCGCTTCCATTTAGGGCCTATTTACCTTCCTTTTTCTTCTCCAAATGAAGAGCATTAGGGCTGCTGACTGACAGCGGTGGTCAGATGGACAGGAAATGAGAAAAAGAACATTAACCTTTGGAGAGAGCAGGTACTGTGGTCGCAGAGAAAGTTAGGTAGTTACACGAATAAGGAATGGAAGCCTTGAAGCTGGCAAAGTCCTATGCAGTGGTCATCTTTCTATGGTTGGAGTCCATGTCCACATAAGGAACTCTGGGTCTAAACTTTGCCCTCACTAGGTTGGTACCCACATAAATAGTGTGATAAAGAAGTTCCAAAGCTGACGCCTCGACCCAACAATGGTGAGCTTTATCAAATGTAGTGAGAAGCTTTGACAGTTTCAGCAGTTTCAGGTTTTAAATAGTTTAATAGTAGACTTGTATATATTATGTGAGGTCATTTCAGTGTGCAGGAACTTTAACCTCATTTCTATTTGAACTGTGAAACAACCTCATAATGCAAAAGGGTCCCAATGTAACTAGGGGGTCCAATAAGAACAGGGTAAACCCTATCAGCATTTTTGTTTACCACAGCAGGCATCAGGGTTGATTTCTGAAAATGGCCTTCAGGGTGGAACCGGTGGTCCTAATTGGTTGTTTGCAGTCACTTGATGCTGATGATGCGTGACATCCAAATGGAGAGCAGAGTAGATACCATGGAGGTGAGGAGCCCACATGGTTCTAGTGTGGAAGCAGAAGATAGACGATGTCCTTCAGACATCCTTCTACTCAAGAAGAATGGAGGCCTAAACGTTTGTTGGAGACGGGGTTGGCCTTGGGACCCAGATACTCCTGTTGCTTGGTTTTCTTTTACTGTCCTGTTGATTAAGCTCTTAACAAACATTCAGCTCCTCGACAATAATGGTACAGGTGTTTACCTAATGTAAGTTTCACATCTATTACCAGTGCAGAGCTGAGGTCAGCTTCTTATTCCTGTTCCACCTTAAGTGCCAGAATGTAACTATTGCACTATTTAAGGTAGAACAGAAATCCTAGTAAAAATCTCCAGCTTCGAGTGGTCAGGAGGAGTGGAGCACTGTGTTCTGCCCAGTTCTTCCGTGGGTGTGCATTGGTGATCGATTTAAAACAACAGCTACAAGCAGCATCGCTAACACTGATTAATAGGAAGCTGCTTTCAGTCTCCTCTTAACCGCAGGCCAATTTTCCCCCTCATGAACAACAACTTTTGGTACTCAATAAAAAAAGTTTCTTAGATATATCAATTGCAAGCAAACTATAGGCACTTTGAGAGCTTGCCATAGAGCTTCCTATGTAGAACATCACTTCCTGCCCTTCATCTGCAGCAACACAGTGATCCAACATCATTTGCAAGCAACCTGTATGAGCAAGACATAACCACGTAGTGATGCTTACCTTCAAAAATCTATGGATCTTCAGAATTTAAGGGGCTAAAGTGGTGTCTCTGAAGCTGGAACAACCTATATAGGTATAACATGGACAAGGAATGATCCTCAACTTCAGAAATCTATGGATCTTCAGAGTTTATAGGGCTATAGTGGAGTTTCTGAACCAGAAACAACCAATACAGGCATAACGCAACCAAGGGATGATGCTCAGCTTCAGAAATCTATGAATCTTCAGAGTTTATAGAGCTATAGTAGTGTTTCTAAGCCCGAAACAAACTATTTGGGCATGAAACGACCACAGAATGCTGCTCAACTAAAGAAGTCTATGGATCTTCAGAGTTTATATGGCTGTAGTGGTGTTTCTGAGTCCGAAACAAACTATTTGGGCATGAAACGACCACAGAATGATGCTCAACTAAAGAAGTCTATGGATCTTCAGAGTTTATATGGCTGTAGTGGTGTTTCTGAGCCCGAAACAAACAATTTGGGCATAAAACGACCACAGAAATCTATGGATTTAAAAGCTTAAAAGCCTAAAATAATGGTTCTGAACCTGGAACAACCTATATAGTCAACACATGGCCATGGAATGATGCTCAACTTCAGAAATCTGTGGATCTTTGAAATTTAAGGGGCAGAAGTGATGTTTCTGAACCTGGAACAGCCTGTATGGCTCAACCTCAGAAGTCTGGAGATCACTGGAATTGAAGGGTTTGGTGTGTCTGAACCTGGAAGCCCAGAATAGTGTGCTCCCAATGCCTCTGAACCAGGCAATCAGTAGTTTAGCTCGTACAAGACTTTGCAGACATGGAACAGAGCAAAACTGTAGAAAACAGTCTTAAAATATGTCTACTATGAGTTTAGAAGAACTGGATCAAGTCAAGACCACAGGTAAGCATCAAGGTTCTAGAAGAGGCCTAGTTTGTTATGTGCAACATGAACAGAAAAACACAAACAAATAGCTCACAAAATTGTCTATGTGGACTCGTTCCTCTACTACACAAGGGTATAAGATCCCATGCATGCTAGTGGTACATTGTTTTTGATACTTCCCACAATGTTTCAGTCCAGCTGTTCCAGTGCTTTAATACTGCTCATCCTTTCATTGTGACTCACTGTTTTCTAACGTCCCAGATATAATAACATCATTTCTTTCATCTTTCGTCTGCTAGGAAAAGCCTACTTGCAGGCCCACGTACTCTGACAGCCCCTTTTCTTGCGAGTAAATACTCCTGTTGTAAATGTTTCTACTCCAGAAACCAGTCGCTTGTATCCCTTTAAGTTGTTCTGCTTCGGCTTTAGTCCTGAAAACAAGACAACCGTGTTGGTTATTCTCAAAGGAACGAAATGTATCCAGTCACTTATTGTGATAAACCTCTTTCTGAATATGTGGCTGATGTACTGTCGTTTTTTATGAGCGAGCGCCTTGTCAATCTAACACTTCACGAATACAGGAGGAACGGAAGAACTCCGCACCTCCGAATTAGTTTTTCTTGTTTGACAGAACAAACAACTCATCATTTGTATCTCCAGACTGCATGACAGCTCAGGGTGGTTTACATATTAGATGCGGCAACAAAAGACATTTGAATGTTTTATTCATACTAGAGCTGCCCAGCCCTCCATGCATCTTTTATTCCTCTCCATCTACACCAGTGTCTTTCTTCCTCTCTCTCTCTCCTTTTCCATCCATCTGTCTCTCTTTCCATCTCTGCTCAGCTACAGTCTGAGTCAGCCAGCGTGGAGATGCAGATGCATCAGGTCCCCAGCAGACACGTCAGCTCTGGAACTGGACATGAGAGTGGACAGTCAGCACATACACACACTGCCCTTCTACTGAACCTTCTGTACCGAAAACGTTCGGCCAGTTTGGAGAGATGCTGGATTTCAGTCCCTGCCCTATAGGTCCAGACAGCCTGCATAAACTTTACCTCAACTTTTTGCTGCATTCGCTTACCAAAGCCTGAGAGACCACCAGTCACAGAAGCACAAGGGGGCCCGTGAGCGTGTTTGGCAATGGTAATTTCAAATGCTACCATCTGATTGGTTGGAAATGATAGCTACACCTTTTTCACAATGCCTACGTTGGACACACAGTACAGTATATCGTCATTGTCCAGTTTCCACAGTTTGAACGCAGCTGCTGCCGTTTGCATTGAGTACAAATTTCACTATGAATGGACCAGTAGAAATGCTCCAAAATAACTTGGACGAAAACTGGTTCCACTGACTTACATTGAAAGTTCTTTGGACAGCAACGATATGCTGCCTACCTGCTGATGTTACTTTCTTATATGAACTTCGGCTACACGTCTCTCAAAGGTGAGGCGTCTGCAGGATCCTTTTCCTCAGCCGAGTCTTCTGAGCCACTTACTGTAACGTTTTTGACTCAGACATGACGTCACAATCCGTATGCAAGGCCTTATTAACTCAACAGGGATAGGAAATGTAAAAAACAAGGCACGGAGCTGGGTCAGCAGACGAGGGAGTCCCGGCAGACCAGGTGAGCTGGAGTCCGAGGCAACCTAGGGGAGTGGTTACTGGAGCAGGTGGGTTAGGTGGTACTGGTCTAGCTGCTCATGGTGGCCACAGAGCCTCGATGACTCCAGGAGTGGATCTCCCTTCTGAGCAGTGGAATGTGGAGTGGCCCCTTGAGTGCTGGGGAGTAAACCAGTCTGGACAACAGAAAGAGGTTAATTCTTGCGTCGTCCCTGGAGGGTCCCTGTTGGGGGCTTTCACCACTCTCTCCATTCCCGGAGGGAGCGAAAGAACACAGTTTATATATATTCGCTAAGTTCAAAGTCAACTGATTACTAGGGAAGCTCGCTTCAGGGTGCGAGCACAAACACAATGTCTGATGAGAGACGCCAGGAGTGAGCACAGACGTCAGGAGGTGAGTGTTCAGACAGATCGGCGAGTCCAGTGGCCTTGAGGGCTCCAGGAAGGATGGCAGGCCCCCGCTGTGGAGATATGGGGAGACTATAAGGGCTACGCTAATGTGCCACTGCTGTGGGCTGTGATGGGTGACAGATGTGTGTGATTATGTGTGTGAGTGTGTCCAGGGCTACCTAGTACTCTGGAGACTGCGACCTCTGCTGGAGCTGGGAGGAAGTGCTTACATATATGAGGCGACACAGGCTTTCAGACACTGGCTGTATCGTTCTGCTGAGCTCTGCTTTCTAAGTAACACCTGTCTTTATGTGGCAGCTGCTGTTACTACTTTTCTGTGTTAGCCTTCGGCTCCATGCTGAAAACTGATCAAGCCTATCCCAGCGCTCACTGGCTGGAATGCAGGGTGCATCCTGGGCAGGTCCCCAGTCCATCACAGGACAGTGAATAAAAATTAGGAGTAGTTTTTGAACAGTTTTTAGTCTGACACTTCCAGAGAAATGGCTCCAGAGAGGTACACTATCAGTCAAAGGTTTGGACGTGTCTACCCAGGTTGTACTTGTGAAGAGATCAAAACTATAAAATAAGACATGGAATTATTCCTGGAGCAGAATAAAACATATGGTTGGGTTTAAAGAATGTTTAGAGGGTCTTTTAGAAATTAGCTCTGATGCAGGTTTACATACTTTGAACATTCTGACCAGCAGCTTCATGAGGAGCCACATGAGCTGCTTCTCTAACAGGACTGAAGAAGATAGTATACATGCTGAGATCTGGATAATAACCTGATTATTGTTATTTGACCCTGATCCATACTGGCTTTAGTCCTACTCATCGAGATGGCCAGGAGACTCTCACAAGATTCACTGTTGTTGGCCATTTCTTGGCCACCTGGAACCCAAATGCTATAGATCAGGAGTATTTAATTAGAGTTTCCTCAGGCCAAGGTCTGGACCACCATCATTTCTAACGTGTGTTCTGATTCAGTGGTGTATCCTGTTTACTGAAGTAGTCTAGTATCAGCATCTTATACCATCAGCTACTGAAACACCAACACATCACACATACCGTTCAGTATATTTTTATAATTATATATTTATAGGTTTTTATCACTTTCAGTAAAAACAAGAGCTACATTTAAAATGCTTTTTAAAAAAAGTGCATCAACGTCTGGGTCCGGACCAGGACTGTGGTAAGCAGCTTAAGCTGCAATCCGGACTTGGACATTTCCTACTTCTGGGTGCTCACCAAAGTTGGAATTCAAAATCGGAAACCCAAGCAGTAACCATGCTGCACCTATGAAATCCAGCTAAATGATAGCTTTTCTTCTAAAACATGGTTTGTTGTTTGTAATTAAGTCTGATTTCTATCTACAGTGTGAATGGAGTGATTATATGCTGAATAGGGAAGCGGTCCACAGTCCAAACACATGCATGTTAGGTTGATTGGTCACTCTAAATTGCCTGGAGGTGTGAGTGTGTGTTGGCCATAAGGCGACCTGTCCATGGTGTACCCTCCGCAATGACGCTGGGATTGGCTCCAGCCCTCCTATGACCCAGACTAGCAGAAGATAATGGATTGAATTTTATATTAATCTACTATTTTTATAGCTTGTTTCACATAGATCCAACTTCTTAAATGTTTCTGAGACCCCCTAAACGCTCCCAGGGTTTCTTAAGAGCCCCAACTCTTCAGAAAGGGTTCCACAAAGAGGACTAAACATCACGTGTCCTGCCACAGTTCTGGTTGGCTTTGATCTGGCAAACCTTGCTTGGCAGAATCGTGTCGCTTCATGCAAAATCAGGAGCGAGGATGGACAATCTCCAGCCAATCAGAGTGATGAGACGGGCGACAGGTGATATTCTTCATGTGTCACGGCCGGAGCCAAGCCGCACGCTGAAATCTGCGAGCGGAGATAATTGCTGTGGTGGAAAAACACAATGTATTCCAAACCCAAGCAAACATTCAGCTGCAGATAATTACATTTTAAACAGCCTCGTTATTTTTGTCTCCTGGAGGTCCACTTGTGACACTTCAGACTTTTGTAATCCACAGCAGCCGTAAATCATTCATACATGACTTTCTCTCAATTCAGCCGCCGATGTTCTTGTTATTACGACTGATAAACAAATAAATGGCCTCTGTTCTTATTGGCTGCCTGGTTACTGTGCCACAAACAAGAAAGCAGTCTGGAAGGAAACACTGCTTATAACCTCAGCATGAGTGGGCGGAGCTAAACAGATGTAGCTGAATAGGTGGATGATTGGGCCTCTGTACACATATCAATGTGTACCATACATTCTTATCCAGAATGATAAACAGTTTACCTGTACACAGGTAGGTGAAGGTAGTGTTACAGTTTATCTGTACACAGGTAGGTGAAGGTAGTGTTACAGTTTATCTGTACACAGGTAGGTAAAGGTAGTGTTACAGTTTACCTGTACACAGGTAGGTAAAGGTAGTGTTACAGTTTATCTGTACACAGGTAGGTGAAGGTAGTGTTACAGTTTATCTGTACACAGGTAGGTAAAGGTAGTGTTACAGTTTACCTGTACACAGGTAGGTAAAGGTAGTGTTACAGTTTATCTGTACACAGGTAGGTGAAGGTAGTGTTACAGTTTATCTGTACACAGGTAGGTGAAGGTAGTGTTACAGTTTATCTGTTCACAGGTAGGTGAAGGTAGTGTTACAGTTTACGTGTACACAGGTAGGTGAAGGTAGTGTTACAGTTGACCTGTACACAGGTAGGTGAAGGTAATAAGGGTATACCCAAGGACCCTTATTGATATAACCTAAGAGGGGTTACCCAGGTGGGCAGTCTACAGTATGGAGGGCAGTATTGTAGCACACTACATTATATGAAACACTACAATTAATACAATTAATTAAAAACAATTCATTAAAAATTGATAAAAAATATATATATATATGGACTGTAGTTGCCACTGTCGGTTTTAGAACTTGGAATTTTGAAATCTCTGGAATTCTTATAATAACTAACGTTAAAAGATAAGAACCGTAATATAAGACTTACGACATACACAATATGGCCAAAAGTAAGTGGACAGTGGAATTTCTCTCCTATATGAGCTTGCTGAACTTCCCATTCCCATGGCCGTCGATATAGAGTTGACCCCTCTTTGTTGCTTTAATAGCTTCCCCTATTCTGGGGAGCCATTCAGTCAAAAGAGCAATAATGAGGTCAGGCACTGAAGGCACTGAAGGCCTGGCTTGCCATCGACATTCTTGTTCATTCCGACAGTGGTTTTGAGGTCAGGGCTCTGTGAAAGCCACTTGCGTTTGTCCACACCAAACTTATAAAACCATGTCTGAATCTCAAATGGCTCCCTGCTACATAATGCACTGCATAGGTCAGAAAACTGTGGCTTCAGCACAAAGAGTGCTTTAAATGTTAGAAAGGGAATCGTGCAACTACTGTCTACATATAAATGGCTTTCTTTTGGACATGTAATGTAGTATTTGGGTGAAGAACTCATTACTTTATACAGTCATGCTGGAACAGCGGGGTTTCCCAAACTCTTCCCACAAGGTTGGAAGCTCAAAATGGTGTAGAATGTGTTTTGGCCCCAGACCTCCCCAGTATTCCTGCTCTACCAAACCTAACTGTAACACCTTCTGGGGCTGAATAGAAAGTATTAACTACCTAGGTTCTTAAACAAGGGTTAGGGACTACACTCCACAAGGTGTAGGGAGAGTAAAATTTATTTTATACATTTATTTGTAGATTTATTTTAACAATTCACCAACACAGTACAAACAGTAGTACAAAAAAAACATATATATATATATATATATATATATATATATATATATATATATATATATATATATATATATATATATACTACCGCGGAAAAGTTTGGGATCACAGTGAAATGTTCTTGTTTTAATGGAGTATCTTCTTCCTTAACACAACAATGGACTGACGGGTCTCTAAAGAAAGGTGTTTCTTTCTGGTCATTGTGAGTCGGTCAGCAAGCCATCAACTGCTGATCTTCAGATACTAAACTAACCTAGAATGTTGTTCTCCCTTTTATACTCACTTATTAGTAGAATGTTTTTCAGCTGTGCATCACAATTGAGCAAGAGTGTCCTAACAACCAATTAGTCCAATAACATCCTTAACTTGGATTGGTGGTCGTACCAGGAGATTTAGACAGTGGACTGAGAATTACTGATAATAGACTATATGCAAAATAAGCCTCTATACAAAAATAGACTTTAATACAAACATTTTTATTCTTTAAAAATCATCTGATACACATACATTAAGGCTCCAAAATGTTCTTTTAAAAGAGTGAAAGTAGCAAATAAAATGAATTTAAATGATGTCTGTGTCCATAAAAGAAAAAAACATAAAAGAAAAAAATCTACCAGTAGTGCAGTCTCTGTGGTTTTGTTTCTTGTATGTGTGAGAATTTGTGTGTGTCCTCAGCTGAGTTCCATACTGAACAAGTTCCTGTTCAACGTAATCAATTCTGAGATGGCTGGCAACAACACTCCAGATGTTCTTCTATATGTTATCCCAGGACCGGCTCGCCATCAATTTCCAAGTAGAATTTAACAGGTTCCCAAAAACAAAAAGTCTACAAAATTAATTTTATCTCATGTTATATAAATTCGCTATATATTATATATATATATATTCGCTAGTTTTACATTTGTCTGGTTCGCTATATCTTTGTATGCATGACATATACAAGAGAATATCCTATTTTGTTTTGATGAAAATCAGATATTTCCTTCCCTTTATGAACTCATATGGTTTAAACAAAGGACATAGCCTTGGTACACATGCACACATACATGAATGGCCATGAAAGTACACTAAAATACATATATAATATCCATTTTTAACATAGCTCCGACAGTTTTTTTTCTTTATGACATAAAAATAATTAAGTATATACCAAAATATTGCCAAAATGCTTAGTTTTTCTACTAGCACAAGACACTAAGCTAGCCATAGTAAAAGGCTACTCACCAGAGCTTTCAGTAGACAGACTACAAAAAAAAGCCCAAAAAAACAATGAACTGCAGTCGCTGTCACACAATACCTTAAACGAATGGCTTTAATTACTGAATACATCAACAACTGCAAATAAACTGACTCTCTACTCAAAACGCAGCTGTGCCCCCCTCAGGACAAAGACTGAATTACATCACTCAATAATAGAACAACTCCCTTAAAGTAACAACACATGTACATGGGGGTTACATAACTGTTGGCTTAGTAGGTAGGTAGTGTTTGCTGGATTCATCCTCCAAACCCAGTTTCATCCATCAGACTGCCAGAGTGAGCCTAGTTAATCCCATCGGAGAACCCATGTCCACGAGTCCAGCAGCTGTGTGCTTTACACCCCTCCAGCCGACACTTGGCATTGCGCATACTGATTTTAGGCTTGTGTGCAGCTGCTCAAGCTTGGAAATTCATCGCTAATGTAGCTCCAGTGGATGTTTGGATGTTTATCTACAGGCTTCAGCTCTCAGTGGTCCCCTTCTCTGAGTTTGTGTGGTCTACCACTTTCTGGCTGAGCTGCTGTGGCTCCTAAATTCAGCAATTAAAGTTGAGCGTTGCAGATCTAGAGTGGCACCGAAGTGATGTCAGTGGCTCAGTCTGCTGCCAGGTTTTCAGGGGATTGTGAGGCTATGGGCTTGATTATATACACCTGTCAGCAATGAGTGTGGCTGAAACAGCTGAACGTCCACATACTTATGACCAAGTGCAAGGTGCACAAACCTTGTGCACAATAACTCCCGAGCTGGAAAGAGCAATGAAGAGAAAAGCTTTTCTCATCTAAGCAGAGGGGATAAAGAGAGGTGGGCTAGCGCTCGACCTTCAGAAGGCTTGTTTCAGAAGTTTTCTCCAGGGCGAGACCCAGTTTCCGGGCTTGCATAAACACTCTTTTCTCTTTTCTAATGTTTTTTTTTTCTTCTTCAATGACATATTTCCCTCCCCTCTTCCTCCTCGCTTCCTCCCCCAACCGACCAGCACTTGATTAAATAATAACAGCTATGATGTGTTCAGCCTGCAGCCGACTCATCGGACATGACAGATGAAATTGCCTCTTGTTGACAGAGCCTGTGGAATAACGAAGAGGCTCTCCGTCGGCCTCTCTTTGTCTTTTCTCTTAAACCACTGACAAAAGAATGACTCTATGTTTTTTTCTTCTTTAAAGTCTTTCCTATAGTTCATCGTACTGCAGTCCACTGTTAGAATAATAATAATTCATCCATCCATCCATTATCCATCCATTATCCTCTGCTTTACTCCGCTTGTCGAGATCACGGCAGTGCTGCAGCCAATCCCAGCGTCATTGGGCAAAGACGGGGTACACCATGTACCAGGTCCCCAGTCCATCACATGGCCAACACACCCTCACACACACGCATCTACGGGCAGTTTAGAGTAAGCCATCAACCTAACATGCATGTGTTTGGACTGTGAGAGGAAACCACTCAATCACAGAGAGAACATACACACTCCACACAGAACCACTACACCACCATACTAACCACTACACCACCATACTAACCACTACACCACCATACTAACCACTACACCACCGTACTAACCGCTACACCACCATACTAACCACTACACCACCATACTAACCAAAACAACACCATACTAACCACTACACCACCATACTAACCACTACACCACCGTACTAACCGCTACACCACCATACTAACCACTACACCACCTTACTAACCACTACACCACCATACTAACCACTACACCACCATACTAACCACTACACCACCGTACTAACCGCTACACCACCATACTAACCACTACACCACCATACTAACCACTACACCACCGTACTGACCACTACACCACCATACTAACCACTACACCACCATACTAACCACTACACCACCGTACTAACCGCTACACCACCATACTAACCGCTACACCACCATACTAACCACTACACCACCGTACTGACCACTACACCACCGTACTAACCGCTACACCACCATACTAACCACTACACCACCATACTAACCACTACACCACCGTACTGACCACTACACCACCGTACTAACCACTACACCACCGTACTAACCGCTACACCACCTTACTAACCACTACACCACCATACTAACCACTACACCACCATACTGACCACTACACCACCATACTGACCACTACACCACCATACTAACCACTACACCACCATACTAACCACTACACCACCGTACTAACCACTACACCACCGTACTAACCACTACACTACCATACTAACCACTACACCACCATACTAACCACTACACCACCATACTAACCACTACACCACCATACTAACCATTACACCACCTTACTAACCACTACACCACCTTACTAACCACTACACCACCATACTAACCACTACACCACCATACTAACCACTACACCACCTTACTAACCACTACACCACCATACTAACCACCACACTAAACACTTCACCACCGTACTAACCACTACACCACCGTACTAACCACTACACCACCATACTGACCACTACACCACCATACTGACCACTACACCACCATACTGACCACTACACCACCTTACTAACCACTACACCACCATACTAACCACTACACCACCATACTGACCACTACACCACCATACTGACCACTACACCACCATACTGACCACTACACCACCATACTAACCACTACACCACCGTACTAACCACTACACCACCGTACTAACCACTACACCACCATACTGACCACTACACCACCATACTAACCACTACACCACCGTACTAACCACTACACCACCGTACTAACCACTACACCACCGTACTAACCACTACACCACCATACTAACCACTACACCACCATACTGACCACTACACCACCATACTGACCACTACACCACCATACTAACCACTACACCACCATACTAACCACTACACCACCATACTAACACTACACCACCATACTAACCACTACACCACCATACTAACCACTACACCACCATACTAACCACTACACCACCGTACTAACCTCTACACCACCTTACTAACCACTACACCACCATACTAACCACTACACCACCATACTAACCACTACACCACCTTACTAACCACTACACCACCGTACTAACCTCTACACCACCGTACTAACCTCTACACCACCATACTAACCGCTACACCACCATACTAACCGCTACACCACCGTACTAACCGCTACACCACCGTACTAACCACTACACCACCATACTAACCTCTACACCACCATACTAACCACTACACCATCATACTAACCACTAAACCACCATACTAACCACTACACCATCATACTAACCTCTACACCATCATACTAACCACTACACCACCATACTAACCATTACACGACCATACTAACCACTACACCACCGTACTAACCTCTACACCACCATACTAACCACTACACCACCTTACTAACCACTACACCACCGTACTAACCACTACACCATCATACTGACCACTACACCACCGTACTGACCACTACACCACCGTACTAACCACTACACCACCATACTAACCATTACACCACCATACTAACCACTACACCACCATACTAACCACTACACCACCATACTGACCACTACACCACCATACTAACCACTACACCACCATACTAACCACTACACCACCGTACTAACCACTACACCACCGTACTAACCATTACACCACCATACTAACCACTACACCACCATACTAACCACTACACCACCATACTGACCACTACACCACCTTACTAACCACTACACCACCATACTAACCACTACACCACCATACTGACCACTACACCACCATACTGACCACTACACCACCATACTAACCACTACACCACCATACTAACCACTACACCACCGTACTAACCACTACACCACCGTACTAACCACTACACTACCATACTAACCACTACACCACCATACTAACCACTACACCACCATACTAACCACTACACCACCATACTAACCATTACACCACCTTACTAACCACTACACCACCTTACTAACCACTACACCACCATACTAACCACTACACCACCATACTAACCACTACACCACCTTACTAACCACTACACCACCATACTAACCACCACACTAAACACTTCACCACCGTACTAACCACTACACCACCGTACTAACCACTACACCACCATACTGACCACTACACCACCATACTGACCACTACACCACCATACTGACCACTACACCACCTTACTAACCACTACACCACCATACTAACCACTACACCACCATACTGACCACTACACCACCATACTGACCACTACACCACCATACTGACCACTACACCACCATACTAACCACTACACCACCGTACTAACCACTACACCACCGTACTAACCACTACACCACCATACTGACCACTACACCACCATACTAACCACTACACCACCGTACTAACCACTACACCACCGTACTAACCACTACACCACCGTACTAACCACTACACCACCATACTAACCACTACACCACCATACTAACCACTACACCACCATACTGACCACTACACCACCATACTGACCACTACACCACCATACTAACCACTACACCACCATACTAACCACTACACCACCATACTAACACTACACCACCATACTAACCACTACACCACCATACTAACCACTACACCACCATACTAACCACTACACCACCGTACTAACCTCTACACCACCTTACTAACCACTACACCACCATACTAACCACTACACCACCATACTAACCACTACACCACCTTACTAACCACTACACCACCGTACTAACCTCTACACCACCGTACTAACCTCTACACCACCATACTAACCGCTACACCACCATACTAACCGCTACACCACCGTACTAACCGCTACACCACCGTACTAACCACTACACCACCATACTAACCTCTACACCACCATACTAACCACTACACCATCATACTAACCACTACACCACCATACTAACCACTACACCATCATACTAACCTCTACACCATCATACTAACCACTACACCACCATACTAACCATTACACCACCATACTAACCACTACACCACCGTACTAACCTCTACACCACCATACTAACCACTACACCACCTTACTAACCACTACACCACCGTACTAACCACTACACCATCATACTGACCACTACACCACCGTACTGACCACTACACCACCGTACTAACCACTACACCACCATACTAACCATTACACCACCATACTAACCACTACACCACCATACTAACCACTACACCACCATACTAACCACTACACCACCATACTGACCACTAAACCACCATACTAACCACTACACCACCTTACTAACCACTACACCACCATACTGACCACTACACCACCATACTAACCACTACACCACCATACTAACCACGACACCACCATACTGACCACTACACCACCATACTAACCACTACACCACCATACTAACCACTACACCACCATACTCACCACTGCACAACCACACTAACCAATACACCACCGTACTAACCACTACACCACCATACTAACCACTACACCACCATACTAACCACTACACCATCGTACTAACCACTACACCACCTTACTAACCGCTACACCACCATACTGACCACTAAACCACTATACTAACCACTACACCACCATACTAACCACTACACCACCATACTAACCACTACACCACCATACTAACCACTACACCACCATACTGACCACTACACCACCATACTAACCACTACACCACCATACTAACCACTACACCACCATACTCACCACTGCACAACCACACTAACCAATACACCACCGTACTAACCACTACACCACCATACTAACCACTACACCACCATACTAACCACTACACCATCGTACTAACCACTACACCACCATACTAACCACTACACCATCATACTAACCACTACACCACCGTACTAACCACTACACCACCATACTAACTACTACACCACCATACTAACCACTACACCACCATACTAACCACTACACCACCATACTAACCACTACACCACCGTACTGACCACTACACCACCATACTAACCACTACACCACCATACTAACCACTACACCACCGTACTGACCACTACACCATCTTACTAACCACTACACCACCGTACTAACCACTACACCACCGTACTAACCACTACACCACCGTACTAACCACTACACCACCATACTAACCACTACACCACCGTACTAACCACTACACCACCATACTAACCACTACACCACCATACTAACCACTACACCACCATACTAACCACTACACCATCATACTAACCACTACACCACCGTACTAACCACTACACCACCATACTAACTACTACACCACCATACTAACCACTACACCACCATACTAACCACTACACCACCATACTAACCACTACACCACCGTACTGACCACTACACCACCATACTAACCACTACACCACCATACTAACCACTACACCACCGTACTGACCACTACACCATCTTACTAACCACTACACCACCGTACTAACCACTACACCACCGTACTAACCACTACACCACCGTACTAACCACTACACCACCATACTAACCACTACACCACCGTACTAACCACTACACCACCATACTAACCACTACACCACCATACTAACCACTATACCACCATACTAACCACTACACCACCATACTAACCACTACACCACCGTACTAACCACTACACCACCATACTAACCACTACACCATCGTACTAACCACTACACCACCATACTAACCACTACACCATCATACTAACCACTACACCACCGTACTAACCACTACACCACCATACTAACTACTACACCACCATACTAACCACTACACCACCATACTAACCACTACACCACCGTACTGACCACTACACCACCATACTAACCACTACACCACCATACTAACCACTACACCACCATACTAACCACTACACCACCGTACTGACCACTACACCACCATACTAACCACTACACCACCATACTAACCACTACACCACCGTACTGACCACTACACCATCTTACTAACCACTACACCACCGTACTAACCACTACACCACCGTACTAACCACTACACCACCATACTAACCACTACACCACCATACTAACCACTACACCACCATACTGACCACTACACCATCGTACTAACCACTACACCACCATACTCACCACTGCACAACCACACTAACCAATACACCACCGTACTAACCACTACACCACCATACTAACCACTACACCACCATACTAACCACTACACCATCGTACTAACCACTACACCACCATACTAACCACTACACCATCATACTAACCACTACACCACCGTACTAACCACTACACCACCATACTAACTACTACACCACCATACTAACCACTACACCACCATACTAACCACTACACCACCGTACTGACCACTACACCACCATACTAACCACTACACCACCATACTAACCACTACACCACCGTACTGACCACTGCACCATCTTACTAACCACTACACCACCGTACTAACCACTACACCACCACTACACCACCATACTAACCACTACACCACCATACTAACCACTACACCACCGTACTGACCACTGCACCATCTTACTAACCACTACACCACCGTACTAACCACTACACCACCACTACACCACCATACTAACCACTACACCACCGTACTAACCACTACACCACCGTACAAACGGTGTTAGATTGATCCTCACTCTAAATTACCTTTAGGTGTGAGTGTGTGTTGGCCATGCGATGAACTGGCAACCTGTCCATTGTGTACCCCACCTTCGCCTGATGGTGCCTGGATTGGCTCCAGCACCACCACGACTAGCGGGAAAGGAAGATAATAGATGGATGGATTTATAGAGCTCTTTTCATACCAGTGGCAGCTCAAAGTGCTTCACATACAGATTATATCAGTAACAGCATAAACTTTGTCTTAATGAGCTAAAGACTAAGTTCAAACAGTACTACATTTACATATACATTTACATTACATTACATTACATTTATGGCATTTAGCAGACGCTCTTATCCAGAGCGACTTACAAAAGTGCTTAGTGTTCAGTCAGAGTATGACCCTCTATCTAGTACAAACAGGTTTAAGTCCAAACCACTCTTATACTCAAACACTGCCATAAACACAGGGCCAGTGCTGATACCTAGAAACAAGACAACGCAATACCTAGCAAGACAGGAACATCTATAAGAGAATAAATACAAGACTACATACAGTACAAGTGCAGTACTTAGCCAGTGCTCCTAGAAGATAAAGTGCAATTACAGTTACTGTGATGTTAAAGTATTAATTAAACATTTAAAAGAGTTAAAGAGATACATACTGATTAGAAGTGACTCTGAGCTGGACTGTCTAACAGAAGCTGAACTGAGCTCCACAGTTTAGAAGCAGAAGAGCTGAAAGAGTCTCTCCAGGTTCTCTTTATGTTACTGAAGGTGTTTGTACAGAAGGTCAGTATCTGCAGATCTGAGATCAGCAGCTGGAACATATATAGAGAGACGTTCTGTCATGTAGCAGGTTCTAGATTATTTAGAGCTTTATAGACGAGTACAGAAGTTTCTTGCTTGTCAGGTCGTCTCTGTTTTAACCTGTTTAACTTCATAACTAAGGCTGAAATATTGTCATGAAGAGAAACGTCTCCTAAACAAGAGAAAACAAGACCATCTGGGCTTCCGCTGCTTTGGCCTAATTATAAAACTTCACAGCGAATGTACGGCGGAGACAGGTGGTCACCAAATCAGGTCAAACTGAACGACCAAACCTTGGGATGTGAAAGACGCAGGGAGAGAAGCTATTGTTAACTGATCTACAGGCTTTGCCCATCTGAAATCAATAATTATTTTAATATTTTTTAAAATTAAGATGTGAACAGTGTTGTTCAGAGGAACACTTCATTTTAGAAAAACCTACTGAGTCAGAGCTGTTCACAGTGGTGGTGAATAGAACCAGACGTCCTGTAATCATCACCATTGTAAACGTCATCACCACCACTGTAAACATCATCACCACTGTAAACACTATCACCACCACTGTAAACACAATCACCACCACTGTTAACATCATCACCACCACTGTAAACAACATCATCACCACTGTAAACATCATCACCACCACTGTTAACATCATCACCACCACTGTAAACATCACCACCACTGTTAACATCATCACCACCACTGTAAACATCACCACCACTGTTAACATCATCACCACCACTGCAAACATCATCACCACTGTAAACATCAACACCACTGTAAACATCATCACCACCACTGTAAACAACATCACCACCACCACTGTAAACATCACTACCACTGTAAACATCATCACCACCACTGTAAACATCACCACCACCACTGTAAACAACATCATCACCACCACTGTAAACACTATCACCACTACTGTAAACACTATCACCACTACTGTAAACACTATCAGCACTACTGTAAACATCACCACCACCACTGTAAACACCATCACCACCACTGTAAACAACATCATCACCACCACTGTAAACATCATCACCACCACTGTAAACATCATCACCACCACTGTAAACATTATCACCACCACAGTAAACATCATCACCACTAATGTAAACAACATCACCACCACTGTAAACATCACCACCACCACTGTAAACATCATCACTACCACTGGAAACAGCATCACCACCATTGTAAACATCATCACCACCACTGTAAACATCATCACCACTGTAAACATCATCACCACCACTGGAAACATCACCACCATTGTAAACATCATCACCACCACTGTAAACATCATCACCACCACTGTAAACACCATCACCACCACTGTAAACAACATCATCACCACCACTGTAAACATCATCACCACTGTAAACATCATCACCACCACTGTAAACATCATCACCACCACTGTAAACAACACCACCACCACTGTAAACATTATCACCACCACAGTAAACATCATCACCACTAATGTAAACAACATCACCACCACTGTAAACATCACCACCACCACTGTAAACATCATCACCACCACTGGAAACAGCATCACCACCATTGTAAACATCATCACCACCACTGTAAACATCATCACCACTGTAAACATCATCACCACCACTGGAAACATCACCACCATTGTAAACATCATCACCACCACTGTAAACATCATCACCACCACTGTAAACACCATCACCACCACTGTAAACAACATCATCACCACCACTGTAAACATCATCACCACTGTAAACATCATCACCACCACTGTAAACATCATCACCACCACTGTAAACAACACCACCACCACTGTAAACATTATCACCACCACAGTAAACATCATCACCACTAATGTAAACAACATCACCACCACTGTAAACATCACCACCACCACTGTAAACATCATCACCACCACTGGAAACAGCATCACCACCATTGTAAACATCATCACCACCACTGTAAACATCATCACCACTGTAAACATCATCACCACCACTGGAAACATCACCACCATTGTAAACATCATCACCACCACTGTAAACATCATCACCACCACTGTAAACAACACCACCACCACTGTAAACATCATCACCACCACTGGAAACATCACCACCACCACCACTGTAAACATCATCAACACCACTGTAAATATTATCACCACCACAGTAAACATCACCACCACTGTAAACAACATCATCATACCACTGTAAACATCATCACCAACACTGTAAACAACATTAGCACCATTGTAAACATCATCACCACCGCTGTAAACATCATCACCACCACTGTAAACAACCTCATCACCACTGTAAACATCATCACCACCACTGTAAACAACATCACCACCACTGTAAACTTCACCACCACCACTGTAAACTTCACCACCACCACTGTAAACATCATCACCACCACTGTAAACATCATTACTACCACCACCACTGATATTATTATTATTATATCTTATAATAATATAATCAAATAAAGCAGTTAATGAAATGTTGCAGACACAGTGGCCACTGGTTCCTATCAGCACCACTGTGATGGGTTAAATGGAAAATAGTTCTAAATTCTATAAATTCACAGCTCTGCAGAGATTAGCATTTCAATGAGTTAATGCTCAGCTCCTCAAGGCTTTACCTGTTTTAATTGAATCAGGTATGCAGAACACTGCTGTGGCCCATGAGGACACATGGCTTAGATGTTTGAGCCACTTGGGAGCCTCTTATGAGAACTTTGTACTTGTGTATTCAAGCCAGTGTTCTAAAGCATAATGGTACCTCCGGTGCCTAAAATCTAAAGAACATCTGGATATAAGTAGTTTCCATACATGGTCCTCAGAATATAACCTTCTAAAACAGTGTACATCTAAAAAGCATTCCAGATGTGATCTCCGGGATTTGACCATCTAAAACACATCACATCCCAATAAAATCTGCATGTAAGGAGCTTCCAAAGGTGGTCCTCAGGATGTGGCCTTTTACAACAGTGCAAATCTTAAGAACATCTGTACATAAGTAGGTTCCATGCATGGTCATCAGATTGTGATCTTCTACAACAGTGTACATCTAAAGAACATTGCAGATGTGATCTAAAACAGAGCACATAACAATTAAATTTGCATGCCAGGCATCTCCAACCTGCCTAGAGTCAGATAAACTACAACATAGACAAGGAAACAGACTTAACATAAGGTTGCAACTCTACTGATCTGAGCCAATGAGTTGTGCACTATAGTTTCCTATTAGGTTCCAGACATAATCTCCAGGATTGTGCCTTTTAAACAAGTCAAAATCTAAAGAACACTGGAATGTAAAGAGATTCCAGGTAGGATCTCCAGGATGTGACCTTCCAAAACAGAGATCATCCCAATTAAATCTGCATGTTGGAGGTTCCAGAGATGACCCTCAGGATTTGCCCTCCTAAAACAGAGCATATTCCAATTAAATCTGCATGTAAGGAGATTCCAGAGATGATTCTCAGGGTGTGACCTTGTAAACAGAGCACACCTCAAATAAATCTGTATGTAAGGAGCTTCCAGAGATGATCCTCAGGGTGTGACCTTCTAAACAGAGCTCATCCAAAATAAATCTGCATGTAAGAAGGTTCCAGAGATGTTCATCAGGATTTGGCCTCCTAAAATAGAGCACATTCCAAATAAATCTGCATGTAAGGAGGTTCCAGAGATGACCCTCAGGGTGTGACCTTCTAAACAGAGCACATCTCAAATAAATCTGCATGTAAGAAGGTTCCAGAGATGACCCTCAGGGTGTGACCTTACAAAACAGAGCTCATCCAAAATAAATCTGCATGTAAGAAGGTTCTAGAGATGTTCATCAGGATTTGGCCTCCTAAAATAGAGCACATCCCAAATAAATCTGAATGTAAGGAGGTTATAGAGATGTTCCTCAGGATTTGGCCTCCTAAAACAGAGCACATCCCAAATAAATGTGCATGTTTGCATGTAAAGAGGTTCCAGAGATGTTCCTCAAGATTTCCTCAAGATATATATATATAGATTTTATCCTTTATCATATTTTAGTTTTAATGAAATGTCTTAATACGTTTGTGAACTAAGGTTTTCTTGTATTGATGTCTTTCCAGTCACCTTCCAGTCACAGTCTTTACAGTGTTTCCCCAGCATTGATTTTGGATTGATAATCTGAAATGACTTTAAAATTTAGTTTTTTTTACAAGCTGTTCTCCTTTGGACCCTCAGCACATCCAAACCTCTAACCCTCCAATCTTACCTGACAACAGGAATAGGCCAGTTAACTGAGATATATGCCACCCTCCACCGTCTCCCCTCAGCCTATAACACCAGTCAGTAAGTACTTCTTTCAGAATTTGCTTAGCAGCTTAGATGTTGTATCTCTCTATATGTGCACTCGCTCTTTCATTTCGCATTCTCTCCGCAGCCTCACACTTATTTGCATTCGGCCACCACTTCTGGTGCTTAACGCTGACATCTTGTCACAGGAAAGCCCAAAGGTCATCGAGGACTTCCGTCAGCAGCAGCAGTGTATTGATTTTCTAAGTCCGGGCACAAGATTTTACTCTCAGTCTCTGACACGGCCTCTCCGACAATGTAGTTCGTATCAATCAAAGCATGTCTGCAGACACAGGGAGCTGGAGGAGGTGAGCTGTGATGCAAGATACTCTTTTTTTGGACTTGAGGCACCATCTTTACAGGAAGATAGAGCCATCCATCTGGCAGACAACAGCGTACGGTGAAAATCTGCAATCATTGATTAGAGACCAAGCAAACGGCGACACAGGAACAAGTTCAGGAACAAGTTTAGAGTTGCAACATTAGTGAGGCAACATTACACAGCGATGGAGGACATCTGACATGATCTTCAGGATTTGATCTTCCAAAACAGTGAAGTGCATCTACATCTAAGGAGGTTCCAAAACTCTATATGTTTTTTGGCAACCAAAAAAGCTCTGCATGTGAGATTCTGGACATGGTCCTCAGGATATGATCTTCTTAAACAGTGCAAATGTAAAGAATATCTGAATGTAAAATGGTTCCAGATATGGTCTCCAGGATGTTGCCTCCTAAAACAGAGCACTTCTTAATAAAATCTGAATGTAAGGAGGACCCAGACTCGGTTTTTGGGATGTGATCTTCTAAAAAAGTGCAAATCTAAAGACATTTGAAAATGAGGAGGCTTCAGAGTTGGTTTCTAAGGATGTGACACTCTAAAACAGTGCACGTCTATAGAACATCTGAACGTAAGGAAGGTCCAGACTCTATCTCAAGGATTTGCTCTTCTGAAACATTAAGCAGGTTCCAGAGATGATCCTCAGAATGTGACCTTCTAAAACAACACAAAGAACATTCCAGATATGATCCCCAGTATGTTAGCTTCTAAAACAGTGCACATCTATAGACCATCTACATGAAAGACGGCTACATATTCAAGCTCTAGTATTTGCTCTTCTAAAAGAGTGCATATGCCAATTAAACCCGCATGTAATGAGGTTCTAGAAATGATTTGTTTTTCAAAAACAGTGAAAATCTATAGAGTATCTGAATGCAAGGAGGCTCCAGAGATGGTTCCTAAGGATGTGACCTTCTAAAACAGAGCACATCTATAGAACATCTGAATGTAAGAAGGCTCCATACATGGTTATCATGATTTGACCTTCTAAAATAGTGCAATTCTTAAGAACATCTGAATGTTAGGAAGGTCCAGACTTGATCTCAAGGGTTTGCCCTACTGAAACAGTGCACATCTAAAGGACATCTGGAGGTTCTGTATGTGCTCGCCAGGATTTGGCCTTCTAAAAGTGAGCACTTCTCAATTAATCTGAATGTAAGGAGGACCCAGACCCAACTCTTGGGATGTGATCTTCTAAAACAGGGCAAATCTAAAAACATTTGAAAATGAGGATCATGATTTGACCTTCTAAAAGAGTGCAAACCTTAAGAACATCTGAATGTAAGGAATATCCAGACTCGATCTCAAGGATGTGCTCTTCTGAAACATTAAGCAGGTTCCAGAGATGGTCCTCAGAATGTGACTTTCTAAACAGTACAAAGAACATTCCAGGTTTCAGGTATGATCTCCAGGATTTGGCCTTCTAAAAGAGATCTCGATTAAATCTGAATGTAAGGAGGTTCCAAAGATGGTTCCTAAGGATGTGACCTTCTAAAACAGTGCACATCTATAAAATATCTGAATGTAAAAAGGCTCCACGGTTATCATGATTTGACCTTCTAAAATAGTGCAAATCTAAAGAACATCTGGATATAAGTAGGTTCCAGACAGGGTTCTCAGAATGTGACCCTCAAAAACAGTGCAAATCTATAGAACATCTAGATATAAGTAGGTTCCAGATATGTTTCTCAGAATATGACCTTCTAAAACTGTGCACATCTAAAGGACATCTGAACATAGTCTTCAGTATGTGAGATTTGAAGTGTAAAGAACATCTGCATATCTAAAGTACATCTGCATGTAATTACATTTCAGATATGATCTCCAGGATTTATCTTCCCAAATGAAAGCCATCTCAACTAAATATGTATGTAAGGAGGTTCCAGACATGATCCTCAGGATTTGGTCTTCTAAACAGTGCATCTCCAGGTTCTTCCAAAAGGTTGGAACCGGCTCAAACTGAATAACAACAACTCAAACAGACCAAGCAGCCAATCAAATCTGAGTTAAGATCTTAAATGATTATAATGCAGATACGTGTTATTACGGGTATTTATACTTTATCAGTATCTTAATTGCTCCCGTAAACTTTGTGTTAAGTTTGGTTCACGTTTCAAACCCGAATCCCAAAGCTGGCCTCTACTGTGTGGGAACTGGGTCATGAAATAGGCTCCAGTGAGGTATCTGTAATTAAATCTAATGCATTTGCGCCGTTCTACATGATGAGGTACCGCCTGAGAGCAACATTAGCTGATAGCCATCAGAGCAGGGCCCAGATCTGGGGCTCATATCAGAACGTAACTATAGCGGCGCCGTCATTTTCCTAATTATGTCCTATATCTAGTTTCATCGCTGGTGATAGAGGGAACGTAATTACCATCCCATTCTGTCAAAGATGTGTTTGTTTATTCATCAGTTCGTTTATTAATAAGACATCATCCTGATGCGGCTTACATGATACTAATTCCAGTTCTGGCCACAACTAACTTCACTTTACTCAGTAAACAATGAGTTTGAGTCTTTTGATATAATAAGAAAAAAACATTATAAGAAGGATTTGCAGACTTTGAAGTGGGTTCTGGGTATTTTAACCCTTTTGATGCACAAGCTAAGCAAACGCCTCCTAATGCCAAACAGGGGTTAAACTTGACCGGTATTCATTTCCTATGTTATTGTAGGTACTGCTGAGTATCTCTTTGGTAAATCTATTGAAATCAGGTTATTGGATTATTTCATGTTCCGAGTGTTCATTAAAAATCTTGTTTTTGATCTTAAATTATTATTTTATTATTATTTAATTGTAAATATGTTCCTGACTGCAGATGTTTACAAAAGTCAACAGTTCCTATTAAATTCCATATTGAACAAGTCAACTGAGGAATTCATTGAATGATGCAATTCATTTATTATTTTAATTATATATATAAAATCTAAGTCTAGTCACTTTTGAGCCAGGTTTTGCATCAGAGGGTTAAGCGCTACAGTGAGGGAAAGTATTCAGATGTTTAATTTTTGTTATATGATATACTTTTAACAACATTTTACATCGTACTATGAGCTCCCAACATGTAGACCGTCCCAATTCGTAAATAGCTTAAACATGCTGTCTACTGAGGCGCCTAATTTTGGCTAAATTGTTAGGAAGCATTGAACAGTTCCTCGGCTGCTGAGACCATCACATGATGCAATGTAGGCCAGACTTTTCCAATATGGCGGACAAAAGCCATCAACTATGCAGCTAGTTGTTGACAATTTACCGGTTTTATACTGAAGCTATAAGCGAGGCTATTGTTTTGGATAGCCGGCTGGTAGCTTAGCCAGGTAGCCAGTAGTTAAGCTAAGGTAAAACACCGGTCACATGCAGAAGGCGGCAACAAGCCGTGAAGCCCACCTAGTCAGTGCCTACATAGGCAGCTCTCTAGGTTTTGAGACAGACCCATAATGTCTTTTGACTCTGTGCTTGTGAACAAACCAAAAGTTTTTTGTTTTTTGGGTCCCACTTTGTTTAAGTGTTTAATCATGGTTCAGAGGTTCCACACAATTAAATAATGCTTTTTTCAACACGAAAATATATATATAGGATTACACAAAACCCTTGTGCGACAAACACAACTATTTTTGGACAATATAACGTTAATATATAAACTAATATAAACTTATGTTCACTCAAACCAAGTAAATTACTTAATTACATATCACTTAATTACATATATTGACTATGTTCAATTCATTTGGCCCAAGTTTTTACCCAACTAAACATATCTGCAAAACTTTGAAGTGTTACACTTTTACTGACTGACACGTTAAAAACGACCATCTTCATAACTACCGATAGCACAATTCTGCCTACGTACACTACACTTACACAACATCACACTGAGCAGTTAAGAAAGTAGAAACTTGTTTCTTTAGCACACGCATAGCGGGAAGTAGCCTCGGGGGAATGACTACACACTGATGGTGACTGACGAGGGAAAGACACGCCCAGTATGCAAATAGATGGTATCAGGAGCCAATGGGAAAGGTGTGAGTTCCACTGATTAAGGTTGCACGGCTCAAACATAAGGCACCTAAATTGATCACCAAGGTCTGAAAATACACCCAAACTGTCAGTGGTCACTAAAAAAGAGCTGTGGGCGTGGCCATGCCAGAAAGTGAATGCAAATGAATCACTTCTGAACAAAATAATGAAGTACTACAAAAATCCAGCACTATGCAAACTGGATATGTGTCATACCAGCATATCATCGCCGTCCAATGAAAAAGAAGTATCTCCAAAATGACAACTGTTCAAGAGAGAACAAAGACAGCTTGTACTTTCAATGGAAGTCAATGGAAGTTGTTTTGGAGCATTTCTATTGGTCCATTCATCCTGGACATATACCCACCTATTCAGCCTACAGCAATGGAGCCCTGCCCACTCGCACTTGAGTTTTAAGAAATGTTTCAGCTTTGAGTGCTACTGTGAATTCAGAACAGAGCTCATTCATCTTATATCAGTCTTTAGGGCACGATAACAAAAACAGAGTGTTTCGTCCTGAATACAAGCTGGAATATGGAAGTTGTTGAATTAACTGTGACCACGTTCGGTACAAAAAATCTCACAAATGTTAACAACAGAAACAATAAAAATAATACAATAACAATGTCGCATATGGGCCGTTTAAAGCCACAAAAACTAAAAAAATAAACACACTATTTAAGACTAAAGGAATGTAAAAAAACAGGTTGGAAATAGTTCTTCATAGGTGGGAAGTAAATACATAGAAGCAAATGTAGCACATGAGCCCTTCAATCAAAGGCAGTAATGGTAATTTCAAGGATTCAAGGATTCAAGGAGACTTTATTGTCATTCACATCACATGTGGTACATGGGGTGGAACGAAATTGTGGTACCCAAGGACCCAGTTTTACCCAGACAGCAGTACTTAAATAAATAAAATAAACATAAATATATAAAATATATGTAAAAATGAAAATAAAATAAACAGGAATGGAGAAGGTAGCAGCAGAGTGTATTAAAGTGACTGGTGTCGTTAAAGTGTCAGTGCAGTGGTTCCACTAAGTGGCGTTTAAAAGTCTTACAGCTTCCGGAATGAAGCTGTTCCTCAGTCTGTTCGTTCTACACTTAACGCTCCGCAGCCTCCTGCCTGAGGGGAGCGGGACAAACAGTGAGTGTGCTGGATGAGTGGGGTCCTTCATGATGCAGGTGGCCCTCTTCCTGCATCTGGAGGTGTATATGTCCGTGGTGGTGGGGAGGCTGACTCCGACAGACCTCTGTGCAGCCTTCACCACCCTCTGCAGAGCTTTCCTGTCTGCAGCAGAGCAGCTTCCGTGCCACACGTTGATGCTGGAGCATAGAACGCTCTCCACCACACATCTGTAGAAGGAGGTGAGGACCGAGCTCCCGAGCCCAGCTCGCCTCAACCGCCTGAGGAAGTAGAGCCGCTGATGTGCCTTCCTGACCAGGCTGGAAGTGTTGTTGCTCCAGGTGAGGTTGTTGCTCAGGTGAACACCCAAGTACCTGTAGCTGGAGACCACTTCCACCGCAGACCCTCCGACATGCAGGGGGAGGTGGGCATGTCTGCCCCTTCTGAAGTCCACAATCATCTCCTTCGTCTTCTTTATGTTGATGCAGAGGTTGTTCTTTCTGCACCAACCCTCCAGGTGTTCTACCTCCCGTCTGTAGCCAGACTCATCACTGTTTGTGATGCATCCGACCACTGCCGTGTCGTCCGCAAACTTCACAATATGACAGCCTGGGTGGATGGGTGAGCAGTCATATGTGAGCAGCGTGAACAAGAGGGGGCTCAACACACAGCCCTGAGGGGAGCCAGTGCTGAGGATTGTGGTGGAGGAGGAGAGGTTGTGGATCCTCACAGACTGCGGCCTGTTGGTCAGGAAGTCCAGGACCCAGTTGTCTGATTATAGTCCTGTTATTCATTATCATACAGTTAAGCCCGCCCACTTAGAGGGAAGATATGATTGGTCAGTTTTACTGTCATTTGTAATTGGTATTGTGCTATTGTGGTATTGGTATTGTGCTAAATTATAACTGGCCCTCTGTACATGAACAGCGGGACCACCAATCAACAACATTCTGCCGTGGCATTACAGTCCTTAGGGGGAGACACAGACTCCCACAGGCTTCCACTTAACCCCTCACGCTCCAACACAGATTGAACAGACAAGTTTAAATAACTTATTTGCCGATATTTTTATGATTGTTTAGATATTGATTGTCAAACTGTAAGTAAATAAAATAAAATTCTTGTGTTTGTTGGACCACATGTTTTTGGACACTTGCTTGTTACAATGTCTCGTCTCTTTGCTATGTCCCTCTGTACTTGTTTGGTTACTCTGGTTTTGGACTATTTTTGACACCACCTTTTGCCAAACGTCTGATATTTAAGCCTCTCGTCTTTTTACTCTGGGCGTGTCTTGTATCTGTTGAGTTCTGACAGTGTTTATTAGGCCCAGTAGTAGATTTTGGTACTGTTGTTTTATGTTTTTAACCCCTGAAAACTCAGAATCTCAGAGTCTCTTAGCACAAAAACATGAATCTTGCTCCGACGGCAAACAAGCAATGCATCATATTAGCCGCTTATCGAGAACAGAGAGTTTCTCTGCATCGCCGTAAATCAAACCTCTGTTTTCCGGCCCCGGCACAACCCAGGAGATTCCCGCCGTGCAGTTCCGGAGTGGCGCTGAAGCTGTCGGATTCATTCGGGCTGCGGACCTGTGGCGGAATTACAATGAGCCCAAGGCGATCCCCCGATATTCCAATATCCTCTTATGAGCGAGAGGGAAAAGGGCAAAAGACTCACAACACCTCGCTCGCCGTCGCCCTTCTCACACTCCCTCCATCTCTCCTGCTCGGACCAGTTTTGTGTGAGTGGACGATGGCATTAACAGGGAACGTCAGGTGAGAGGGGTCAGACCCTCTGAGAGGTGAACTTCCAGTCAAAGAACCCTGGAAACCTGCTTTGGCTCACCGGTTTCCTCAGCAAGAAGGTTTCAGGAGTCCCAAAGAATAAATCAACGTTAAAACCATGAAGAGTTCAGATCTTGGATTTAAACAGGATTTATATTATGATCTATTTAACCCAAAGACTTTATATCTACATGTAGTACACTTTAGGGAAAAACATATGTGGGTGGAGCTTTATTTTAGACACACCCCTGCATTTTGGAGCAGGAGGTGAGACAGGATTCCTGTCCATCATGGCCACGTGTGCCCAGGAAACTGAGTTTGTGACACCATATATACTGGAGGAACCTGTCTTGTGACTAGAAGGCCACTGGTTTGATCGATTCGCTGAACTGACAGGACGTAACTGAACCCCCAATCGCTCCCTGGGCACTGTGGATAGGGTTGCCCACCACTCTGGACAAGTGTGCTTACTGCACTCTAGAGAATAAAGCACTGAACCTACAAAACAATGAAGGCAACCTTAAGCGTGAGTCTTTTTAAGTTCTAAAAATTACTGAGGGTTAATACTAGTGGTATGTAGAGAAACTCTATACAAATGCAAGTTTGGTGATGGGTCATTCTGATTACTCTTCAGACTAATCTACAGGTGATTGATGTTCAGCTGATGATTGGCTGCTTATTGTTCTGCCTGTATACTCATCCCCTATTGGCAAGTCTTGATATTGGAAGATTCAGAAAGGACCTGTTCCTGCAGTCGCGGCGCTGCTCCAGTTGGCCACCCACCAACAACCGACCAAACTTTTGTTTCTGGTAATTACTTTTTCTTTTATATAGGTTTGTTTGTTATTTTGGCCTGGGGTCACCCTGATGCCATAGAATTCTGAATTCTGACCACAAGCGAGTTGACTTAAAGAGGCTGGTAAACAAACACATTGAACTCTTAATAAATTATAGCCTTTGTTATTTGTGTTGATTTTAAGGGAATATTGGCTGGTTCGGTCTGGGGCTTTATTGCGTCTAACCCCTGGAGGACGTAATTACTGGGTTTTGCTGCTGGGGCTCCAGGATAACCGGTGGAAATCAACAACATCATAAATTCTATAATATATCTAGAGGCTGAAACCTGGCAGCGGCTGCAACTTTCAGAGAGTTAATGACCCTAAACACACGTCAAAATCCACACTGAAGTGGTTGCGGGAACACAAATTAGCCTAGATTTAAGCCCATGAATGTCAAGGAACTGCCAATGTTCTGCATGAAGGAGTGGTTCAAGATCCCTCAAAGGTCTTCTCTAAACTGTTGCGGCTACAGTTCTATGTCTACTCTCGCCGGGGGAAGCTTTGCCAAATATAAACTCAGCTATTAGTTTGAGTCCAAGCTATCATTGTATATGAGCTTTGTTTAATGTATTGCTTGAATCCAATCTTTAGTTAAGGGTGCCCATAATTCTGGAGTTGACTGTGCAAGATTATGGCAAGCTTAATAAAGCGTTATGCATGCAATATAATTTTAAGCATATATATTTATATTTATGTAATAGCATTACCTAAAACCCTGGCAGGTCAAATATCCCTTGGTTGTTCTTTCTTTTTAGTTTACTCCAAAACAAAAACATTTATTTGCCTTTATTAGCAACGATGGGTGAAAGTTGAGGACAGTTTTTTTAGGGTAGGTATCAAACTGTCTATAAAACTTTAGTAAATTAGTGGAAACTTATATAAGTCAAAATGTGGACCCACTTTATAATACGTGTCTGTAGCTGTGTAGTTAACTACTAGTGATGTAGCCACTGTTACTTATGGATTATAGTAATGCAGCTTTTTACACAAGAGTATCTTCACAGTTGTATCAGTAAAAATAGATAGATAGATAGATAGATAGATAGATAGATAGATAGATAGATAGATAGATAGATAGATAGATAAACAAAAAATAAAGATAGAATATAAAACTGTATGTAAATTTAACTACTTGAGATGTAGCCACTGTAGTTAACATGTACTTTGCTACTGCTGTGAAGTTGTAAGTAGTTTCGGTTATAAACTATTATGTAATGTGACGGTACTGAAACACCAGCAACAGGTGCTCACTTTAATGAATTCATTGAATATGTTGTATTACATAACCAAAAACCTGGGCGCCCCCTACCCCTGCCCCCATCACCATGGTGTCATTAATGATGACAGAAAAAACTGCAGTTCCAGTTCTTTATTACAAATGCAGTTACACTTATGTTATTACTAATGTGTTATAACATGACAGAATATACTGTTATAACTAACTATCTGGATACCCATATGTAAGTACATGAGACGAAAACAACTAATTGATATAAATGTGTAATTAGCTTCTGGAAAACAAACCTGCTGTTCCAGTCTAGTTACAAACGCAGTTACACTCATGTTATTACTAATGTGTTATTACATGACAGTGAGTATGTTGTTATAACTAACTATCTGGATACCCATATGTAAGTACATGAGACAAAAAACTAATTGATATGTGTGTGATTTGCTTCTGGAAAATTAACCTGCTGTTCCAGTCTAGTTACAAACGCAGTTACGCTCATGTTATTACTAATGTGTTATTACATGACAGGGAATATGCTGTTATAACTATCAAGATATTCTCATATAAGCACATGAGACAAAAAAAGAATTTATATAAATGTGTAATTAGCTTCTGGAAAACAAACCTGCTCTTCCAGTCTAGTTACAAACGCAGTTACACTCATGTTATTACTAATGTGTTATTACATGACAGGGAATATGCTGTTATAACTATCAAGATATTGTTATGTAGTTATATGAGGCAGTACCCAAATTGATATAAATGTATAATTAGCGTCTGGAAAACAAACCTGCTGTTCTAGTCTAGTTACAAACGCAGTTACACTCATGTTATTACTAATGTGTTATAAGATGATAGTGAATATACTGTTACAACTATCTGGATACCCATACGTAAGTACATGAGGCTAAAAATAACTAATTGATGTGTGTGATTTGCTTCTGGAAAACAAACCTGCTGTTCCAGTCTAGTTACAAATGCAGTTACATTCATGTTGTTACTAATGTTTTATAACATGACAGAGAATATACTGTTATAACTATCAAGATACTCTCATGTAAGCACGAGACGAAAAAAACTAATTGATATAAATGTGTAATTAGCTTCTGGAAAACAAACCTGCTGTTCCAGTCTAGTTACAAAAGCAGTTATTACTCATGTTATTACTAATGTGTTATCACATGACAGGGAATATACGGTTATAACTATCCAGATATTGTTATGTAGTTATATGAGGCAATAAGCAAATTGAAATAAATGTGAAATTAGTGTCTGGAAAACAAACCTGCTCTTCCAGTCTAGTTATAAATGCAGTTACACTCATGTTATTACTAATGTGTTATTACATGACCAAGAATATACTGTTAAGATATTCGTATGTGGTTATATAAGATAAAACAGCAAATTGACACACGTGTAAGTACGTAAGCTGTACTGCTTAATCCATCTGTAACAGTAACAGTACATCACTGGTAGTTACACTGTTGTTCATGTGTAACTACACAGTTATTACAGACACCGAACAATAAAGTGGGACCAAAAAGTTTAGTGCCGAGCTGTGATGTGCTGGTGATTTATGCAGCAGAAAGAGAGAGAGTGAGAGGCAGAGCAAGATGGTTTGTCTACAGGGAGCCGTGAGTCTATGACAGGGTGACAGCGAGGGTCTGTGTGACTGTATTAAAGAGCTGTGAGTGGGGGGTGGGCTGGGTGGGTGTATGTGTGTCGGGGAATGAGAATGGCTGTAAATATCATGCGACACTGTGACGGAAGACTATTCTCCGGCGGGTGGTGGACTCTCGTCTCTGGCCTCCGTAATGGAATTAAAGACCCGCTGCCGCCGAAGCCCGACCCAGCTGCTCGTCAGCCGGCGCTCGCTCGCGTCTGAAAATATATGTAAACACACGCGCCGGCGCGGTGCCGGTTCACGCCCTCGCATTTGCACAATAAGCAATCGCGCAGAAAAGCAGCCGCACGCTCGCGTGTCCTTCTCCGGCGGACAGCACTCTTACTGTTTACCTTTTGTTTTCCTTTCAGCTCGTCTGCATCCGAGCCCCCGTATTAGTCAGCGGGCGCCAACGCGACGGAACGAAGGCACGAAAGGTCACGCGGAAACTTCCGGTACCTCTACCCACCGAATGTCACCGCGTGGTCTGATTTATGAGGTCATTAAGGAGAAGTTGGAGTGCTTGTTTCCGAAGCTGAGCTCGGAGTGGTTTGCTGTGACTCACTGTGGTAATTGGAACCAGGGGTCGGACAGTTTTAATTACTATCCCACATGACCAGAGAGCCTTTAATGAAATCCTAATTCCTTTACTGTCTTCACAAAGGAGGATTTCTCAGTGAGCTTGAGGCTATGGTAAAGGATTGTCCAACTCGACTCTCGATCTCTCTTACTATGGGACCAGTTCATATCAGACCACTACGATCGACATTGAACAACTCAATCATTCAATTACTTGAGCATCATGTTATGCAAACTTAATAGAAGACTGTGAAGACAGTTGTGTTAACATTTCTGTAACAAATCAGACCCTTCAGAAGTAAAGGTAAGATCCATGAGCAGGCTTGTTTGCTGAATTATAACCAGAGAGTGCAGTAATATAGGAAACTGGGTCGGAGAACCGGTGAGAAACCCAATGGTCCAATAGTCCAAATAGAGCAGGAGATAGAAAGCCGCTAGCGGTCTTTGTTAAACAGATGGAAGCAGTCTCCGGAGTTCTAGGTAGCTCCTGACACAAACACACATGTTTGTCTTACTATATTAGTGAGGTCATCCATAGGTTCCTATTGATATTTGTTTTATTATAACTAAATGAGTGTCCTCAATGTATGTCCTCAATGTATGAAATATTAGTTCCATATTCAGAACTAAATTAAAACACCCTCTTTTATATTTACATCTGATCCAAAAAATATATCATAATGATGTATACGAGCATTAATCACCGCTGCCCCGTCACCCCTGGAAACGCACATATCTGATTCCATTGGACGACGCAGGGAACACCCTTGTTATGCCCACATGCGGCCAGCTGAACAGGGGAACTGTGTTCACGTCCGTTGACGCGACGGAGCAGTGTAAATGCAGCGTAACTCTAATCTCAACCTCGGTACCCAAAAGACTCATTTCTGCTCTACTACAATTTTTTAAAAACTTGATTTTTGGAGAAAATGATGTGCTAAAGTGAGGAGAAATTCAGACTGTACTATACCAGTGAGGACATGTGGTCCTGACAAGTACTTACCCGTTCCGTGGTCACAGGCCAGCGTCTCCATAGATCTAGCTTGACGTCTCATCTCCATAGCAGGGTCCTGTCGTCCTCCCTGGAGCCCTCAAGGCCTGCAGACTCGCCGACTTGCCTAATCACTCACCTCCTGTCGTCTAAGCTTCCCCCCCTGGCTTCTCTACCCCATGGGTCTCCACGTTGTGAGGTTGGTGTGGCCACCGGACACTGTGTTTGGGCGCATTCTCCCCGGCTCCCCGCCGGTCCTCAAGTGACTTTTGATGCTAGCGTATATAAACTGTGTTCTTATGCACCCTCTGGGAACAGAGGGAGTGATGTAAACCCCCCACAGGGATCCCCTCCTAGCAAGCTCCGGAACGACACAAGGGCTAACCTCTTTTTGTTTGAACGGTTCAGACAGGCCTAGCTCCTGGTTTTCTCTCCAGCACTCAGGGAGCTACCCTGTCTTCCACTGCTCAGATGAGAGAACCACTCCCGGGGGTCCTTAAGGCTCTGTGGCTACCAACAGTAGACCGCAATCGAGAGGTTCTTGTCACCGGAATTCTAGGTACCTCTGGACACACACGCACACACACCCCTCTCACCATGGCAACACAGCCCCCCACAGCTGGCAGTCATCAGTGCTAGTGGCAGCAGCTCGTTAGCACTTCCTATATAGCCTAGCCACGTGCTCAACACAGTGCGTGGCATTGTTTCTCTGTTTGAGATCCTGTGTGGTTTCAGCACCTACCAGTCCGTGGTCTCTGAGCCGTCGCTTTAAAGGGTCTCTTCGTAGGACCAACCAGACTTGGCTTCTCCACTGCGGAGTCCAGTCACACTACCTGGAGCCCAAGAGGATCTGCAGTCCCTCTGATCTGCCCGGCACTCACCTCCATCCAGCTGAGCCTTCCCATAGGCGTCCCCGTGGAGTGAGGTTGGTAAACGAACGGACTTCCGGACTCGTTCCCCGAAGCAAGTTCGTTCCCCGGCTCCGGCCGGTCTGATCAATGACCCTCTTTGTTCGAGGCAGCCACCAGAGGAGCTCTAAGACCACGGCAAGGAGTTATTAATCACTATCTGAACTGTCCACACAGGGCTGGTTCCTCTCTCTCCTCTCTGCAGGACGCCAGGTACTGCTCTGGTTCCCTGTGCACAGCCTGGAGACCCAGTGGTGATCCAGCGAGGCATCGAGTCTACATCCATGGTCCTGTATTCCAACTTGCCTGCTTCCAGGACTTCCCCTCTGCCTGCACCAGGCCCACTACTCTTACAACTCCTGGACTCCTCGTGTAGCGAGCCTCTGCACTGTTTCTGTTTATCATTATTGACTGCTCTGATTGAATAAACCTTGCAAATGGATCGTACAACACCTCTTGAGTCTGAATCCTTACGCCTTGAGTAAGGAAAGTTCAAAGAGAACCAGGGAGCCTCGGTGGAGCTTGGCTGGGGAGTCTAAGGAGGTTTGCTTGGCTCGGTTAAATCCAGTAGATCCTGGTATCAAAACTAGAGAAACAGAAGGGCCTGGTGCTTGCTTAAGGTTGCACATTCAATACCACACACTATGGGAAAGGCGAGGGGAGCATTTAAAGAGGGAGAGTGCCATGAGCTACAGGTGTGTGAGTAATCAGCACCAGGTGTGTGTGTATACGTGTGTCCTAGGCTACCTAGTACTCCAGAGACAAAGACCTCTGGTGGCGCTGAGTAGTAGTGCTTACAATTTTATTGACAACAAATGTGTTAGAACATGTTCATCTCGAAGGCGAGTTCGTTCAGAATCAGCTACTCATCACAAATCAACTGACTCGATGTTGTTAGCTCCTCCTACGTTACCGTAGCGTCAATGCATTCGCCGGTAGAAGCTGAGCGTCTATTCTTTTTTTATTATTGCTTCAAAACTCGCTGGTCATTGGATAAACACCATGGGTTTGTCCCGCCCCTGGACGCTGAGCATTGCTGGGGGTGAATGGAGCTGTGGGCGGGTCTGGGCACAGAGCTTCTGTAAGATGATTGGAGGATCAGTCGAAAGGCTGAATTCCTTATTGATTCACAGATGTTTTGAGATCTACATCGTCACTCAATCACCGGGAGCTTCAGTCCCATAACGGATTTAGTGAGTGAAGTTGAAAGACAAACTGGAGCCACTGGAACAGACCTATCTGAGAACTGGGTGGGTGTGGCTCATGAGCAGCTTGAGTGACAGCTTTTTGGCCAGCACTCCTAGCCAGCTCCGCCCCTCATACAGAACTAATATCGTTACCCAGCTGACCTTATCCAGTGACCCGATTAAAAAAGTCACAGATGACGGATGGACAGGCGGACAAATAGATGAACGAATCAATGTTCAAAGGAAAGGAAGAACAGGTGCAGATAGATTGATGGATGGGCATACAAAAAAAATGTGTGAAAGAATAAACAGACAGATATGCACATGGACTGATGGACAGAAAGATTCACATGAATGAAGGAATGGACGAGTGATCAATGTTGGTGATGATAAAGGAATGAATGGATGAAGCTACAATGTTGGTCTTGATAAAGAAATGAAGGAACAATGTTGGTCATGATAAAGGAATGAAGGGATGAAGGAACAGTGTTGGTGATGATAAAGGAATGAATGGATGAAGGTACAATGTTGGTGATGATAAAGCAATGAATGGATGAAGGAACAGTGTTGGTGATGATAAAGGAATGAATGGATGAAGGAACAGTGTCTGTGATGATAAAGGAATGAAGGGATGAAGGAACAGTGTTGGCGATGATAAAGGAATGAAGGGATGAAGGAACAGTGTTGGTGATGATAAAGGAATGAAGGGATGAAGGAACAGTGTTGGTGATGATAAAGGAATGTAGGTATGAAGAAACAGTGATCGTGATAAAGCAATGAAGGGATAAAGGAACAGTGTTGGGGATTATAAAGGAATGAAGGGATGAAGGAACAGTGTTGGTGATGATGAAGGAGTGAAGGGATTAAGAAACAGTGTTGGTGGTGATAAAGGAATGAATGGATGATGGAACAGTGTTGGTGATGATAAAGGAATGAAGGGATGAAGGAACAGTGTTGGTGATGATGAAGAAATAAAGGGATGAAGGAACAGTGTTGGTGATTATAAAGGAATGAATGGATGATGGAACAGTGTTGGTGATGATAAAGGAATGAAGGGATGGAACAGCTCGATGTGAGTTCTCGCCCCTCTCTGTTTGACAAATGCCCCTCTTCACAGAGACTCTGAAACAGTGTGTTCACGGCGGCCCCTCCCTCCCCTCGCTTCGGCGGCTTCCAGTTAATCTACGCTTGTTTCTGCTCTTGCCGTCTTTCGTCTTTCTCTCAGCAGAGATTAAATGAAGTATTAAATCAACGCTTTGACTTCACAGGCAGCTTGTTTAAAACTCTGCCAGAGCAATTAGCTAAATTTAGCCCAGCGCCGTGAAACAGAGACACACACACACACTTCAGTCCTATTAGACTTTCTTTCACGCTTCTCCTTCACAGTCGGCTGTGCTGCTGGGTCTGTGTGTGATGTTCAGGAGGGGAATCCTTTAAAATAGGCCTGATTTCTGGCACCTCACAGCAAGACCTGTCCATGGTGAACCCTGTCTTCACCCAATGATGCTGGGATTGGCTCCAGCCCATAAGCTGGAGACTTTACTTTAAGATATATAGTTTGACTGGACCATGAGCTGGAGAGTTTATTTTGAGACAGAGAGTTTGACTGGACCATGAGCTGGAGAGTTTATTTTGAGACAGAGAGTTTGACTGGACCATGAGCTGGAGAGTTTATTTTGAGACAGAGAGTTTGACTGGGCCATGAGCTGGAGAGTTTATTGTGAGACAGAGAGTTTGACTGGGCCATGAGCTGGAGAGTTTATTTTGAGACAGAGAGTTTGACTGGGCCATGAGCTGGAGAGTTTATTGTGAGACAGAGATTTTGACTGGGCCATGAGCTGGAGAGTTTATTTTGAGACAGAGAGTTTGACTGGCCCATGAGCTGGAGAGTTTATTTTGAGACAGAGAGTTTGAATGGACCATGAGCTGGAGAGTTTATTGTGAGACAGAGAGTTTGACTGGCCCATGAGCTGGAGAGTTTATTGTGAGACAGAGAGTTTGACTGGCCCATGAGCTGGAGAGTTTATTGTGAGACAGAGAGTTTGACTGGACCATGAGCTGGAGAGTTTATTTTGAGACAGAGAGTTTGACCGGGCCATGAGCTGGAGAGTTTATTTTGAGACAGAGAGTTTGACTGGGTCATGAGCTGGAGAGTTTTTTTTGAGACATAGAGTTTGACTGGGCCATGAGCTGGAGAGTTTATTTTGAGACATAGAGTTTGACTGGGCCATGAGCTGGAGAGTTTATTTTGAGACATGGAGTTTGACTGGACCATGAGCTGGAGAGTTTATTGTGAAACAGAGAGTCTGACTGGGCCATGAGTTGGAGAGTTTATTGTGAAACAGGTAGTTTGACTGAGCAACCAGATGGAGACCTAACATTATAACACAATAGCCATGAGCTATAGACCTTACATTACAACACAGAGTTTGACTGGGCCATTAGCTGGAGACCTTACATTACATCAAGGGGTTTGACTGGGCCACCAGGTGGAGACTTTACCTTACAACAAGTAGTTTGACAGAGCATTGGACTGGAGCCCTTACATTACATCAAGGAGTTTGACTGGGCCACAAACTGAAGACTTTACATTACATCTAAGAGTTTGATTGGATACTTTGTACCACACAAGTGTTGGGAAATGCTTTTCCCCGGCTGGGGATTTTATATTGTGACATTGGAGTTTCATTGGACTACAAGCCAGAAACCAAAGGAAAAGTTTGACCAGGCCATGTGCTGGGAACTTTGCAGCACAACAGCATAGTTTGACTGGGCCACAAGCAGAAGTTTTTACATTGTGGCAAGGAGTTTGACTGGGCCGTTAGCCCAGTGTGTCTGCTGTATGGAGTGTGCACTGATGCCTGGCACTGTTTTGTTTTGGTTTTTTTTTGGGGGGGGGGGGCTTATTTCGCAATGTCTTTCTGCATTGCGACAACTGTTTGATTGAAGTGCAGGCTGAGGACATTGCATTGCGACACTAGAGTTTCACCTAACTGTGTACTGCAGATTCATGCTGCAACAGTATAGTTTGATTGGGCTATGAACCAAGGACTTTGCACAGTGGAGTTGAACTGGGCTGGGTGCCGGGGGCTTAGCATTGTGATGGCTGACAGCAGAGTCTGCCTGCTGTATGGATTGTGGAGTGCTGCATGGCACTGTTTTTGAGGGTTTTTTGGGGTGGATGTTTTGTGTTGTTGTGTCTCTCCTCTCTCCTTCAACACAAGCATCCTAAAAATGCTTGAGAATGAAAATGGAACTTATCAGATGTATTAGAGCAGGGAAAAGCATTTTCCCACACTGTCACACAAGTGAATCAGATTTGTGGCTTTGGGGCATTCGCGATTTCATCTAGCATAAACTTTCATCATCAAGTCATTAGAAGGAAAAAAACATTATAGGAGCCCTCCAGTCTTTTCCCCAGCAACCTCCTCCAGTCCATGCTTTGCATGCATTTACTCTTTATCAACAACGGGGCTGGGCTGATCTTAACCCAACAGAAACAAATCCTTCGCTGAAGTTTTGCAGGAAAGTGAGACTTCGTAAGTTAAAACTTTTCAACACCTTGCATTTACATCATACCATTGCTATGATATAGCAGCAAATGCTTTTCAGGGCAGTGCGCACAAACGCTGTAACTGTCAGTCCAGTTGTCATATCTCTGGGCAGTAGATGCAAAGAGACAGAGAGTTTGACAACGCCATGAGCTGGAGACTTTACTTAGAGGCAGCGAATTTGACTGGGCCATGAGCTGGAGACTTTTTTTAGAGACAGAAAATTTGACTGTACCATGAGCTGGAGACTTTATTTAGAGACAGAAAATTTGACTGTACCATGAGCTGGAGACTTTATTTAGAGACAGAAAATTTGACTGGGCCATGAGCTAAAAACTTTACTTAGAGACAGAAAATTTGACTGGGCCATGAGCTGAAAACTTTACTTAGAGACAGAGATTTTGACTGAGCCATGAGCTGGAGACTTTACTTAGAGACAAGTAGTTTGACTGGGCCACAAGCTAGAGACTTTACTTAGAGACACAGAGTTTGACTGGGCTTTGAGCTGGAAACTACTTAGAGACAAAGAGTTTGACGGGGCCACAAGCTGGACACTTTACTAAGAGACAGAGATTTTGACTGAGCATGAGCTGGAGACTTTACTTAGAGACAGGTAGTTTGACTGGGCCACAAGCTAGAGACTTTACCTAAAGATAAAGAGTTTGACTGGGCCACGAGCTGGAGACTTTACTTAGAGACAGATAGTTTGACTGGGCCACGAGTTGGAGACTTTACTTTGAGACAAAGAGTTTGACTGGGCCATGAGCTGGAGAGTTAACTTAGAGACAGACAGTTTGACTGGACCATGAGCTGAAGACTTTATTTAGAGACAGAAAATTTGACTGGGCCATGAGCTAAAAACTTTACTTAGAGACAGAGATTTTGACTGAGCCATGAGCTGGAGACTTTACTTAGAGACAAGTAGTTTGACTGGGCCATGAGCTAGAGACTTTACTTAGAGACACAGAGTTCGACTGGGCTTTGAGCTAGAGACTTTACTCAGAGACAAAGAGTTTGACGAGGCCATGGGATGGAGACTTTACTTAAAGACAGGTAGTTTGACTGGGCCATGAGCTAGAGACTTAACCTAGAGATAGAATTTTGTGTTTAACAGGGCCATGAGCTGAAAACTTTCTTAGAGACAGAGATTTTGACTGAGCCATGAGCTGGAGACTTTACTTAGAGACAAGTAGTTTGACTGGGCCACGAGCTAGAGACTTTACTTAGAGACAAAGAGTTTGACGAGGCCATGGGCTGGAGACTTTACCTAGAGACAGGTAGTTTGACTGGGCCATGAGCTAGAGACTTTACCTAGAGACAGAATTTTGTGTTTAATAGGGCCACAAGCTAGAGATCTTACTTAGGGACAAGATTTTACATGGCTACAGGGAGTTTGACTGGTCCATAAGCTAGAGACTTTACTTTAAGCCAGAGAGTTTGACTGGGCCACGAGCTAGAGACTTTACTTAGAGACAGATAGTTTGACTGGGCCACCAGGTGGAGACTTGGTGGAGTCCTTTAGCAGGAAAGTGAAAATTCGTAACTCTGGAAAGTTAAAACTTTTTAACAACTTTCATTTACATCTCACATGCTCTGGCGAAATCATACCATTGCTATGATATTGCAGCAAATGCTTTTCAGGCCAGTGCACACGAACGCTGTAACAGTCAGCCCAGTTGTCGTATCTCTGGGCAGTAGACGCAAAATCCGGAGCCATGATGGGTAGAATAATGGATTCTCCTCATTATACAGAGCATGCGGTGAGAGAGAGCGAGAGTGTTTGAATCTCTGCATAATTCAGTTGTTGAGATGTAAACAAAGTAATTCCGAGTGATTCGGTGTGAAATCTATTGTGGAGACTGAGATGTCTTTACAGGGGTGGTGAAGAGAACCAGACGTTCCAACACAAGTACAGACGTTTTATGTACTATCTAAACCCACCAGCGAACCTACACTCATCTTTATGCATGAAACTTTGTTGTTGGTCAAATAATGAAAAATTGGAATGGTTTTCTGGGACTTTTTGGCCTCCTCGTCCTTCATCGGCTATGAAAACACTGAGAAATATGTTTCAGGCCAAACTTACGCCTTTGTAAGTCATCGGGCAGCATATACCCGTTGTCCAATAAAAAAAAAAAGGGTCTTGGAAATTGCAACTTTCCAAGAGACATCAAAAAATACTTCACTTTCAATGTACGTCAATGGAACCAGAATTTTTTGAGTCATTTTAGAGTATTTCTATTGGTCCATTCATCATGAAATTTTCACACCAGGCAAACTACCATTGACGTGTTCAAATTATGGAAAAAAATTAATGTTTTTTTATTGGACAGTGACCATATTCACAACCATTTTATGTATTTTGAAAATGTTTACATCTGAATGCTTCACATTGCATCACATTTTGAAAGATATTCCAGGTTTGGTTGACGAGACTGTATATCAGCTTCATGTTATAAAACTTGATAAAGAAATTTCAAGTACTTTAGACTTTGGGTTTACCAGAAAAACTGCTTTCTGGATATCCTCCTGTCTGACCACTACTGTTTTCTTGACCACTGTATTTACTACTATATATATGTTCAGTGTGCTACACCTTGGTGCTGAACACAGATCTAAAGAACATGTTGTTCAGTGTGGTTGTTGTTGCAACTTTCTGAGACAGGTCTGGTCTTCTTTGGTATGCGACATGACCACCTTCCGATTGAAAAAACTTGCCCTTGAACCAATATGGTGGCTTTAAAGATGTTTAGAACATCTCACTCATTACTTGCTGGGGTATACAGATAAAGTCATTTTCTCTTTCGTTTCTGAAGTAAAAGGCTGTGTATATATATATCCAACGTCTTAACTGGGTCACAGTGAAACGTCTACAAAGTAAAATAAACAGGGCTGTGCAAACTTTAACTACTTGGGAACATAATTATATATAAAAAGTTATCATTTCCAGATATGCAGCTTTATTTACTCATCAAAACACTTTATTATTTCAATATTCAGTAACAGTATTAATACAGTAAGTGGTGCTTTTACATACATCAGTGTGTTTATTTAACCCTTTCCAAGCTTCTCCTTGTGGAAACAACCCAGTATTGTTTACAGTTCTCATCTAATACCTGCTTTGACTGCTCAGTACTTCATTAAGCTAAATCAAGATTGCTGCTGAAGGAACTGAACACATTCATACAATGTCTGGGGCGTCCAGGAGAAATCTGGAACCTAACTTTCTTCCTCAAACTGGAGCTCAAGATATGATCTACTTCTTTCATAATAAGATATTCATGTTACTTTGTATTGTATGTATGATTATTTACATCTGTTCTAATGATATTTGGTGTTCTTACTGCTTAATAGCTTTTAAATGAGGAGCTAAGTGGTGCATATCAATAAGCTTTGGGTCTTCTAGAAGCTTCAAATGTCTGTGTTTGATGTAGAACAGCTAAGAAATGTTCAAGCAAGTCACCATCAAGTCACTAGAGTACCATAGGGGTGCTAGCACATATAAGCACTATTGTATTGTATTGATTCTTCTGTTTTGGCCGAGGTTGAAGGTGTAGCTATTATTTATTTTTTTGCCCACCACCAGCCCCCCTCATCGGAGGACTAGAACTTTTAGAACTTTTTTATATATTTACATATTTACAGCATGTAACATTCTCATTCTTAAGCTATGTAACATTTTGGAATAGGCTGAGGGAGAAGAATATATGGTGAACACATACAAAATGCAAAAAGAAAGAGGAAAAGAATAATAATATAAATAAATAAAAAATATGTAAGGAATCAGACTCGAGAGGAGACATGCGATCCATGTTCAGGGCCTTCAAAAAGTCAACAAAAACAGTTCAAAAGCTCGCTAAAGTGAGAATGTCCAAAGGGTTGGATGCAGGAGGGCTAGAGGTAGCCATCGGCTGATCCAGAGGGCAGGCTGGATGGAGATAATGGATCGCCGGCGTAGATGAAGACACTCACTTGCTTCCCCTGCGTTGGTCCGATGGTCCTGGGGAACCAGAGCAGCACTCGGGTTCCACGGTGAAGGAAGACCCAGATTCTTTAAGGAGCCCGGCTGGAGCCGGAGAAACGAGCCCATACTGAGCTTGGAGTTTGTGGATCCGTGGTGGCACTGACCTCACTCTTCGGGCACCGCCGTAGTGGGTCTCAGCCGCTCGGAGGTGGGTGATGAGGCTGGTGTTGGAGTCTGCGGCTTCTCTTGGGTTCCAGGGAGGTAAACGGGACCCTGCTGTGGAAATGCCAAACTTGATGAACCTGGGAAAAGACCTTGAGAGCACACCAGCCTGGAGACCACGGACAGGTAGGATCTGATCCTCACAGTTTCAGGTTACTGAAAACAATGCTGAGGCTCCACTGATACATAGTCTGTAAGCAGATGTTCTAGTGTGTTATGCTAATGGATTTGCTTGATTTCCAATTCCTTAGAATGGTTCTCTTGGCAATGGCTAATATTATAAGCAGAATTTTTGTGTTTTCCTTTGTTAGATTGGTTGCTGAAGTGTCTCCTACCAAGCAGAGAGCTGAGGGTGGTGGGATTGGGTAACTGAACCCAATGATTGATGGGTGAACAATACCATATGGCATGGGTGTAGTTATCTGGGATGTTTAGTGAGCACTGTGAGCAAATTTCTGAATCTGTAAAACCCATTTGGAATAGTTTTTGTCCTGTGTAGTGTGTTCTGTGGATGACTTTGTATTGTTTAACCTCTTAACACGACTTGAATATATCTGAAGATCTACAGTTCCACCAAAGACAACCAAGGTACCATATGAAAGCTTAGAATCTCCACTTTTTGGTCAATTTTTTCTTTAATGTCATTCTGAAAATAAATAGTTTGGTCAAAAACTACCTTGTCCAGAGCGTTAGTATGTTTTAGATTGTTTAGCTGAGCTGAAAAGGAAGGACCTTGGACACCTCAAAAGGCCAGTGGGGGGTACCCCCTGTTCACTCTCTACTCCAGCTTGAATAACTTCAAATCAGTAAAAGAAATCAACTCTGTAGACACATGCAGACACATTTTTCTAAAGGAAAAAGTCTTGGGGCACATAAACTCTATTTTTGGTAGACACTAAAATTTAAATTTTAAATAAAAATTAGAAAAGCGCCCATTTCTTGGTTGTTTTCAGCATATTTGGACCATTGCATATTAATTTCAATGCCTTTTAGTGCTTTCTAGTACAAATTTGAAGGCTTTTCAGGAACATAACATCTTGAAAAATTACACTAATTTATGGAGTGTTCTAGTAAAATGCTTCAAGATTTGGGTTTGTATTTTCAGGCGGAGGCTAGCTTTGAAGGTCTAGCTCTTAAAGTCATGGCTCACCTCTGATCTCAAGACTACTTCAACATGTTGGTCATTTCATTGATAAAGTTTGGAACCCCCCACCCAAGACTAGTGGAGCAGGCTCTTCATCTGCTACACTGGATCGTAGACACAACCTGAGTTAGTAGTATTCTGAGAATCAACATTTAAACACTTTTATATGAAGCGAGGTCGCTGAAAGCTTGTTTGGAGCTGAAAGAGAGAAGAAGAGATGTGAGGAGAGGTGTGTAGAGAGAGAGAGAGTGAGAGCGAGAAGTAGCAGCTGGGTGTTGAGATACAGCTAATCAACACGGCGCACACACATGCCACATGCTCGCGCTCAGTCACTCTGTTAAAAGCACTCGGGTGGGTTTGAAGTGTTACAGTGCGCGTGTTCTAGAAAAGTGGGGAGAGAGAGAAAAGAAGCGGAGGAGGTCACGAGCCATTCCTACGTACATGTGTACGCAGCAGGATGGAGGAGGGTGAGAGGAGAAGGAGCGAGAGTTTGACTATAAAGGGAGGGACGGGGGGGGGGGGGGGGGGGCCAGGATGACAGAAGGGAAGATTGCGGGCTGAGACGTCTACCAGCAGCAGCAGGGAGCGCCAGCCCAAATGTCAGTGTAACATCAGGACTCCCTCCTCTTCCATCTCGCCTTCATTTCCTGTCTCCCGCGTCCTCCACTTTCCTTCGCCGCTCCCTCGCCTTATCTCCACCGCCGCCCCGTATTCCATTCACTTCAATTCCACGGCCTTTATTTGCATGATCGTGTTTGGTTCCGCAAGCTGCCGCCGCTGAGTTCATTAAGAGATTCATATTCACTCTTTCACAGTCCTCTATGGACTGATGTCGTCTATCGCTCCCTCCATCTTCTGGACTATCTACTAAGAGAAAGAGTCGTCAGCTTATCTGGTGGCTACAGTCATTGGTTGTTCTATTAGAGATACTTACCGTGTAGCTGTACGACTACAGTGGTACACAATCAATCAGCCCCACTCAGTCAACGGAGAGGGAGCACCATAGGACCACATGGGAGATGGGAATATGGGGTTAGGCTTTCCATGAATCTTGTATTCACAACCCTTTATAATGAGCATTAATTGGTTTCTGAGACAATTCTGATCTTCTTTGATCTGCTACATGACCATCTTCCCATTGGAAAAACTTGCCCTTGATCCAGTATGGTGGCTTTCAAGATGTTTAGGACATCGCCTAGAAGATAGGACCCCTCACTCATTACTTGCTGGGGTATTCAGATAAATCATTTTCCCATTAATTTCTGAACTAAAAAGCTGTATATATATCCAACTGGGTATATATTAACTGGGTCACAGTGAAACGTCTACAAAGTTAAATATATAGCTCTGTGCAAACGAGTACCTGAGAACATAACTATATATAAAAAACTATTGTTTCCCATCAAAACACTTTATTATTTCAATATTTAAACAGTATTAATACAGTAGGTAGTGATTTTACGTCAGTGTGTTTATTGAACCCTTTCCAAGCTTCTCCTTCTATAAACAACCCAGTATTATTTACAGTTGTCATCTAATACCTGCTTTGACTGCTCAGTACTTCATTAAGCTAAATCAAGATTTGCTGCTGAAGGAACTGAACACATTCATACAATGTCTGGAGCGTCCAGGAGAAATCTGGAACTACACACTGGAGCTCAAGACTGACTGCAGTGCATCTCACAGCTGCTGGAGGGAGCGTGGGGTAGGATCCATAGGGCCAACACCACCATCGGGCCCCGCATGTATAGTGTATATTGGTTTCTCACAGTCCTGGACTCTTTCACAGTCCTCTATGGACTGATGTCGTCTATCGCTCCCTCCATCTTCTGGAATATTTACTAAGAGAAAGAGTTGTCAGCTTATCTGGTGGCTACAGTCATTGGTCGTTTTATCAGAGATACTTACCGTGTAGCTGTACGATTACAGTGGTATACAGTAAATCACCCCTCCCATGAATCCTGTATACATTCCTTTATAATAGGCATTACTTGTAATACATATCATCTAATAATGCCAAGCACAAGCATGTATAATTATACTGAAGTAGATATACACAGTCGAGTCACATTATTATGACCACTAATATCCAGCGTAACCACAATGTGCAGCACGGACAGCAGCTAGATGGACTCAATAAGGTAGGTAGGTAGTCTCTGGAGCTATACTGACTACAGTGCATCCCACAGCTGTTGGAGGGAGCGTGGGGTAGGATCCATGAAGCCAACACCACTATCCAGGTGGTCCCACAGATGCTCAACTGGGTTCAAGTCTGGGCAATTAGGGGTACAGGCTAGTAAGTCTTGACTATGTGACATGTCTCATTGTCTTGCTGGAAGATCCCATCCATCCCTGCATATATGGTGTATAGTGAATTCATATCCAAACCAGTTGAGAGTGTCTTCCACATGGATGAGTGGGTCCAGAGAATGTAACCAAAACATTCCCCACACCAGAACGCTGCCACCGTCCAAAGCCATAATATTGTTATAGGCACAGCATTTTATAAAGCATGAGTTCATGACTTAATAAAGGTTTTAGAATGCATTATAATAAAATAAAACTTGTGTTGGTTTCATTGTTACAAAACATTAAACATTAGCTATGTTGGTAGCCGCTATTGTAATGTGTCTAGGTATTACACTATAAACACACTAGAACTCTTGCCGTGACATATTATCATATTCATGTTAACAGTGTTATAATGAATACATATTATAAGATTATAAGATCATATGTTCTGTACATGTAATTACAACCAACCAAGAGCAACTATACACACTTATGCTGGGCATTATATGCTATTATGTTCGCTCTATAAAGCCTTATCAATGTACTTGAGTCATGAACACAGGATTCATTAGAAGTGTTAGAGAATATGGTAATATCAGCTGCTTGTGTTCTGGTATTTTGTCCATTTCTGCAATACAAAATGTATATAAAATGTTTTGAAAACATTTTTGTTTACATTCTGAACAAGTTCTTAAATCCTCATTTAGGAAAACTAATATTAAGGCCTTGTTCAGACTGCCGGTTTAAATTTCTGGGGTATACATATTGAATCTAGGTGGATATGTAGTAGTCTGGACTGCAAACTGGACTCAAACCACAACCAGAATGGCTTTTAAACAAGGAGCTAAGCTGCCTAACACTGGCCCAGTGTGCATATTAATAAGCTTTGGGTTTTTTAGAAGCTTCAAATGTCTGTGTTTCATGTAAAGCACCTAAGAAATGTTCAAGCAAATGCATCAAGCCACTAGAGTGCCATAGGGGTGCTAGCAGATATACAAACTATTGTATTGTATTGATTCTTCTGTTTTGGCCAATTTTGGGCTCAAATTAAAGGTCTAGCTCTCAAAGTTATGGTTCACCTCTGATTTCAAGACTACCTCAACATTTTGGTCATTTCATTGATAAAGTTTGGGAAGCGCGTGTTTGGGAACCGGGTAAGCGCAGTTACTGAGCCTGCTTTAGCTGATGTTGGCTAACGTTAGCTTCACCTGCTAAGTTCAGTGGTTGAAGTTATGCTAAGCTAACATAGCTGAGTTATGAAGATTTGTAGAGTCGTATGAGTGCCACTTTGATCATATTTACTACAATAACTGTACCTCTATATCTGAGTGTAGCTGGTTGCTAGGCTGTTGTCATGAATAATGTTAGTTATTTATCTAGATACTATTTACACTCAGGATGAGCTGCTGTTGTGGGTGTGGTTTGACTAAAAGTATCAGGACTAAGTGATATGGTGGTCTATTTCTACATTACAGCTCTTTCACATTCAAATTCAGGAATATCATCAGAATCTGAAGAAGCAGTTCTGGAACGTTCTCAGTCCCAGTCAGTCATAGTGCTGTTGTACCGCGGCGCTGTTCACTGTTGTTCACCAGTAGCGTTCAGGAATTTCCCTAGTGAGCTCGGGTTTTTCCATCAATTTAATTAAAATCATTTTTAAAGCAAATTTAGCAGCGAATTTCATTTTAAGTTATGTTTATATATTTTTAGTATCTAAAACAATGTGAAATCACCAGCGGAGTCCATACGTGTGGCTTAGCCTTTAATGAAGTACTGAGCAGTCAAAGCAGGTATTAGATGAGAACTGGGTTGTTTCCACAAGGAGAAGCTTGTTTAATGAAGACATTTTTATTTTTCTGAGTTATTTAATTGTGATTACTGCTGTTTACATTGTGTGAAAACTTCATGATGAATGGACCAATAGAAATACTCCAAAATAGCTTGGAAACATTTCTGGTTCCATTGATTTACATTGAAAGTAAAGTAGGTTTTCGGCTTCTCCTGTAAAGTTGCCATTTTGGGAATACTACTCATTGTATTACTGTATTAATACTACTTATGTATTTAATATAGTGTTTTGCTGAGCAAATACTTCCTGGAGCTTCTGGAAACAAATAGCTTTTTAAGTATAATGTTCCCAAGTGCTGTACAGTAGACCCTCAATGTAGCTGGTCATCTTTGCTGTGACATAAGAGATACCAGACAGCAAGACAAGAGACTGATGGAGGGTTTTGGGAAACAAGGTATCAGAGCTCAGATGGTTCTGGTTGCTCAGGCTTGGGACCTTGTTGGAGGTAGAACAGTAGCAGGTATGCCTAAAATAAAAGACCCCCTCAATTTAATCAGTGTTTGGTTTCAGAAATAGTCCCGATTTTCAGTATATTTCAAACCCTGGGAATGTTGGAGTGAACAATAATTAAACACTCCATATCTGATATACTTAGTGTTGTAGGCTTCTGTTAAGTACATGTATAAACTCCAGAGACTTACTTTCTATCACACAGGTCTTAAATTAGTCCCAGACCCGCAGCATCCATTAAGCTCACCCGATCGCTCCGGTAGGCCTGGAACTTCTCCGCATGGTAATGAACCGTGGGGTCGGGGCAGAGCTAATCACATGAAGGTCACTCAGATGGGTAGCAATTACAGCCAGCCTAGCCCCTGGTCAGGGTCCACAAAGCCACAGAGGAGGTATTTCAATTAACGCTTGGTCAGGGAACCTGACAGGGGTGAATGATCAATAAGGTTCCTCCACAAGTCTTGCTGCTCGGCCTTGGAGCTTGGGATTGGTTGTATTTCATGCTCTAGTATATTACTGTCACGCTGTTATTACAACAGCAGCTTCTCAAGCGGGCGGACATATGGTCTCCCCAGGGGGCAATGTGGCAAATACATATAGGTATGCATAAACTATGATGGTCCAGTTGGTTTGTGGCAGGAATGGAAACTTGTTACAACTTTAGAAGAAGACCACCTTTATTTAATATATCCTCCTGAGACCCAGAAAAATTAAAGTTTGAGAATTTCAGTAATTTCAATATAAAATCTACTAGATGAAAAAAACATGTCACCATGTTTTTATTTTTCAAAAACCTTTTTTAATTATTTTTTATGGAATGTCATTTATAGTGGATATCAGGACATTGTTGATGATATATTTCTTGTTTCCTGTTCTGCATAAGTCCAAAAACCCTTCTACAACATCAGCACCAACTCAGTCTTAAAAAATAATGTAAATGAAAACTAAGTAAACAAACATTGTTTACCTTTTTTTATATCATTTCCACTTTTGGTAGTATAAGAAAAATTCCAAGTGCACTGTATATGGACACAAACAGGAACCAATAATAACCCATTCCAAAGATTACAGTTACTTTGATTAAAATAAAAAAAAATACAAAACCTATACCTATACCTAAATACCTAAACCTGTGTTCATCACTCCAAACCTTGAGCTAAAGTTTCACAGTTTCCACACATAGTACCCAACTTCTCTTATAGCCCATTTCATTTTAATGTTCTATCATGAATGTACAATTATGTAACATTTTCTAATAAATTAGCAATAAATTAAATTAGTAATCATTTAAAGATAAATTAGTAATGAATGTACATGTTTACATGTTTACAGAGCATGTTTAATTTCAAAATGATCTCTGTCTCAGTCAAATTCCTGTCACCTGTGACATCATTAATTTCATATAAAACCAGATTTAGTCCCAATATCCACTACGAAGGACATCCAAAGAAGTATGCTGTTAGGTAGTTAATTATTTGTGCATATCAATAAAAATTGCTTTGAGAACTAGCTATAACAGTTTATAACTAAAACATATCAATTATAGACTTTAAAAACATAATAAATTAAATATTTAACAGCTTGTCTCTTTTACTTCCATAAAATGTGGTTACTGAGAGGCGGCCATATTTAAAAAGGCAGAGCTTCTGTTGTGAATGACACACCCCAACACGTGATAAATCATTGGCAGGTACCTTATTTAGTTTTTGGAATATCTTTTGGAGACTCATGTCCCCTCCAGAGGACAAAAATTAATTACCAGGTCTTACGAGGATATATTAGCTGGGTCTGACTGATGGAAAAAAAACAAAGTAAGATCTGTAAACATCAAATTAAGAGATTTAACAGTATAAAAGAAAGTGGGTTCACGGTTATTCCAACAACAGGGCATATTTATCTGTGTTATAACTGCTTATTAATGATTTTAAGGTGTTTATGACTGCAATAACAGCAATCATAATCATTCATAAACCTGTTATAAAGGTAGTCTAATTCTAAAGTAGTACCAGGAATGTTAAATATTTAAATTTAAATATCCAATATATCCAACATGTATCTAAATTTTTGTTTATTTTTTTTATTTCTATACCAACATAAAAGCAGCAGCTGCTGTTTACATTGTGTGCCATTTAAATTTCATAATGAATGGACCAATAGAAATGCTCCAAAATAGCTAGGAAAGAATTCTGGTTCCATTGACTTACATTACAGGCGAAGACAGATTTGGTCTTCTAGCGACGACATCTATGTGGAATAAAGTAACATCAGCTGCTTGTGTTCTCTCATCCAAACAAGTCCAATTAGACGGTTATGCATTAATTGGTACAGGCCTGATCACCAGGTGTCTGGACGCGACAGAGTTAAAGTTAAAGAGACTTTATTAAAGGACGTGGAGAAAAAGGCAGCATCTGTCACGCATACTCACACCCGATCTGCCTCCCCAGAGTACTAGCCCTGGCTTCGCCCCTTCTCACCCACCTGTTGCATATCCCCTCATCTGCAAAGACTATTTAAACCTGGCCCATTCCCTTGCCTCTTTCTATTGTGACTGGCTGAGGCGTTTATACATATCTAGCCTGTCTTGGTTTTTTTGGAACGTTCTGTATGTTTTTATTGGCTTTGCTTGCGTGAATTACTCTTGAGATCTATTAAACTCTCTGCTGTTTGCGTCTACAGCTTGGTGTCTCTGTGTTACAGCATCAAATATAGGGGTCTGTCTTAAAACCTAGTGAGTGTGTAAGTAGGCTGTGTAAGTAGCAGCGTTCTCTCCTCATCTCTCCTCATAAAACAGATTACTCTAGTTAGAGAGAGACTGCGTCACGGCTTGCTCCCACCCACTGCATGCGACCAGCTGCTAAGCTACCGGCTGGCTATCCAAAACAATAGCCAGAGGCTTAAAAATCCATTAGCATAAATGCTACTGGCTCGAGTATAAAACAGAGTTGATAATTAAATACTGTTTTTTGTGATTATATGACCAGAAACACATTAAAACTCCACAGAGAATCAAAATAACTCACATTTGAAGATGACTTCTCCGCTAGTAGCTCTAGTAGCTGCCTGTGTTGTAGCATGGGATTGCCTTAGCAGCTGAGGAAGCATTTCATGCTTCATTAAAATCAGGGCAAAAGGTGCGTCCAAAATCGCCTACTAGTCAGTAGGTACTAGATTAGAGTCAGTACGTGCTGCTTGAGCGGCAGACTAGTAGCTAATTTCAGTAGGTGAGTTTTAGTACCACACAAGCTCAGACGTACTACGTGCGCCATGTTGGCAGCGTCCTGTGACGCAAGACGTCAGACCACCATCATAAAGTCCTGCTATTCATTTAAAAGCTCGTTTACTGACAGATTTAGACTTTTAGTGACACTGATCTGTGTTTTTGTCTGATTATGTATCAGACGGTGTGGAGCTGTAGATCAGAGAAGATGAAACGGGAGGAATGTAATCATTGTTTATCTCAGCAGTAGCGCTAACTTCTGTAGCAGCAGTTCACTAGCAGTAGCTACGTACACACAGCTGATGTTTTTGTATTCATCCGCGGCTCCAGGTGAATCATGGGATAGCGCAGTGTGCTGTGTTCGCCTATATAAAAATGGCTGCCGATTCAGTAGGTCATCCGGGTACCGTTCACCTACTACTCAATACCTACTGAGTATTCAGACATACTAGCCGCGCTCGCCTACTGATTTCACTACTGGGTATTCGGACATACTAGCCGCGCTCGCCTACTGATTTCACTACTGGGTATTCGGACATACTAGCCGCGCTCGCCTACTGATTTCACTACAGAGTATTCAGACATACTAGCCGTGCTCGCCTACTGATTTACTACTGAGTATTCAGACATACTAGCCGCGCTCACCTACTGATTTCACTACTGAGTATTCAGACATACTAGCCGCGCTCGCCTACTGATTTTCACTACTGAGTATTCAGACATACTAGCCGCGCTCGCCTACTGATTTACTACTGAGTATTCGGACATACTAGCCGCGCTCGCCTACTGATTTCACTACTGAGTATTCAGACATACTAGCCGCGCTCGCCTACTGATTTCACTACTAAGTATTCAGACATACTAGCCGCGCTCGCCTACTGATTTCACTACTGGGTATTCGGACATACTAGCCGCGCTCGCCTACTGATTTCACTACTGGGTATTCAGACATACTAGCCGCGCTCGCCTACTGATTTCACTACTGAGTATTCGGACATACTAGCCGCGCTCGCCTACTGATTTCACTACTGAGTATTCGGACATACTAGCCGCGCTCGCCTATTGATTTCACTACTGAGTATTCAGACATACTAGCCGCACTCCCCTACTGATTTCACTACTACTGAGTATTCAGACATACTAGCCACACTCCCCTACTGATTTCTCTACTACTGAGTATTCAAACATACTAGCCGCGCTCGCCTACTGATTTCACTACTAAGTATTCGGACATACTGGCTGCGCTCGCCTACTGATTTCACTACTAAGTATTCGGACATACTAGCCGCACTCGCCTACTGATTTCACTACTGAGTATTCGGACATACTAGCCGTGCTCGCCTACTGATTTCACTACTGAGTAGTAGGCAAGTAGGCGATTTCGGACATACCTAAAATAAGGTTTCTCAGTAGACAGCATGTTTAGGGTATGTAAGAATTGGGACAGTCTACAGCGCATACTATGAGGTAAAATGCTGCCTATGTAGGAGCTCACTAGGTTTTGAGATACACCCATTGTCCAGATCAAAATCAGCAAAGCGATAGCAAAACCAAGGCACTGTCACGAAGAGGCAGGATGCAGACGCAAGCCAGAAGGCCGTTTATTAAGAAACAAAAACACAAAACTCTAACAAAACAACAAAAGGAACTAGAAACACTGACTTGAGCTACTACAAAAAAAATGACAAGGCTAACCAGATTCAAACAAAACCAACAACAAAGGTTTCCACTAACATGAAGTAAAACAAAACAGCAAGCAAAGACAAAGCACACGGACCACGGAATATAAACAGGAACTAATGATGAATACCTGGGGCTAACAACAGAGAGACAACACAGATCAGGTGAAGAGTGAGACAAGAGGGCGGAGACAAGGGGCACATGGCAAACATAAACAGAAACTGCATTTCAATGACAGAGCTAGACGTGACAGGGACATACCGAAGGACGAGTCAAAAGCCAAAACCGAGAAACACAGAAACAAGGTAATACACGATATAATAAACAAACAGACACGCTGAGTAACGCTACGTCATTTTTCAATGCAAATTTTTACCCTCTTATATATATTTATTTAGTCATTTTGAGTCGGTCAGCAAGCCATCAACTGCTGATTTTCAGATACTAAACTAACCTAGAATGTTGTTCCCTTTTATACTCACTTATTAGTAGAATGTTTTTCAGCTGTGCATCACAATTGAGCAAGAGTGTCCTAACAACCAATTAGCCCAATAACATCCTTAACTTGGATTGGTGGTCGTACCAGGAGATTTAGACAGAGGACTGAGAATTGCTGATAATAGAACTATATGTAAAATAAGCCTCTATACAAAAATAGACTTTAATACAAACATGTTTATTCTTTAAAAATCATCTGATACACTTACATTAATTGAGAAATGGACAGTATTGTTTTTGAATTGCATGAAAATTGCATGGAATGACAGGTAGTATGAAGAAATATGCTTTTATTTTTGCTGTTTTTAAATAAAATCTTCAGTATTCAGAAGACAACTTGAGTGCTAGTGCTAGGCACAGTTCTGGAGGTCTACCAGGTCCTAGTGGTGGGTATAGGAATCAGATTTTACTGCAGTTTTCCAAATCTCCTTTTTTTACTCCAAATTTTTAAAATACAAAGATTTTCAGGGCTTAAGAACAAAGCTGTATTTACTGTTTACTTGGGGGTGGGGGGCAGGTCTTCCAGGTGGTTGTTAGGGGTCCCATTTTGTCCAGTTTTTCAAATCTCCATTTTTTACCCCAATATATTTGAAATACAAATATTTCCAGTGTTTAAGAACAAAGCATTACGTACAGTTTAACTAAGGAGGACGGTTTTGGTGGTCCACCAGGTCTTCCAGGTCCTCCAGTTTCAGAAACTCCTGTTGTAAAACCCTCAGTACATATATATAAAACCACCTCACACCCGCTGAATTCTGTATTGCAAGGCTAAGTCACCGAAAATCCTTGTTCTTCTAATAGAACAATCTTTCACTGTCGCTGTTTGCGTGGACCACCGAGTGCTGTGACGAAGCACATTCTTCAATGCAATGTAAGATATGGAATTCTGTCTTCTACAGCCAAAAACTGTGCACAGAATCCCAACATTGATTTACTATGTCCTGTTGGGGTGCAGGAGCCAGTGTTTTATAAGACCTGAGTAGGGCACTCTGTGTGGAGCTGGGGACCATTTAAAATTTGGACCTAGCCTGAGAAAAGGTACGTATAGCTTGGGAATCATATGGATTAGCATAGGCAGTAACGGAAAATAGCATAGCTGTGGTAATTTGGTGAGAACGCTATGACTGAGGGGGTCTGCTCTATTCACGACTCAGATAGGACTTCGCTCCTGGGGTCTGCTCTAAGCCAGTTTTAGTCGGTGCTTCCATCTACTGCTGCTCAACATCTACTAGGCTGCCCTGGTTCTCTGGTTTCCTGGTGATCACGCCCTTCACCCTGCCCAGTACATCGCTAATTTGCATTCTCTGTTATTCTATAAACAAGCCTGCTTATGGATCTCACCTTTGCTTCCAAGTGTTCTGAATCCCATACAGTGTGTAATTTATAATATTGTATGTTGGGCGGTTATGAGATCTAAAAGCTAAAGGACACTTGAGATCATGTGTTACAGTGTTGTTACCTTGAATAAGAGATTTTTACATGCTCAATAACACACCTGTTATAAACTCACTGTAACTCAGAGCCTCTCTCAGCTCATTGCTGTACTCTGGCTTCTCCTGCAGTACATGTTTATCCCCATGAGGTATATAATATCTCATTACGACCTCCAAACAGATACAGCCTGCAGTTGTTGTGTGTTGAGTCAGACTTCTTAGCAACTGCTGTGCGGTTGAGGAATGGACGACCCGGCGAAACATTTTTGTCCCCAGCCCAAACATTCTTGGCTGTGCTCTGGAGACACGTCTACTAAAGCATCACGCTAATGTTCTCCCACACGGCTACAAGAAGACATGGTGTCACACTATCCGTCTGGAAAGCTCATGGCCTTCAGAGGAGACCTAATGATTACTGGGAATAATAAAAATACTAAAATACTAAAGTACTGAAATGATTTGGTTCAGTTTTAAGTAATGTAATCACTGAGAGTGCAGTTTTACTAACCACTACACCACCATACTAACCACTACACCACCGTACTAACCACTACACCACCGTACTAACCACTACACCACCGTAATAACCAATACACCACCATACTAACCACTACACCACCATACTAACCACTACACCACCGTACTAACGCTACACCACCGTAATAACCACTCACCACCATACTAACCACTACACCACCGTACTAACCACTACACCACCACACTAACCACTACACCACCATACTAACCACTATACCACCGTACTAACCACTACACCACCATACTAACCACTACACCATCATACTAACCACTACACCATCGTACTAACCACTACACCACCGTACTAACCACTACACCACCATACTAACCACTACACCAGCGTACTAACCACTACACCACCATACTAACCACTACACCACCATACTAACCACTACACCACCGTACTAAACACTACACCACCGTAATAACCACTACACCACCGTACTAACCACTACACCACCGTACTAACCACTACACCACCTTACTAACCACTACACCACCATACTAACCACTACACCACCATACTAACCACTACACCACCGTACTAACCACTACACCATCATACTAACCACTTCACCACCATACTAACCACTACACCACCATACTAACCACTACACCACCGTACTAACCACTTCACCACCATACTAACCACTTCACCACCGTACTAACCACTACACCACCATACTAACCACTACACCACCATACTAACCACTACACCACCATACTAACCACTACACCACCATACTAACCACTTCACCACCGTACTAACCTCTACACCACCATACTAACCACTACACCACCATACTAACCACTACACCACCATACTAACCACTTCACCACCGTACTAACCTCTACACCACCGTACTAACCACTACACCACCATACTAACCACTACACCACCATACTAACCACTACACCACCATACTAACCACTTCACCACCGTACCCATGTTGTGGATTAGAAGGGGTTTGTTTAGCTTGTGCATTAAAGGGTTAATCAGCTTGAAATCCATTTGCAGTGATTTAAACTTCGCTTTGTTGCGTCGAGTCGCAGTTCTGACTACTGCATGCGCACATGATTACTGACTCCTCCCTGAACTAGCGCCGTATGGAGCATAAGGGTTTCACTTTCAGTATATCTCTCTCCCTCTCTTCCTCTCCACCCCTCTCTCTCTCTCTGTGGTTCTCATTAGCTCTCTTACACGCTCTCTCTAAGCCCTCTTCAGAGAAAGCAGTGGATCCTGAGTGCGTCTATGGGCTGAGCGTGCCTAAGAGAGCTCCAAACGAGTCTCCACATTACGAGGGCCCTCATGCAGCACAGGCTCATGAGGCGGCTAAAGCCAGGTAGCTGCCGCGAGCGTCTCGCCGGCTCCCTTTGTCAGTAATTAGAGCGTCATTGTGCGCTTGACGAGGTGGGCTTAGGAGGGCTGGCTAATCTTTCCACCGTCAGAATTGGTATGCTGGGGATGCTGCTGTTGCCTAGGTGATCACTGGCTGTTTCTGTCTCGATTTTTTGGGGGGGGTTGGGGGGCGGGGGGGCTTGTCATTGGTACAGGAAAGCTGACTGAGCTGGGGGCTTTAGGCCTCGTCCACACAGATAAGGATATTTATGGTTGTGCATTGAAAAGTAAGTCAATGCTTTCTGACAGATCATCCCCATGTAACTCCGCAGTTTTCCAAATATCAACTCCGTTCCAACTCCAGAGGGTCCGGTCTGATTGTGTGATTCAGGCTTGTATGCCGCTTTTTAATTGGATGCACAGATTCCGGAAAATAACAGATTTTTCTGGAATTCTTTCCCATAGAGAATGAATAGGATGGAAAAGTGCACGCCAATCTACTGAACTTCTGCTCGACGGACAGACACGGTTTCACATACACTCACTCAGGGAAGACCCCCGACCACGAGTGCAGTGTTGGTTTAACTCGTACTCTTCCGTTTGTCGCTTTTTTCCATCCCTCTTTTTTCCCCCCATAGAGTTCCATTCATTTTCGGTCACACCCAAACCTCATGGTTTCATTAAACCTACAGACACCACACATGTGCTTGTGCTTGTGCATGTGCTCACTCAGGGCAGATCCACATGCACTAATCCACAGACACGCCCACCCTCCCTCCTTCATTTGTAGTGTATTCATCCCTCGTTTCTCCCATAGGGTCCCTTTCATTTTTGGCTGAACTCAAACATCATGGTTTCATTTAACCGATAGCAATGAAACTGCCTGTACTCACTCAGGGAACATCCCCAAACACGCTGACCCGCACTCCTCTACTTGTCATTTATTCATCCCTCTTTTCTTACACTTTTAACACTGCCAACCATCTACTTTTCTAGTTTTAAGAACTATTATTTTTTGCCCCCAGTTTCCATAAAATGCCAGTTTTGCCCTAAAACACAGGAAAATCCTCTATTGTATTCTAAGAAACAGTGTATGAACTGTAATTTGTGTACTACATGATCAGTGGTTAGTATGGTGGTGTAGTGGTTAGTATGGTGGTGTAGTGGTTAGTATGGTGGTGTAGTGGTTAGTACGGTGGTGTAATGGTTAGTACGGTGGTGTAGTGGTTAGTACGGTGGTGTAGTGGTTAGTATGGTGGTGTAGTGGTTAGTAAGGTGGTGTAGTGGTTAGTATGGTGGTGTAGTGGTTAGTAAGGTGGTGTAGTGGTTAGTATGGTGGTGTAGTGGTTAGTACGGTGGTGTAGTGGTTAGTACGGTGGTGTAGTGGTTAGTATGATGGTGTAGTGGTTAGTACGGTGGTGTAATGGTTAGTACGGTGGTGTAGTGGTTAGTATGGTGGTGTAGTGGTTAGTATGGTGGTGTAGTGGTTAGTACGGTGGTGTAATGGTTAGTACGGTGGTGTAGTGGTTAGTATGGTGGTGTTAGTGGTTAGTATGGTGGTGTAGTGGGTTAGTATGGTGGTGTAGTGGTTAGTACGGTGGTGTAGTGGTTAGTGTGGTGGTGTAGTGGTTAGTGTGGCGGTGTAGTGGTTAGTATGGTGGTGTAGTGGTTAGTATGGTGGTGTAGTGGTTAGTACGGTGGTGTAGTGGTTAGTATGGTGGTGTAGTGGTTAGTATGGTGGTGTAGTGGTTAGTGTGGTTCACACTATTAAAATCCTTTTACTGGCAATAACATATATTAGTAAACATCGTCTGAACCCGTCCGAGTGTGGCTTCTCAGAAACGTTCAGCCTCCCATTCATATTCATCCTCCACCCCCTGCGCATCCATTAGGTGTTTATAGAACTGTCAGTCACGCCAGGTGGCGAGGGGTCACCCTGGCGGCCCCTGACTCAGCGCCTGCCGCCTCGTTCGCGCCGAACAAGCCCGCTCTAATGCCCGTCTCCCATTTCCATTACAGCTGGCAGAGGACTCAGAACATTACGCCGGCGGCCACTGCAATTGAGCCGCGGGTGGTCGCGGCAGCAAAAAACAGCGGTCCGACTGGAAAGCAGCGTCAAAAGAGGGCCGGCGGAGGAACACGCGGTGCTCCACGTATGCGAGGTCAGCCGCAATTTGTACTCCATCCTCATGCGGTAATAGGCATGTGTTCCGCTCTGACGCTGTTCTGCTCTCCATGAATGCAGGAGCAGGCAATTTACAAAGGCAAAGAGTCTATCACCGCACAACGCTTAATAGGTCGACCGCCGAGCCGGAGAAAAGCCTTTAGCCGCCGCTCATTAGGCTGAAAATAATAACAGTGGAGGAACCGTTCCCCGGCTGACCCGCGGGCAGAGCTCGCGCTCAAGACCCTCGCCTTCACGCCCTCTTCCCGGCACTCCAGAGGCGACAGGCAGAGGAGATAAATGGTGCCGGGGAACGAGAGAAGAAAAGCGGGATGCTGTGTGTAAAGAGCATAATTGGAAAAATGGAAGTCTGTGTGCTGCAGATTGCTGGTTACCTGCTAACAAACCGCTGCTGTCCGAAAGAGAAACGAGAAACTTTGCAGGGGAGGCCAAAAACCTTCCTCTCTTTCAATGGAAGTCAATGTAAAGAGGCTTTACTCTGAGGGCTTTTGGAGCTTTTCTATGGGTCCACTCATCATGAAACTCTCACAGGATGTAAAGAGCAGCTGTTGGGTTGAAATGAGATAGAAAAATGAAAATTGGCCAAAAATAAAATGGCCATAAGTATGCGGACAGCTGACCGTCGAACCTTTTATAATACTTTTTAGATTTTTTTAGAATTTAGAACTAAAATGAGCTACATATGTTTGACCTCCACATTTAACCTATCCATGCAATGAAACACCCACATATACACACGCTAGGGAACATTCAGCACACATGCGGTGGGCAGCCCTATCCACAGCGCCTGGGGAGCAGTTGGGGGTTAGGTACCTTGTTAGGCGACCTTCTGGTCACAAGACTGGATCCCTAACCTTCAGGCCACAACTGCCCAAAAACCAGGTACCCAGGATCTCCTGTTTACTGGACAGGCGCTTTGACCAACCACCACTGCATTTACACTGCTCCGTCGCGTCCATAGACGTGAACACGCTGCCCCTCTTCAGCTGGCCGCACATGGGCATAACAAAGGTGTTACCTGCGTCGTCCAATGGAGTCAGGTAAGTGCGTTTCCAGGGGTGACGGGGCAGCGGTGATTTTTTTTAATAGATTTGAATCTGATGTAAATATAAAAGAGGGTGTTTTAATATAGTTCGGAAAGTGGAACGAATATTTCATATGTTGAGGACACTCATCCCGCGACCACCTGCCCCCCTCTCATTGGATAGACGCAATGCATTTGCCGGATTCATTTGCATAAAGTTTGTCTCGGCTGGACGTTTCGTCGCATCGCACCCCCCGAACTTGACGTGCCGGACCCATGATGCACGGCACTGCCACAATGGGATAGCCCATAGCCCTACATCCAATACTATTGGTCACCCCACAGCCATTAATACAGAGTTGCTCCCACCCCACCCCACTTTGGGGCTATGACAGCCTCGAATCTTCTGGGGAGAACTTCCACAAGATTTTGCCATGTGTCTGTGGGAATTTGTGCACAAGAGCTGGAGTGGGGTCGAGTACAGGGCTCGTCAAAACATGTTCCGTAGCTCACTTTGTGCGCAGGGACGCAGTCATGCTGGAACAGTTGGAAGTTTGTAATTGTGTGAAAGCTCTACTAAAACTGAACACATTTTGGGACAACGTGCCTTCTAGACACCATCTTTTTCGGGGACGTCCAGAGGAAGGCGGTATAGGCAAATGCTAGGGGCACCTTCCATCCATAGGGGTGTCTGCGAGAAACAAAATCGAACTTATTCTATTCTTTATTTTCTAATAATACAAAGAAAAACAAGCAAAACCAATATGACCATAACTTCGCTGTCAAATAATATTAGCCCTAATAATAATTTCTCCTGATACTGTTACCCCTCACGCCCCTGCAGGCACTCTTTAGGCGGTCTACCTGCGAGGAAGAGGCGACTCAAAAGAGTGTGAGTGACAAGCCGACAGCAGTATGTCCATGTAAGGATTCAGACTCAAGAGGTGTTATAGGGGAGGGGAGTGAGCAGTGGGCCTGTAGCAGGCTAAGAGGTGATCCCTTTGGGCAGGCTGGATGGTACACAGGGCCGCTGGTGTCGGTTGCTGCTTGACTGGGACACCGCACTGGAACAATGTGGTGCAGGGGGGAACCCGAGCAGCACCTCGCTTCCTGGTGAGAGGGGAGAGAGAAACCAGCCCAGGAGAGACAGTTCGAACAAGGGTTAATAGCTCCTCGCCGTGGTCTCGCCGCTAGTCCGGTGGCATCCTCGAACAGAGAGCACCCTCGATGAGGGTCATTGAGGGTGGTATTCCAGTGATAATGCTACTAAAAACAGTCAATAGAGGAGCGGCCTAAGCCGGGGACCGAACTCGCCAAGGGGAAGGAGCTCGGAAGTCCAGTGGCGCACCAACCTCGCTTTGCGGGGACGCCTATGAGAAGGCTCTGCCAGGTGAAGGTGAGTACCGGGCAGGTCAGAGGAATGCAGGTCCTCTTGGGCTCTGGGAAGTGAGACAGGACCCCGCTGTGGAGAAGCCAAGTCTGGTTGGACCTGTGGAGAGACCCTTAGCGGCAGCCCAGAAACCACGGACGGGTAAGTGCTCAACCCAACAGTACCTCGGTTAGAGGAACAGAGAAACAATGCCATGCACTCGGCTGCGAGTGCGGCTAAGCCAAGAAGGGGGCGCTAACGACTGGGACTGCGATCTCCCAACAGAATGGGAAAAGGCCGAAGCCCTCTGGAGCCCAGAAAGGAAAAACAAAAAGAAGAGACAGTTACTCCCACCCTAAACTAAGTAAGGACATTTGAAAAGACTGTTCAGGTGTTGGGACATAACCTTCATTAAAGAATTAGAAGAATCAGAATTAAATGTGCTGCCTGAAGAAACCAGCCTAGCATTTCTATTGGCATCTTGGTCTAGTTATCTATCCAGTGTTGGCCCTTCTTATGATAGTCAATTTGCGAAGTACGGACCACTAAGGTAGGGCAAGGAAGGGGAACTCTGAGAAACTTGGGGCTGGAGTTCTGGGTGGCTTCGGCTGCTGGGATTTGAAGCCAGGCCCCCCCTTGCCAAGCGGAGAGTGAGTAAGGTTTTGGAAGAGATGGAGAAGAGCTGGGGAGGTGGTGGAGTTCAAATTTCATCATGAGAAGGTGAGGACAGAGGAGTGGTTTATTATATAGAGCATGTATTGATGGAGAGGAGGAGTTTAAAATAAAAATAAAACAATAGAATCCGTATCGCCACCTACACTACCTGTAGTGTATTTCAGTCTGACACAGTGACTGGGGATCATATGAACATTATCGAGCACTTTTTAAATGAAACAATAGAAGCCATATCGCCCCCTACAATTTTTATAGCACATTACACTTAAGGATGGGTATGGAAATCCGAACCGGTTCCAGAATGACAAGAACCAGGCTCCAATGGAAGAAGTACAATTTAGATTTAGTTTCTACAAACGTATTTTCAGTCATACATGCTTGTTTGTAAGTATTAAAAATAGGTTCTACATTGTTTTAGACTTTTTGGTATTCGGTTTTGCTATCGAATTGCAATACCCAGCCCTACTTTTCTTTTTACTAACCAGCTGCTCTCGATAGCTTCTTTCGTGTCTGTATCCGTCTCTATGCTGTCGCTGCCTACGTTTATGCATGAAGCGGTGGGGAGGGGTGAGTTTTGTGAAGGAGAGAGGTGGGGCGGGGCAGTGTGAAGACAAAGGCGCACTGGTGGATCTACAGGTATAATAGCAGTGCAACACAGACTATATCGATATAAACAATATTGTCTCATATCTTATATAAATCTCATAAAAATATATCGATATTTCTTAAAAACTCCATATATCGCCTAGCCCTAGTGTGAACTGGTTGATGATGCACCAACCAAAATCAGGGCCGGCTCTGGGGACATACATTATATAACAACAAAGTACTTTTGTGTGTCTTCAGAGGTCAAACGGCATTTACCGGTCACTGCTTTCTGATTTTATTAGCATGTGTGTCCCAACGGCGTCCCCAAGTGTCTTACAACAGTCATATATATACATGACACTCATCAGCTTAATGCCAACAGAACATTGCAAACCCCCTAGCCGAAGCGATCAGTGTACCAATGACAGGATAAACTAAAGTTTAGTAAAAAGCATATTTACTGAAGGAAACGCTGGATGGTTGCGCAGCTCAAGCAGTGCGAGGAACGAGGGATGAATGAAGGTCGTAGTAGAGGAGTGGGGGTAAGTGTACTTGGGGACCTGTCCTGAGTGAGTACACGCAGTTTTGTGGCTGTAATGTTTGGGTTCGACCAAAAATGAATGGGACCCTATGGGAGGAAGGAGGGCTGAATAAACGACAAGTAGATGAGTGCAGATTAGAATGTGGGGGAGTGAGAAAAAAAAATTTGCATACACTGACTCAGGGCAGACCCCCCACCCGCACTCCTCTATTTGTCGTTTATTCATCCCTAGTTGCTCCACAGGGTCCCATTCATTTTCAAGCCCACACAAACATCACGGCTTGGTTTAACCTACAGCCACCAAACTGCATGTACTCGCTCAGGACAGAACCCCAAATTCACTGACCTGCACTCCTCTACTTATTGTTTATTCATCCCTCGTTCCTCACACTGCTTAAGCTGCACAACCATCCACTTTTCTACTTTTATGCCGGAGCTGTATCGGTACTCTTGCTGTCTAGGTTTCATAAGCCTTGTAAAGGATAATCTGTTACCACTTCAGTCCGGTAACAAGAACAGAGGGATGGTGAGAAAATGAGAAGAGCGAGGAGGAACAGAGATGCGCCGGGAATAAAAGAGAATAAAAGAATGGAGCAGTGAGAAGAATGCACGATGGCAGATTGAGAGATCATATTCAGAAGAATGAGGCTTCGATCCTGAGAGCCTGGCTGCAATATCGGCATGTTAATGACCAAAGCTTCAATATGAATCCATAACCAGAGAGAAAAAAACAGTAGGCTTGTATGTGCTCAAAGAAAAAAAATAAAGAAAAAGAGAAGAGAAAAGAAAAGAGGCCAGGCGTGAGTTCTGATGATGTTCCTCTGATTCAGACCGGTGGTGGAGGGTAATGGAGAATGACTGGACAGCGTGGACAGATGGATAATAGCGACAAGAGAACTGAATAGAACGTAAATATTAAATGTAAATGGGACCTTCGGTGGAATCTCCAGGCCCTTCAGATCCTCACTTGGAACAACAGTGTGAACATGGAGGGAGAAAATGAGACTGATATAGTTCAGGCAGACCAAATGAACAGACTGTTGCTGTAATCCATCGTAGCAGCTGAAGCAGTAATCCATCACTCTCCATTAGTAAACACGGAGAGGCCTTCACTCATACAATGCTGATCTTGGAACACGTCCTGTTTTTCTGATCTACGGAAACGTTCTACTACGTTCCAATCAATCAGAATAGCTGGTGTGTAACTAAAGTAGTTTATAACTTATAAGCTGAGGTCAGCTTGTTGGTGCAGTGGGCAGAGCTGCCACTTCACAGTATGAAGGGTCAGAGTTCCCAGCTTTTTTGAAGATGAATAAATTAATAAACTAGTAAACTAACAGTATATACCTATAAGTTTACTTTTAGTGTACAAGGCGAGTCAAAAATCTCAGGACACCCTTTTAGTTCATTTTGGAAAATGACATATCTGAACACCCCAGCAAGTAATGGGTGAGGGGGCCTACCTTTTAGGCTATGGGCACCATCTTGAAAGCCGCCATATTGAATCAAGGGAAAGTTTTCCAATGGGAAGGTGGTCTAGATTTTTCGTTTGATTGGTTTTGGCTAGTAAACCACAGCACATTGGAGCATCTAATTTGTAGATTTGAAAGTTGAGTGTGCGGTGCTGAAGACTGGGTGAAGATTGGCTTTGGTTGGGTTGCCTCATCTAGTCGAAGAGTTTCTGCTTCAGAGAAAGTCGAGTGTGTCTTCCGCCAACTTTGAGAGACCGAAACGAAAACTATGTTGGAGCTGTTGGAGCTGATCCCTGATGAGATGTATCTACACTGTCCATACTGTCCAGTACCTTCTATAATTTGCCAAACTTGGAGCTTCCTCTGGAACAGAAGTCCTGTTCACACTGATATCTCAGTTAAATGATAACAAGCCTTGAATAACAGCTAAATGGATCTTGCTTTGTCCCAGTTCCTTCATCCTAAAGTATGTATGTTCCTTTGATTCTTGAATGGGCATCACTTTACATCTAAACCAGATGTTTTCTCGTTCGTCTAGTGTTGCCCTCTGTTTGGGCGCCATATTTACTGGTTAGCATTGAGCACTCTGAGCTTTAAGTACAGCTCGGCTTGACCCACCATCCCTCAAGATGCATGGAAGACAAGTCACAAGACTCTTCTCAGTCCCAGACCCAGATTCTGGAACGGACTTCCATTGGCTGTCCGATCAGCGGCCTCTCTCATGGTCTTCAAACGTAGACTGAAGACCACCAGATCTTTGTGAAGCACTTCTAAGCACTGATCTACTGAATTATTGGAATGAATCATAATTACATCTATGCAGGTGCACTTAACTCTTTATCTTCTAGGAACACTGGCTGGGCATTGCACTGTATTTATTCTCTTCTCTGTAGGTGTTCCAGTCTTGCTAGGAATTGCACTTATACTGTATCTAACCTTGGGTGTGTCTCAAAACCTAGTGAGCTCCTACATAGGCAGCATTTTACCTCATAGTATGCGCTCCCGACGTGTAGACTGTCCCAATTCTTACATACCTTAAACATACTGTCTACTGAGAAACCTTATTTAGACCTGATTTTAAGGAATATCAAACTCTTCCTCAGCCGCTAAGACAATCCCATGATGCAACGCAGGCTAATCTAGGAGCAGTGAAGTGGTTTTAAAATGTGAGTTATTTTGATTCTCTCTGGAGTTTTAATGTGTTTCTGGTCATATAATCACACAAAACAGTATTTTATTATCAACTCTGTAACGAGTCCTTCACCATTTAGCAGTTTTATACTGAACCATTAGCATTTATGCTAGCGGATTTTTAACCTCGGGTTATTGTTTTGGATGCCGGCTGGTAGCTTAGCAACCAGCTAAAGCACTGGTTGTGTGCTGCAGTGGGCGGGAACAAGCCGTGATGCAGTCTCTCTCTAACTAGAGCGTCTCAGTAATCTGTTTTATGAGGAGAGATGAGGAGAGAACACTGATACTTACACAGCTCCCTACCTAGACAGCCTACTTACACACTCACTACCTAGACAGCCTACTTAGACACTCACTAGGTTTTGAGACAGACCCCTTGTATCTATCTATTGTAGTTTGGAAGCCTGTTTATACTAGCTAAAGATTGATACTCTGACCCAACACTAAGCACTTATGGAGGTCGCTGTGGATACGAGCCTCTGCTAAATGCCGTAAATGTAAATATACACATTGTTGTGTGGCCTGTTATTATTTGGGGTAACATTGGGGTAAATTACTGAGCTCCTTTATCCCGTATGAGTCGGCCAGATAAATCACACATAGCTCACATTGTTGGACCTCGTCTGGTAAAACTAATCCAGCTCCAATAATATAATAATTTTTATGGTTTTTCATTTTCAACACTACTGGAACGCAGTAGGTGCCGTTTCCATTGTGAGAAAATTTCATGAAGAACGGACCAATAGAAACGCTCCTAAATACCTTGGAAAATATTCTGGTTCCATTGACTTGCATTAAAAGCGAGGACCATTTTTACCCTCTCCTATAAAGTTATGGTTGTAGAGATTCTTGTTTTTCTTTGAACCGCAACGATACAATAGTTCTCATAAACAATCTAACGACATGGAGAAAGGTGCTGTGATGAGATTCCTTTGCCCGCGTTGGCCATCGCTTCCTCGATGCCCCTCGTAAAAGGAGGTAATAGAAGAAGCTTTAATAATAATCAATCATTTCTTTCGCCTCTATGTTATGAACTGATGTGCTCTGAAATTGACTGAGGCCCAGGAGGAATGTGACATTTCACTTTCTCCCTCTCTCTTTCTCTCTCTTTCTCCCTCTTAATTAAATCTATCTGCACACGGTGAAAGGCCCCTGAAGCTGCCAAGCCCGCTGCCTGACCAACATGCTGGATCTTTAATAAGCGCTTTATTATGCCTGCAAAACGGGAGCCTGATCTAATCACATCTGTCATCTCTGCAGCAGCCTAACTACCTGGGATCGTAGGGAATTAATCGACTGCGAGACCCCTAAAACCTATTCACATAGATACCGACACCACTGTGCAAACATGACTGGCAAGAAGGTTACATTTATTAACAACATACTTCACAGATGGAACCAGACTGTATATCCCAGTGCAAGTGTTGTTGGGAACCTGTTACCTTCTTCTTTGACCAGCCAGACATTTAAATACAACACTTGTAATTATTGCGACTCTTCGCACAGATGGGTGTAAAAATAATGATGAACAAACAAATGAAATGATGAAACTGAACCTGCCAATGGCTTTTAAATAGAGCTACAATCCTGAAAAGGCCCATATCCCTTGCTAGAACGGTAATAGAGACACTTAAACCTCATAACCTTTGCACCAATCACATTTTATGCTCTGTTTTTTTTTGCCCCCCACACCTTAAACTCAGCAAATGAACAGTAGTTGTGCATTAAAATCCTTGTTTTTTATCTAGGAGTCGACATGTCATTTGGGCAGGAGCTATAACATTAACAACCTTCTACTATCTACACATACTGTCCACTGTATCAGCTCCACTGAGCATACAGGAGCTCCACTTACAGACTGTAGTTCATCTGATTCTCTGTATACTTTATTACTCTGTTCTTTAATGATCAGGACCCCCACAGGACCACCACAGAGCAGGTACTATTAGGGTCATTCTCAGCACTGAGAATCGTCCACCAACCAAAACTATCCAGACAGCAGTGTCCTGTGGGCAGCGTCCTGTGTCCACTGATGAAGGACTAGAGAACACAAACTGTGCAGCAGCAGATGAGCTACTGTCTCTGACTCTACATCTACAAGGTGGACCAGCAAGTAGTAGGAGTGTCTAATAGAGTGGACAGTGAGTGGACACGGTGTTTAAACACTCCAGCAGCAGCACTGCTGTGTCTGATCTACTCACACCAGCACACCACCATGTCAGTGTCACTGCAGTGCTGAGAATGACCCACCACCCTAGTAGTATCTGCTCTGTGGTGGTCCTGTGGGTCCTCCCCGGGCTTGAGTGGGTTTCCTCCCACAGTCCAAACACATGCATGTTAGGTTGATCGCTCACTCTAAATTACCTGTAGGTGCGTGAGCGAGTGTTGACCATGCGATGGACCGGCCACCTGTCCATGGTGTACCCCACCTTTACCCGATGACGCTGGGATTGGCTCCAAAAGGGCCCAATATATTTCACACTACGCTACTTATTAAAATTACACTTTATTTTTCTATCCGTTTACGTGCATCTGTGATGATGCCAGGGCGTCAGGCACATCACCTGGTCTACTCCACACCTTAGTTACATCTTCTAATCCTTTGTAGGGGGGGATGCCATGCCGGGTCAGTGTTTACGGCGTACGTAGCTCCAGGACTTGCCAGTTTGTTCGTGTTGCGGCCGTTATCATTATGCTTATCCTTGCACGAGTCTACTAGAAGCTGGGTTTTTAGCATGGTTTTATTTTTTGTAGAAAAAATGGTTTTATTTTTTGTCTCTGGGAATCCTTGTGGCAGCCCTTTTTTAACGTCTCCAGACGACCACATCACCACAGCATCTCTGAATTCCCAATTCCTGAACAACATCTGCTGCTAGAATGTATCAACCAATCACTGTATTCAGTTAATGCTGTTAGAGCTGCCACCTCAGTGACCACTATGGTCATATAAACCAGGCTGTCTACTAATATGTATACAAATACCATGTAGTACCATTTAGTGTCTATCTCTTTTATTGAATGTCTTGGTGCTTATTGCATTCTTTTGTCTGCACTGTGTGTGGGTTGTATTGTTTTTCTACTTGTGTATTGGTTTTCACCATATGGCCCTGGAGGAGCGTTGTTTGTATATAGCTGACATGACAGTAATGCCTCTTGAACTTGAACTTGAACTTGAACTTGAGCATATGGAGTTCACTAGCTGCACCTGAAACTGACTAGAACTTTAAAGCATCAGCTTTTATATACCAGGACACGTGAGTTATTAGTGGTGCTACTGCATGTCCGAATGACAGTTTTCCCCAAGCAGACGGGAAACATGATGAAATAGTAAATAAGCTTAGTGATCAGTCACCCCCTGTGACCTGCTGGCTTGAGCGAATTAGGCAGTCAGATTAATAGGGAACGTGTCATGCGTGCGATACGAGCGAGGGGACACCGGGTCACCTCCGCTGCCCCGCGGCTCCGGCTCTGACCACAGGCTTCGCTTTATCCGATTTGCCGGGTCTGCTCCGCTTCAAAGCCGGCAGGCAAATCAGATGGGAAGAAATCAAGGTGTCTCATTTGATCCCGACTTCAAATGTCATTTGCAAGCGAACGCCGTGCCTCCGCTGTCCCCGGGATGCTGGCCCGAGCCTCGGCTTTCTCTCTCTCTCTCTCTCTCTCTCTCTCTCTCTCTCCCTCGACTCTTCTCTTTTTTCTGCTTCTTTTGATCTGCGACACTTGCGTAGACCCTCACTTGTCTAATCAGAAAAGACATATACGGACGGACAGCGTGGCTCAGCTTATGCTAAGCATCAGTTCGTATGGCTGGATGTTTACTGGAACTAACAAGCTTCATCTCACTCCTCCTCTGTGCCTCCATCCTTCTCACTCTCTCATTCTAGCTCTTTCTCATTTCCTCTCTTATTTTTCTCTCTTCCCTTTCAGAGGTAAACAAATATCTTTTCTCTTCTGTGAGTCAGCAACCAGAAGGTGGTGGGTTCAAATCCCAGTGGGTATATGAGGTGGTTCCAATGGTTCAGATTGTGGCATAGGTCTTGAAGGGTCCCTATATACTTATAGATTATATTATTTTACTATTGTTGAAGATTATTTTCAAAATGTCCAAAAAGTCTGTTTTTGTAGGTTTTATATAAATATAAACAGGCAGCAGTCTACTTTACTTCAAATGCCTATAAATATATATATTTCTTTTTCTAAATCTCTAAATCTGATAGCATAGGACCCCCAAGATCTTAAAGGAACAACACTTTGCTCTTATGGAGAGTTTGGGAACCCTCCAGCTTCTCCTTAGTTTGAATCCTAGTTGGGCCACTGGAAGGTCATGGGTTCACATCCCAGGCCTGACAGGGGGTCACTGGCTTCTCTGGGCAAGCAGGATTTTATGGATTCAAATACCAGGACTGACTGCATATTAAGTATTATGCCACTTGGTTATCAGAAGGTCATAGGTTTAAATCCCATGACTTATTGCATATACCTGATTGTGCTCCTGGGAAACCAGAAGATTATGGGTTCAAAGCCCAGGACTCACTGGGAATACCTGGTTGTTAATTTGGGAAGCCAGAAGATCATGGGTTCAAAACCCAGGACTGACTGGACATACCTGGCTGTCCCCTTGATAAATCAGAAGATAACAGGTTCAAATCCCAAGAATTATTGCATATATCTGATTGTTCCCTTAAGAAACCAGAAGATCATGGGTTCAAAACCCAGGACTGGCTGGGAAAACCTGGTTGTTTGTTCAGGAAACCAGAAGATTATGGGTTCAAAACCCAAGATCTACTAGGGACACCTGGTTGTTCCCTTAGGAAACCAGAATATCATGGGTTCAAAACCCAAGACTGACTGTGTATACATGGTTGTTCCTTCGGAAAACCAGAATATACTGGGTTCAAATCCCAAGACTTATTGCATATACTTGATTGTTCTCCTGGGAAACCAGAGGAATATGGGCTCAAAACACAGGACTCACTGGGTATACCTGTTTGCTCCATTAGTAAACCAGAGGACCATTGGTTCAAAACCCAGGACTGACTGTGTATACCCAGTAGTTCCTTCAGGAAACCAGAAGATCACAGGTTCAAAACACAAATGGACTGGGTATGCTTGGTTATTCCCTTGGGAAACCAGATGCTGGGTTCAAATCCCAAGACTTATTGCATATACCTGATTGTTCTCTTAGGAACCAGAAGATAATGGGTTCAAAACCCAAGACTGACTGGGTTTACCTGTTTGTTCCCTTAGAAGACCAGAATATCATGGGTTCAAAACCCAAGACTGACTTTGTATACCTGGTTGTTCCTTCAGGAAATCAGATAATGGGTTCAAAATCCAGGACTGACTGGATATATCTGACTGTTCCCTTGAGAAATCAGAATATCACAAGTTCAAATCCCAAGACTTATTGCATATACCTGATTGTTCCCTTAGGAAACCAGGAGATCATGGGTCAAAACTCAGGACTGACTGGATATATCTGGCTTTTCCATTGGGTTGCTGTGCTTGGGTCCCAGACTAGACGTAGTTATACAGCCCATGACCCATGTCCCTTGTGGGATTAATAAAGAACGAAGAAAAGAAGTAAACAAGCTGTTTGTATTATCTTTTTTATTCTAAAGGGGACAGTTGATTATCAGGTTGGGAACGAACTTGGGTTATTATAGTTTATAAACTTTTTTTTAATTCAGTCTTTCATTATGGTTGTTGACTAATACTTTTAGTTTCTATTTTCTGAACAGTAATAGATTTGGCCTTTTTTTATTAATTTAGGTACACTTTTTTAACAATTTTATAATGTTTTATGATGCTACGATGGCAGCATTTGATAAGGGTAGCATAAAACTAACAGTTTTGCAGTGAATGCTTTGTTTTCATTTGGCTTTTGACATTTTGAGAGTAGCCATTTGTTTATATTAAAGCTTTTCTCACAATGGTGTTCTATAAAAACTCCAAAACAAGCTGAGTGTGAAAGTTCCGAATCAATTTACTACTGGAATAGAAAACTCCAATAACTTTTCAACGTGCATCAAAATATCTCATTTGTTGCCTCAAAAACAAAGCGAACTACTTCGAAACCAACCGACTAGACAGCTGTAGCTGATTGCGGGTCTGCTGCATTTCAACATACTGGTATATTAGTTATGACTTGGGAAAGAACTTCAATCAGTACTCTCAGGATCAGCACCGAGAAGAACTTGGACGGGTGCATCCCGACAGCTAACGGTGGCAGAAATGAGGAGAATCCTGGGAGACGTGAAGAAGCAGAAGAAGCATAGCATCTGCACAAACTCTGCTCTAATGAATGCATGCCTTAACCAAGAACCTCTGGCCTGAGAGGCTCGGGCAAATCTTCTCATTAGAAGGCCATGGCATCCTGAGCTGGGACATACGCCAGAGTGAGCCAGAGGGAGGAGAGGAGAGGAGAGGAGAGGAGAGGGGAAGAAATCAAGCATGAGATGTGAATTATGGCGCTAACAGTGTGCGTATGTTACACTGTGATTAGACGCGCTCTTGGGAGACGGGACAGAAGCGCCGTTTATCCTCCCTCCACTGTCCTGGAAGCTGAGACGTAGCAAGAGCCATCTGTTTCTCTATCTATCGCTCTCTGCATCTGTTTCGGGGCTCTGGCAGGCGCAGGCAGAGAACAGCATGGGCTAGAACGTTATGTTCTCAGGGAAATCAATAGGAGGAACTTTAAAGGGTCTTAGTATGTCAGACCGGCAGTCTCATAAGAAAAGTTTTGGAAGTGAAAATAAGTTCTTCCGTTACATCCTTCACAGAGAAAACATGCGTTTAAATAAACACAAGCATTATTATCAGCACCCGCTAATATCCAGAGTAGCCGCCATGTGCAGCGCAGACAGCAGCTAGACCGACTGAGAGACTCAGTAAGGTCCTGGTAGGTGGTCACAGGTATCTGGAGTCATGCTGACTGCAGTGCATCCCACAGCTGCTGGAGGGAGCGTGGAGGAAGATCCATAGAGCCAACACCACCATCCAGGTGGTCCCACAGATGCTCAATTGGATTGGGGAATTAGGGGTCCAGGGTAATACTTGGAAGTGTAATAACCCATAAGGTCCATAATAATCTGTATAGTCCATATGTAATAACCTGTATAGTTCATATGTAATAACCTGTATAGTTCATATGTAATAACCTGTATAGTCTGTAAGTAATATCCTATATAGTCCATATGTAATAACCTGTATATTTCATATGTAATAACCTGTATATTTCATATGTAATAACCTGTATAGACTGTAAGTAATATCCTATATAGTCCATATGTAATAACCTGTATATGTCATATGTAATAACCTGTATATTTCATATGTAATAACCTGTATAGTTCATATGTAATATCCTATATAGTCCATATGTAATAACTTGTATAGTTCATATGTAATAACCTGTATAGTTCATATGTAATAACCTGTATAGACTGTAAGTAATATCCTATATAGTCCATATGTAATAACCTGTATATTTCATATGTAATAACCTGTATAGTTCATATGTAATAACCTGTATAGTCTGTAAGTAATATCCTATGTAGTCCATATGTAATAACCTGTATATTTCATATGTAATAACCTGTATATTTCATATGTAATAACCTGTATAGTCCATATGTAATAACCTGTATATTTCATATGTAATAACCTGTATAGTTCATATGTAATAACCTGTATAGTCTGTAAGTAATATCCTATGTAGTCCATATGTAATAACCTGTATAGCCCATATGTAATAACCTGTATAGCTCATATGTAATAACCTGTATAGCTCATATGTAATAACCTGTATAATCCATATGTAATATCCTTTATAGTGCATATGTAATATCCTGTATAGTCCATACATAATTACCTGTATGGACTATATGTAATAACCTGTATAGTCCATATGTAATAACCTGTATGGACTATATGTTATAACCTGTATAGTCTGGAAGTGATATCCTGTATAGGCCATATGTAATAACCTATATGATATGTAATAATATGTATTGTGAATATGTAATAACCAGTAATGACACAATGCACTAAAGTAAAAGCTTTAGCTGTCTGTTTTAACATTTTCACAATTTCACAATTTCAATTTCAGAAGAACTTGCAAAAACGGCTTATCCCTTCATTTCAGAGCTGGACAGGAAAAACCGTCCCGTTTTAGGGGACAAATACGTCCAAACACCACCAGTTTTAACCGCAACTGTAGCGTCTAATTTCAGTTCCTCCTTAAATAGTGTAGCAGTGAGGTCAAAGATCAGGTCACTCAGTATCAGTTTTCAGCCTTTCCCTTTACGCACAGGGGCGCATTCTCAGAATCTTTTAACAATGTTATGGACTGTTATGGATTCATACAATTCCTTGCATGGAGCAACTCTTGTCCATTTGTGAACACTTCTTTTGCATGCAATCATGATACCTGTTACCTCTTCACCTGTCTACCTGTGGAAAGTTTCAAAACTGCTGTTGTTGGTCATTGCTCCAACTTTCCTTTCCTTAATCCTACACTGGAACTTAAGTAAATTTAGATTTAGCTTTGATTTCCAAAAAATTAATAGTGAAATGCAGTAGCGAACCGTGACCATTAAGCCTCGGCCCTAAGGGGGTGGTTTTGACAGTTTGGGGCGGGGCTTGGGCTTCCATCGTGACTCAGCAAACTAGCTAGAGGTGGTAGCCTAGCGCCAGCTAGCTGTTTCTCCAGCTAGCGTCGCCACAGCGGGCAGAAATTATCATACAGTTAAGCCCGCCCACTTAGAGGGAAGATATGATTGGTCAGTTTTACTGTCATTTGAAATTGATATCGCACTGAATTATAACTGCCTGGCCCCCCCTGTACATGAACAGCGGGACCACCAATCACCAACATTCTGCAGAGGCACCACAGTCCTTATAGGGGGAGACACAGACTCACAGGCTTCTACTTAACCCCTCACGCTCCAACACAGATTGAATAGACACAATTGAATAAATTATTTGATTATGTTTATTATATTTATATATATATATATATATGTGTGTGTGTATGTGTGTGTGTGTGTTAAGAATATTTTAGGACCTCTGAAGGGCGTAGAGTGACTAAATGTGACTAAATACCAGTAAAAGCCAGTTTGCACTGCTTTCTGTTTGAATTTAAACTTTAACTACTGCTGCCAGCAATTCCTTTCTGGAGTTTTAGCACATCAGAAACTTAACGTTCTCCGGCTATATTGGTGTTGGGACCAAATTTAATGCCTGGTTAAAGCTCGACCAGACGTCTGCTATCGCCCGAACCAGAGTACAGACTCCCTGGTATCCCAGCTGTCCAGCCAGTATTGATTTCAATTACAGCATGCTCCAGCCCCCCCGAATCTACTTTGGCTGTCAATCCTGAGGTTCCCTCAAAAAAGCAGATACTTATTCACAGAAAGAAACCTTGAGGTGTTCCCGCAGCTCTGATTGCATATATTAGACGCTATCTGAAAATCAATACGGCCATTTCCATTATTGATCAATCAGTCCATTATGATTTGGATCAATAAAAGAAAAATGTGCTGTTATTGGTTTAGCAGTGAGGACCGTTCAGTATTTAGAGGAACTGTTTGGTGGAAAATCTAATTTAATCAATTTTGTTCTGCATTCAAATTTAATCAGATCAGCCGAGAAAAACTTTACTTTGTTAGTTTAGAGAGAGAGAGAGAGAGAGAGAGAGGAAAAGAAAGAGTGTAAGACAAAAAAGTAAGAGAAAGAATGAAAGAAAGAAAAAAGAAAGAAAGAAAGAGAGGAAGAGCGAGAGAGTGAATGAGACACAGCGAGACAGAGACTAAGACACAGTGAGAGAGACAGAGAGAATGAAAGAGAGTAAGAAAAAAGAAAGAAAGAAAGAGAGAGAAACATCGAAAGAGTGACTAAGACAGTGAGAGAGACTGAGATAGATCAAAAGAAGGAAAGAAGTGTAAGAAAAAAGGAAGAAAACAAAAGGAAGAGAGAGAGAGAGACAGCAAGAGAGAGACTGAGACATAAGAAAAGAGGGCTGAGAAAGACAGGGAGAGAGACTAAAATATAGAGAGAGACTGAGAGAGACAAAGAGAGATGGAGAGAGACTGAAAGACAGCAAGAGAGATAGTGAGACAGAGGCTGAGATATAGAGAAAGAGAAAAAGAAAGACTAAGATAGAAACTGATATACAGGAAAGCTAGAGAGACTGAGACAGACAGACAGAAAGAGAAAGAGAGAGAGTGAGACAGAAAGTGAGAGAGAGAGAGAATGAGACAGACTAAGAGAGACAGTGAGGAGAAAGAAAGAGTGACAGACTGTGAGACTGAGAGAGACAAAGAAGAGAGAGAGACACAGAGAGAAGCAGAGATGGAGAGACTGAGAGAGACAGAGAAGAGACAGAATGAGAGAGTGAGAGAGAGTGAAGAGAGAGAGAGACTAAGACTTATCATAATAAACACTCAGTACAGTAAAATAATCATACCAGTGGTCTCCATCTCTCTCTCTCTCTCTGTCCTTCTCTCTCTGTCTCTGTCTCCCTCTCTCTCTGTCTCTGTCTCCCTCTTTCTCTGTCTCTGTCCCTCTCTTTCTCTTTCTCAGTCTCTGTCCCTCTTTTTCTCTGTCTCTGTCCTTCTCTCTGTGTCTCTGTCTCTATCTCTCTGTCTCTGTCCCCCTCTCTCTGTTTTTGTCTCCCTCTATCTCTGTCTCTGTCCCTCTCTCTCTTTCTCCATCTCTCTCCCTCTCTGTCTCTCCCTCTCTCTGTCTCTGTCCTTATCTCTCTCTCTCTGTCTCTGTCCCTCTCCCTCTCAGTCTCTAACCCTCTCTCTCTTAGTCTCTGTCCCTCTCTTTCTCAGTGTCTGTCGCTTTCTCTCTGTCTATACCTCTCTTTTTGTCTCTCCCTCTCTCTGTCTCTATCCCGCTCTCTCTCAGTCTCTGTTCCTCTATCTCTCCATCTCTATCTCTCTCTCTCTCCATCTCTATCCCTCTCTCTCATCTCTATATCCTACCTATCTCCCTCCTTTAGTCAGTCTTTCTCTCTCTCTCTTTATCCCTCTCTCTCTGTCTCTCTCCCCTAATCAGTCTTTCTCTCTCCCTCTCTCTATCTCTCTCCCTTATTCAGTCTTTCTCTCTCTCTCTCTCTCTCTCTCTCTCTCTCTCTCTCTTTCTCTCTCTCTCCCCCCTAATCAGCCTTTCTCTCTCTTTTCCTCTCAGTCTACCTATCTCCCTCCCTTATTCAGTCTTTCTCTCTCTCTCTCTCTCCCCTAATCAGTCTTTCTCTCTCCCTCTCTCTATCTCTCTCCCTTATTCAGTCTTTCTCTCTCTCTCTCTCTCTCTCTCGCTCTCTCTCTCTCTCTCTCTCTTTCTCTCTCTTAATCCCCCCCACATCGGGGGAAATGCCCTGCCAGTCCTCCAGCCTTAATGATACATAATGTATCATTTCAGTGAGATAGCGGGAATCCTGTGGGCGCCGAGCTCTCTCCTCAGTCGAGGTGCAGCAGAGCAGATAAACCTCTTTCATGGAAATGGATGAGTTCTCTTCTTATCGTTCCACCACCTCCGGTCTGATCCAGTCTTCACCTCAGAGCAATTAACATGTGTGTCCTATACACCTGTATATTTACTCAGAACCTCTCACTTACCTCTGATACGGGAAACAGCAGAGTGATCAAGCAGCTGGTGACGAGAGGGAGGGCGAGTGATATCAGTAGATCATCACAACAATGATTATTCACAGTGATACACAATCTGGTCTCCTGTATTGATCTTATTAATGTAAGTACATGAACGATCTGTGGTAGACCACCCACACTGTCCCTTTCATCTTTGAGGGATAGGAGAACATCAGGCTCCACCCTAAGATCTGAGAACATCCACAGGTGTTTCTGTCCATCCTTCCAGTGTGAGAAGACACCTCAGAACTATGGGTCTGGAAGAATGTGTAGCTGTTCAAGAAGCTCCTGACTAAGAAAAAGAAATACAGACACACCAAGCAAAGCTGTTCTCAGAACCCCAGAGTCCAGAACCTCAACATCACTGAATGGACTGACCACCCCAGAGTCCAGAACCTCAACATCACTGAATGGACTGACCACCCCAGAGTCTAGAACCTCAACATCACTGAATGGATAGACCACTCCAGGGTCCAGAACCTCAACATCACTGAATGGATAGACCACTCCAGAGTCCAGAACCTCAACATCACTGAATGGATAGACCACTCCAGAGTCTAGAACCTCAACATTACTGAATGGACTGACCACCCTAGAGTCCAGAACTTCAACATCACTAAATAGACTGACTACTCCAAAGCCCAGAAGCTCAACATCACTGAATGGACTTACCACCCCAGAGTCCAAAACCTAAACATCACTAAATGGACTGACCACTCCAAAGTCCAGAACCTAAACATCACTAAATGGACTGACCACTCCAAAGTCCAGAACCTAAACATCACTAAATGGACTGACCACTACAGAGTCCAGAAGCTCAAAATCACTAAATGGACTGCCCACCCCAGAGTCCAGAACCTCAACATCACTGAATGGACTTACCACCCCAGAGTCTAGAACCTCAACATCACTGAATGGATAGACCACTCCAGAGTCTAGAACCTCAACATCACTGAATGGATAGACCACTCCAGAGTCTAGAACCTAAACATCACTGAATGGACTGACCACCCCAGAGTCCAGAACCTCAACATCACTGAATGGACTGACCGCCCCAGAGTCCAGAACCTCAACATCACTGAATGGACTGACCACCCCAGAGTCCAGAACCTCAACATCACTGAATGGACTGACCACCCCAGAGTCCAGAACCTCAACATCACTGAATGGATAGACCACTCCAGAGTCTAGAACCTCAACATCACTGAATGGACTGACCACCCCAGAGTCCAGAACCTCAACATCACTGAATGGATAGACCACTCCAGAGTCCAGAACCTCAACATCACTGAATGGACTGACCACCCCAGAGTCCAGAACCTCAACATCACTGAATGGACTTACCACCCCAGAGTCTAGAACCTCAACATCACTGAATGGATAGACCACTCCAGAGTCTAGAACCTCAACATCACTGAATGGATAGACCACTCCAGAGTCCAGAACCTAAACATCACTGAATGGACTGACCACCCCAGAGTCCAGAACCTCAACATCACTGAATGGACTGACCGCCCCAGAGTCCAGAACCTCAACATCACTGAATGGACTGACCACCCTAGAGTCCAGAACTTCAACATCACTAAATAGACTGACTACTCCAAAGCCCAGAACCTCAACATCACTGAATGGACTTACCACCCCAGAGTCCAGAACCTAAACATCACTAAATAGACTGACCGCCCCAGAGTCCAGAACCTAAACATCACTAAATGGACTGACCACTACAGAGTCCAGAAGCTCAAAATCACTAAATGGACTGACCACTCCAAACTCCAGAACCTCAACATCACTGAATGGACTGACCACCCTAGAGTCCAGAACTTCAACATCACTAAATAGACTGACCACTTTAAAGCCCAGAACCTCAACATCACTGAATGGACTGACCACCCCAAATATCCAGAACCTCAACATCACTACACGGACTGACCACCCCTAAGTCCAGAACCTCAACATCACTGAACGGACTGACCACCCCAAAGTCCAGAACCTCAACATCACTGAATGGACTGACCACCCCAGAGTCCAGAACCTCGACATCACTAAATGGACTGACCACCCCAGAGTCCAGAACCTCGACATTACTGAATGGATTGACTACCACAGAGTCCAGAACCTCAACATCACTGAATGGACTGACCACCCCAGAGTCCAGAACCTTAACACCACTGAATGGACTTACAACCCTGGAGTCCATAACCTCAACATCACTGGATGTTCTGACCACGCCTAGGTCCAGAAACTTAACATCACTGAATGGACTGACCACCCCAGAATCCAGAACATCAACGTCACTGAACGTGTTTAGGGTTATTTGGATGGTGAAAAGCAGAACCAACATCTAAGACGAAACTTTGAAGGTTGTGTCTCTTTGCGTCTCCTAAAAAAGAGTGGACGCTGTAATGAAGGCTCGGGCTGGACACTGCTAATAAACAGACTTCTAATCAGTTGTGTATGTGAACCGGACCGTCGAGAACAGGCCAAAAGGCGGCGAACGCTTAGAACTTGGATGGTTATTATAATAAGTTTAGGAACTGGAACAAACAGAAGACCATCTACGACCTCCACCAACAACCTGACGGGCTCGGAAAGCGAGCACAGCTACTTACAGAACAGGAGCGGCGGGATGGTGAAGACAGAGAGCTTTAATGATGTAGAGCGTTGCTGACTTCCACCGCATCGTGATGCCGTCGGTGCTCCAGCAGAGCTCAGATAATTGGCTGCGGTTCAAGATCCCTTGTTAATTTCTGACCTTGCAAAGTTTTCTTTGGCTTTCCACAGTAAACTCATACAGTCAAAGCAATCACACTCGTCAGGGACCCTCGTGTATTGGTGAGCATCTACAAATCTGGAACAGTGGGAGAGAGAGAGAGGGAGAGAGAGCATCTTAATCTCAGATCTAGTGACCATGTCAACTGATGTCACTGTAAGAAGTACCTCCATGATTTGATTAATTCTTAGTTTTTACTATTTCAATCAGTTTAAAGGTCTGAAGCCCTCATTCATACTGACTTGTATGTTACTTTACTGCCACCTACTGGACTCACAGGGATAAACATGTGAGTCACCTAATAGCCTTTACTAAATGATATGTCTTCTCTATAAGTAATAGATACGTTTGATTAATGAACAAATGATGATGAATGAAAATGAAGCTGTTTAATTTTTAACACACCCACACGGGGTTCAATAACCCAACTGTTCATGTCACTTTGTGTATCAGTCATGTTGATCAAAACCCAGAGAAAACCTTTTTACACCGTTTCTCAATGTCTTTATGTTCATTTCAGTTAAATCAATATTAATAGTAATTAATTATTAAACTGATAGATGTCGAGTTAGAGTTTAGAGACAGTTCTCTTTTAAAAGAGGAATTTGGCCTCAGCATTAAACCGATCCATGCGGTGAAACACCCACACACACACTAGTGAACACACACATTAGTGAACACACACACTAGTGAACACACACACTAGAGGCAGTGAAACACCCACACACACTAGTGAACACGCACACTAGAGGCAGTGAAACACACACACACACACACACTAATAAACACACACACACTAGGGGCAGTAAAATACCCACAAACACAAACTCACACACACACAACAGGGGCAGTAAAGCACACACATATACACACACTAGTGAACACACATACTAGGGGGCAGTGAAACACTCACACACACAAAATACACACACACTAGTGAACACATACACACTAGTGAACACACACACTAGGGGGCAGTGAAACACCCACATAAACACACACTAGTGAACACACATACTAGGGGGCAGTGAAACACTCACATACACAACCGCTAGTGAACACACACACTAGGGGGCAGTGAAACACCCACATTTACAACTACTAGTGAACACACACACTAGGGGGCATTGAAACACCCACATACACAACTACAAGTGAACACACACACTAGGGGGCAGTAAAACACCAACATACACAACTACAAGTGAACACACACACTAGGGGGCAGTGAAACACCCACATTTACAACTACTAGTGAACACACACACTAGGGGGCAGTGAAACACCCACATACACACAAACTAGTGAACACACACACTAGTGAATAAATACACTAGTATGAAACACCCACATTTACAAACACACACACACTAGTGAACATACACACTAGGGGCAGTGAAATACCCACATACACACTAGTGAACACACACACTAGGGGGCAGTCAAACACGCACATACACAAAAACTAGTGAACACACACACTAGTGAATACATACACTAGGGGGCAGTGAAACACCCACATACACAAAAACTAGTGAACACACATACTAGTGAGTACATACACTAGGGGGCAGTGAAATACCCACATTTACAAACACACACACACACTAGAGAACACACACACTAGGGGCAGTGAAATACCCACATACACACACATACACATTAGTGAACACAAACACTAGGGGGCAGTGAAACACTCACACACACAAAATACACACACACTAGTGAACACACACACACTAGTGAACACACACACTAGGGGGCAGTGAAACACCCACATAAACACACACTAGTGAACACACATACTAGGGGGCAGTGAAACACTCACATACACAACCGCTAGTGAACACACACACTAGGGGGCAGTGAAACACCCACATTTACAACTACTAGTGAACACACACACTAGGGGGCAGTGAAACACCCACATACACAACTACAAGTGAACACACACACTAGGGGGCAGTAAAACACCAACATACACAACTACAAGTGAACACACACACTAGGGGGCAGTGAAACACCCACATACACACAAACTAGTGAACACACACACTAGTGAATACATACACTAGTATGAAACACCCACATTTACAAACACACACACACTAGTGAACATACACACTAGAGGCAGTGAAATACCCACATACACACACATACACACTAGTGAACACACACACTAGGGGGCAGTGAAACACCCACATTCACAAAAACTAGTGAACACACACACTAGTGAATACATACACTAGGGGGCAGTGAAACACCCACATACACAAAAACTAGTGAACACACATACTAGTGAATACATACACTAGGGGGCAGTGAAATACCCACATTTACAAAAACACACACACACACTAGAGAACACACACACTAGGGGCAGTGAAATACCCACATACACACACATACACATTAGTGAACACAAACACTAGGGGCAGTGAAATACCCACATAACCACACTCTAGTGAACACACATACTTGGGGGCAGGGAAACACCCACATAACCACACTCTAGTGAACACACATACTTGGGGGCAGGGAAACGCACACATACAAACACACACTAGGTGGCAGTGAAACACCCACATACACTAGTGATCACACACTAAGGAGCAATGAGCACACTTGCCCAGAGCGGTGGGCAGCTGGAGGTTAGGTGCCATACTCAGGGACAGTTCAGTGGAGTCCTATCCGTTCACAGACTGGTTTCCAAACTTCCAACCAACAATATATATTTGAAATGTTTTATTGATGAGATTTTCTAATTCTGTTATAAACCCAGTGCAGAAAAACAACCACAGAAAGCCGTTTTCCTGTATGTGGAAAAGCTCTTATAAATAGGGAACATATTAGCACGGGTTGAACTAACGTCTGGTCATTAGCATTATTTAATACAGTCCAGCACATAATACAATAAAACATACACAAAAAATAAAAATAAAAAAATAAATAAATAAATAAATAATAATAATAATAATAATAATAACGTGAACAACTAAATATAGTGGAAAACCTCTTCAGTATAAAATTATGTTATTATTATTATTTGAAAAGTACAAATCCAAAGTAAAATTAAGTTACTTATATGTAAATATTATAATATCTAACACTATTTCCGCATATAACTAGTTAAAGACCCAAACCAGCGACCCAGCTGCGCAGCAAGTTATAACACGGCGATAGTTGAGAATGTTGTTATCTGTATTCTGACCTGAGAGCAGACTTTAAAATCCGATGATCGCTGTCAACCGTACATGTGATATTGGGAGATCTGATCTCAAATCAGCCAGGGAGGAATCCTACGCAATGCCGTCACTGCTGACGTATGACGTACGTAAACCGTTCGGCGCTAATTTTCAAACGGGAGCCGGAGAAGCGGAGTGGAGCGAAGTAACTTGAACTCCCTGATATTCTCTGTTGTTTGGGGTATTTTTTAATACTTTTCTTCTTTTTTGCTCGTTTCGGTAACTTTTTTTTTGAGAGGCAGCTCGTCGCAGGTTCAGGTTTGTACCAGTTACAGTAAGTCTGAGCGCTTTTGTTTGAATTCGTGGCCGCTAGCGTTGACGAAGGACGGGCTGTGTTCCAATATGTGGTTGTTGGGTTTAAGTAGAATGCTCAGCGACCGGAGTTTCGCGCACTAGTAAGGCGGTATTAGTGAACCACCGGGCGCTTATTGGGACACAGAATGGGTCGATTCGTTAGCTAATACTAGCTGAAAGTTTAGATGTTTATTTCATATAAACGTGTCAACTTCTACAACATGAGCTTTGGCCAGCTGAGAAGCACATAACCGAACAATTCATCGTTTAATTTGCGAGGCAAACATGATGTTTACTGCTGCTGTTTAACGTTATTTTGGTAGCTAGCTAAATAAGCTAACAGTAGCTAACTTGATAAAGAGCTAACAGCCGTAAACAGAGAGAAGTAACACTTGAAACGCACATATTTTTGTTTATGTAAAAAATGTTATAAATGAATATTGGCTCAAGCTAAAGAAAAATTGATTAGCTTTTAATCTGAAAGCAACAAAAATAATACTTAATAATAAGTAAATAAGTTAGGCTACCAGGTCGATCCAGCGTCTGTCAGTATTAGTAGCTGAAGTGTGGGTCTATTCTTCTTTTTTTGGATGCTTTTGTTTAAAAAGTAGTAGTTGTAAGCCAGAACAAAGCAGAAATGAATGAAATTTAACCTCTAAAAGCTCTTCTTAGCTAAGTTTAAATTACTGTAAGGCTCCTGATTGAACAGCACGTTTGCATTCAATGCACTGCTTCCTTAAATCCCTCAAGGAAGTACCTAAATGGGAAGTTTACGTCTTTAAAAGTCTGCAGAATTAAGTGGTTAAGATGTGAAGAAAGTCTAAACCAAAGTGGTTTAGAGTGAAATGCTCAGTTTGGTTAGAACTGTTTGCAGTGGTGGTGATGGGAACCAGACATCCACCTCTTAAAGGCTCCCTTACAGACATCTGTTATGTAGTATAGGTGTTAACACACTGTCTGACGTCAAAGACATTGTTTTGGTCTGAAATATCTTTTTAGGTTCATTTATTTAAGGCGGAGGGACACATGTGAAGTGTACGGCAAAGTAGTCCCCATAGTAGTTGTATTTATTTATCTAATTTTCTACCGTTGTATCGTCATTACCATCTGTATATTTATAAGAAAATAAAACATATGTAGGCTCACTGGTGGTTCTGGATGGTGTTGTAGACCTGGCAACTCCATCACCACTGCACTTGAATGACTTTGTCTGCATCTCAACAACTGTATCATACAGCGCTATGAAGCTTTGTAGATGCGACTAATGACTGTTTACCTTCGTTTTCTGGATAATTTGATTGTTTATTGTATTTTTATTACAGCTTTCTTTACACAAGTGCCCACATCCTACCAATTAACCACACTTTTCCTTTTTCATAGGCGGTATGAGCGCAGTGAACACCCCCACGTCCCGGCCACGGCAGTGGTCTTCGCCAGCACTCGGGCACAAAATCACCCTGTCTGCTAGCAGCACCCCGCTTCTCGGGTCCATCCAGGGCAACGACGATGAACAGGAGCGACGTCAGAGGCGCAGGTCCAAAGTTATCGACCTCCATGGCGTGGGCGATTCGTCCATCAATGAGGCTGCAAATCACAGGTAACTCCCAGCTTCGACTTGGGTTTATACCATTACGCCGCATTATTGGTTTTCAGGCTTCAGGTTGTTTAGGATTAACTAGAGATGCACAATGACCTTAGATGCATGTTTGTATCAGCAGATAAAGCTAATCAGATAATTGCTTAGATTTGGATGATAATTTAAACAGATGTGTATTGTATTCAGAAGATCAAAAACGATACTGGGCTGCTTTGCTGCATTATTTGTGTTTTATTTGTTGCACTCCATTTGTAGCCCTCTGGAAAAAAGATCTTCCACGTCATATGTAGGGATGTAACATGCAAATCAGTCAACAAATGTTTTGAAAGAGTAAACAGACCTCATTGTTGCCTAACCCAGTGACAGGCATGCATAAAAACAATGGTGCACAAGCCTTGACACTAGTTTAGTAGGTAGTTCACTGTGTAAACTATGATTTAATACAGAATAATTAAATGTAGTTATGTTTTGGTGACTGTAGCGGTTAGGGCTGGATGGATTTGTAATCCGTTTTCAGCTCCACTCCAGCATTAACAAGCAGCATTAGGGTGCAATGCTATTGTAAGCATCAGCAAACCTGCTCATACAGTGGTGTGTTTTAATAGTAGGATTTGAAAAATCACAGTATATCGTGGTATAAAGAATCGTGACCGCTGTATCACAATACATATTGTATCACCAGGTTCTTGCCAATACACAGCCCTCGTAGCTGTCCTGTTCATGCAGCTCCAATAGTACCTGAAAGCTTATTTCTAATATTCCAGTACTGTTACTGTCAGTGCAGCTAAACGGGAAATAAGTGTATTAAAACACTTGAAGAGAAATTGAACTAAATTGCCGTTTAAATCAACAGGGTGATCAGATTGTTTACAAAATTGTTAAACCCCTGATGTGGTTCTGTGCATCTGTTTGCCGTTACAGTACCACAGGGACCCCTGCTGCTGTACCTAAGCTGTCGTCGGCCCAGATCTCTGAGCATTACTCCACTTGTATTAAGCTCTCCACTGAAAACGTAAGTGAATGATAGAATAGACAGCTGAACGTAATGGACACGGTGAACTACAGAAACTGTGAGCCCGCTGGCTGGTAATTGCATATTTGAACTTTTCTGACGTGTGTGTAGTAATATCGACATTGTGTTTCTGCAGAAAATCACCACAAAGAACGCATTCGGTCTGCACCTCATCGATTACATGGCTGATATTCTCAAGCAGAAAGATTCAGAGCTCAACTTCAAGGTAGGGTCTCAGTTGTGCACCTGGACTAGCCACTTTGGTTCATGGTGTTCTGTTAACTAATATTGGGGATTTATTGATACCGGTCTTAACGCTGAACATGGTATCTGTTTAGGAAGACTGTCCCGCCATTAAGAAAAAGAGCCAATCAGCTTGCTGGTTACACAACAAGCAGGGCAAGGGTGGGGAAAGCTCCCCCTTATCGTGGAAAGTTCTGTAGCCAAATCATACAGAAAAATCATGTTTTTGCACCAAAGCCTTACTTTGACTGAAGAGGTTTAATGGGAGAGAAATATTAAAGTAATATTGTTAGGCGTTTTGGTCTTCTTAAAGATTTTCTGGTCTTGTGTGGCTGGAAATAACTGCCTGGTGACATTGCAAAATTAGTTGCTGAGTGAACTAGGGGTGTAAGAAAATAGCGAAATTTCGCATATTGGGATATTATGTTTAGTGATACTGTATCAATTTTCAAAAACACAGTACTGATGCTCACTGGCAGACAGTGAATCATTGTGTGTTGTGTTTAAACCTCTGACCACTAGATGGCAGTGTTGTAATTCATTTTCAGCTCCACTCCAACATTAACAAGCAGCACAAGGGCGCAAAGCTATTGTAAGCATTAATAAACCTGTTCATACAGTGGTGTGTTTTAATAGTAGGATTTTAAAAATCACAGTAAATCACTTTGCTTGCAGTATCGCAGTATATCATGATATATTGTATTATGACCGCTGTGTTACGATATGTATTGTATTGCCAGGTTCTCGCCAATACACATCCCTAGAGTAAACAGTGTCTCATTTACTCATACTTGTTCTTTTTAAAAACAATGCTCAGGTACCAACATCCAGTACCACCTGATACCATGTGACTAAGCCTAGTCTACGCTGCCGTAACAGACAAATGACTTGTAATGTCTTCTGATAAACAAGAAGTGTTTCTGGTGCCATAGCTGTTGGACTCAATAGTCCACAATGGTATGGTTGCATCTCTGTTTATTAGTATTTACTAACGCTGTCGTGCAGAAGACGTGTATGTGCTGCAGAAGTAGCTGTTTAATTAAATATGCTGTGTTTTTAGGTGGCCGCTGGGACTCTGGATGCCAGCACCAAGATCTACGCTGTGAGGGTAGATGCAGTTCATGCTGATGCCTACAGAGTATTGGGGGGATTGGGCTCGGAGACCAAGCCAAAAGAAGGTGGGTCAAGAAGATGCTATGAGCAACGTTCATGCCAGTTTCTTTCCTTTTAACGCAGATGGAGCCCCTTTGTGGAGAAGCGCAATCCTACAATTTAAATGATAACTTAAATAAATGATAAATTAAATGATAATCAAAACACTGAAGGTTAAATGTAATCAGTCAGAATTTTGAGTTGAACTGAGTAACAGACTTGGCCAAACCTACGTTAGGCAATTTTTGAAAGGGTGCATATGCCACACATTTATAATGTGCTGTTAGATGGGGCCATGTTGCCAATAGGAGGGTCTAGCCCTCAGGAAATTTGATTGGCAATTAGCAGAGCAAGAATGAAGAAGCTTGTTCAGCCTATGGTCTTCTCTGCGGTACTTTTATGGATATGCAAAACAGAAAAATAAACGGGTAAAATGAAAATTATGCCATTGTACCTTGTATTTCGGAGATTTTATGAGAAGAACCCGTTCAAAGGGAAAGACCATTACGAGTGGAGTCAGTACTATGGAGAACAAGACAATCTAAAAGGTTTTGATTCAACACATTACAGTTAGTGGTGTGGGATATATATCGTCTATGAAAATATATGAATTGCCGTGATAACAATGCGCGGGCTGACGTTATCAAGTACGCTACCGACTGGGGAAACGACAACAGTCAGAACACCTTGACTCCATGCGTTCACTACTTTATGTTTTACTATAGGAGATTTGAGATTCAAGAGTTTTATTGTCATATGCACAGCAAAAACACAGTTACACTGAACAATGAAATTCTTACTTTGCTGTTCGTCTGTTCACCAGTAAATAAAGATATCTAAGAAGACATAATAAAAAGCATATACAAAGTATATAAAGTATAATAATATAAGTTTAAGTAAATAAAATTATATATTTGTTCTTTTTTATAGTTAAAAAATAAACGTTACATGTGCTTGCATTAAGTGTCAATAAGCTAAAGCTAGCATAGCTGCCTAAACAACACATCTAAAGTTGAAAACTCAGACACCGCCAGCTTCGCAGTCTACCGCCTCAGATTAAACTCCTAGACGAGGATCATCTTTACTCGTGTGGAGCTGGTCTGGATCTGAAAAGACTGACGTTGATCAAAAGACAACAGTTTACAGACTTTGTAAGAAAACAGACGTTAAAGGTCAACAGCTAACCTGTTCATCATCTCCCAACAAACCACCACACAGAGTATGAACGGGGTATGAACACACGGTCCAAGACAGCCCTAAACTTAGGTGTCTGTAAATCACACCAGACTAGCAGGATAAATCAGCAGTTGATGGATGGATGGATATTAATATCCTTTCATTATTGTTATTTAATTACAGAAAAAATCTAGATCTCATGTTTTGTCTATCACACAACCCTAATCACAGTTAAATAGTTTTTAAATACAGTTAAATAATACTTGCTATCCCTTTGCTGCTGTAACACTCCCCACTCTGAGACTAATAAAGGATTATCTTATCTTAATAGCCTTAACTGTTCCTCGTTCCTGCTAAGAAAAGGATTGTCTGTTTCTAATAATAAATACGTTAAAGTAGTAATAAGTATGTTTCTTGGTCTATACAGTATACTTGTATTGTAATTGTACATATACAACATGTTTTTTAACTTCTTTTACTAATATGAATGGCCTTTTTGGCTGCTGATTCGAACTCGGCTTGACTCCTCGCTTTCCTAGTGTATAAAACTTATGTATCCCCACCTGGTGTGCTTAAGTTGCAGTCAATAAAAACTCAAGGTTTAATGCTGATACTAGATCTGAGGGACAGGGTGTAACATTTATTTGATTCAAACTTCTAAAACATGCTGTATGATAATATTAAAAATGATTTAATTTATGTTGATTTATTGCCTCTGCTTGATGTGCATTAGGTCAGGATGCTGAAGGGGCAGAGGACGCAGAGGACGCTCAGAGTGAACAGGCTGCAGCCAAGCAGGCCCCAAAGAAGAGACCGCCGAAGAAGACAGTGGAGCAGAACCTGAGCAACATTAACCTGTCAGAATCGGAGATGAAGTGTGAGGTAAAGGTTTTGGGTGGAGTTTAATCAGTGCACTAGGAACTCTCACAGTAAGTCAGTAGTGACTAGTTGTAGTGTTTTTTTTTTGTGTGTGTGTGGTACGCTATATAAAATTGTGGGGTTTTTTTTATTATATGTAATAAAACTCCATCCTATCCCCCTTCTGTAGGTGGACCCCATGTTTCAGCGCATGGCTGCGTCTTTTGACGAGAACAGCACAGCCGGAGTCTTCCTGTCCGTGTTGTTCAGTGAGGACAGTCGCTGTGAGCTGCGTTTCCCTTCCCATATGACCCTGCTCCATTCCCGACCACCCTGCTCACCTGCACCTGTCCAGCACACGCCCGCCTCACCCTTCACAGGTACGTCCCACCAGTCCAGAGTGAACTTATAAACGCACTTATTTTCCCTTAATCACCAAAATGATTCTGATCCCCGTTAGTGACGTACATACGACTGTGTCTGATTCAGGACGCTTTCGTGTCGGAACAAATTTTCATGTGATGGAAACGAGCCGAGATTTAAGCACAATCAGCTTTAAAGTGCCCCACACACCGGCACCTTTTTCGCTAGTCAGTTAAACAAAGTCCTAAATTAGGGAATAGTTTTGGCAGGGAGCCAATAAAACGACAGCTCATCAGCCAGTAGCTGTATTTGAAGGTTTGAGGTTGCTCTGTGGCTGCACTGCTGCCTATCTTGGCCAGTCTTTGTACTGCTAAGAGGAAGATAGCCGTAGAATAGAGAATTAATAAAGTGTAAAACAATGAAACATATTTAGTTGATTTTATATATATATATATATATTATTTTATGTCCTTAAATGAAACATATAAACAAATGCTGCATATATTCCCTGACTGTGCTTGTAAAATTGGATTATTAATAAAATAATCTGTTTATTTTCACAGCTAGTCTAAAAGCGCTGGAAGAGAAGTCCATCTGCCCATCTCTGGAGGATTTCTCCTTCACCCAGTGGACACCTGACCAGGTAAACAGTCTTCAACAGCTCATATTTTAGACCTTTCTTATTGTTTCGGATTGTCCAAACACAACAACCTGCCTGGAGAAGGTTCAGAGAGGTTTACCATGAATTAGCAGTCCTGGTTTAGTCAATTAACGTTGGGTTAAGAGTTTGTTGTGGTGACTATAACTGCTGAGCAAGTCCCTCCTTAAAGGCTAGGCACCACTTATGGACCCGCCCCCTCCCCCCGGTGATTTCACATTGTTTTAGATTCTGAAAATGTGTAAACATGACTTAAAAAGAAATTCGCTGCTCAATTTGCTTTAAGATAGACAGTTTTAATTCAACTGATGAAAAAACCCAAGCTCGCTACAGAAACTCCTGAACGCTACCATGGCACGTCACTGGTGAACAACAGTGAATAGTGCCGCGGTACTACAGCACTATGAGTTTGGGTTGTTTGTGTTCGGGGGTCCACTGTACATCCAATTACTGCAGCCAAAAACAACACCACCTTTCTGCCATTGTGTATTACCGTAAGTGCATCTTCTAGCGTTGTTGTCCACCATCTACATCACACGCATGACGACAGGTTCCCGTGGGCGGAGCTAAACAGTCTTTTAAGCTGTATTTGTTGACTTTGTAAAAAATAAAATGTTTTCTGACTTTAAATAATTACAAAGTCGGATCTCAAACTCTGACACTTTCATATTAGCTGGTGCTCAGCCTTTAGGTGATTCAGTTATTCAGTCAGTATCAGGGGACTTTTGTATAAGGCAACTTTACTTATGTACTGATTAAGTAATAAAAGTGCTTACATGTCCCTCTAAACCAGAGGTACTTAATTATAATTCAGTATGGTCCAGCTAGAGGAAACCTTGTTATAATTTATAACCTGTGTAGCCTAGTATCAGCATCTTATACCATCAGCTACTGAAACACCAACACATCACACATACTGTTCAGTATATTTCAACAATATTTATTGCTTTAAATCCTGAACTGAATAAATTATTTATAAAACTTCTGAGACTGGCTAGAAAAGTTTCGCCGCTTAAAATAAACACTGACAGAATCAAATCGTTTCTTAATAGTTTATCTGTTTGGGTCCGCATTGGACAACGTCTGGGTCTGGACCCGGCTCGCGGTCCGCCTATTAGTGACCCCGGCTCTAAAGTGTTAGTAGTGGTAAAGTGAGGTTCACTCTAATCGCTCTCTCTGAAGCTTTGCTGGTTTTGGGAGCTCTTTTTCTTGCACCCAGCAGCTGCAGAGAAAGAGACGTGGTTCTAATAAGAGTTCCTTTAGTAGCTGAATGTGGATTGTTTGTATTTTTAAATGTATTTTGTCTTCCACATCTGCGTCTCTCTGCAGACCACCAACCTTAACCAGATGCTGGAGAAGATGAAGCAGGGCGAGCACGCTTTTGACGTCAACGCCGACGTCGAACCGGACGTGGACGAGGCTCCGGACTTCGGGGATCATTTCGATGCAGATGGCGACGAGGGGGGACACGGGGACTGTGAGGAGTTTGATGAGCGCAAAGATGCCTGCGCTCAGAGGAGCCCCACGAAACGGTGAGACCGGTTTGTTTTTGTTTTTTTCTTGATTAGACATTTAATCGAATTAATTAATGTAATCTAACTACTAATTTGTAGACTACTCCGAAGTGTGTTAGGAATTAAATTTTGAAAATGGATAATGTTAGTGCGCGTGCATATGTGTGTGTGTGTGTGGCTGTGGAATTAATGACCCTGCGCTGCGGGGGCTCAGAATGTATGGCCATTCTAGACTAAATGTATTAAAGGGTACCTTTAAAGACTAAGAGTCTACGCTCTGACTCGCCTTTTAGAGGCACAAATGACACGTAGCCTACACGCCTCACGCACAAGAACTCGGACAGTTTGTGGACTATATATTTTGTAGAGAGTCGTTTGAGAATCAGCTTTGTGTGTTTAAAGCTCCCGCGGTATCTAGAACAGTCTAAGGTTCTACACTGGACGATTAAGAAACTGTTAGCAATGCGACTTTTCATGAGACTCTACTGAAAGAAACATGATACACGTGTTAATAATCTTAAAATAATCTATAAGATAAGATAAACAGGTAAACAGGTGCTGTCCTGCTGCTGTGTTGATGAAGCTCTACGGGATGTTTGATCTTCAAGGTCTCGTGTGTAGCAGTTGTACTGTTGTGATCATCTCCACTGTGCAGAGCTGACAGAGCACCACACTGTTGTGTTTCTGTGTGAAACACTCCCACAACTTTAGATGTACATGAGTAATTGTTTGTATCTGCAGCTCTGGATAAATCCATGCTTTCAGTAGGTGCCGCCATCTTTGCGACACATCGACGCACGTTATGCCTGGCCCTAATAAAATTTTAGGACACAGTGAGCAGAAAACCAAAGCCAACGAGTTACAGTATGTAGGTCACAGTATCTTCCACACTGGACAATAAAGAGTGTTGTTCATCAAAGGCTGTGACTTCCTTTACTTTTCAGGTATAACTTTGCCTTGTTTTGAGTTACGGAGCTTGATTGTGAATGTGTCATTTCAGAAACTGTAGTTACAGATGGTGTTGGTGTACTAGCTGGAACTTTCCTTTAATTCTGTGTATTAAGATGTTGTTTCCAGGTGGAATCAAGTGGCAGCTTTCCTTCTAGTCTTTGAATGTCTGAACATGCGGGTGTTGTTTCTCCACAGGGGTGTTATACCAATAGGACAGGCGGATATCACCACCATGTGTCTTCAGCTGTCGGATAAACCCAGAGAATACTCCTACTTCAGCCCCCGCACCATGGCCACGTGGGTAGGCCCAGGCTACTGGCTCTTTAAGCCAACACACAAACGTGAGTACCAATCCTAACATGGCTAATAATAAACGAAAGCCAGCAGGAACTGTTGGGCTGAGTTCCTCCAGCGACTTAAGCCAAATAAAGTTAGTTCCTTCTCTTGTTGTGGCGTCTTCATAAACGTACGTTTTTTTCTGTTGTAGAGGATCACAAGCCAGAGAAGGAGCCGAAAAAGAGAGCACCAAAAAATCCCCTGGTTATCGACTTCACAGAAGATATCCACTTCCACAATTACTTCCGCACAACCAGAGTAAGATCACACTCACAGGTTCAAGAAACTACTGTTTGGTCTATAGAGACCAGTAGAATTCGTTTTTACTTAGTAAGCGCATATTCACTCTTAAAGTATGGATTTAATAGTAACATTTTTCTTTTGGGTCCACTTTTTGTGGGTTTGTGGATCAAAAGTGGTCAGTTAATTTTTATGACTCCACTATTGTTAATGTGGCTTTTAAACTGATATATGAAAATGAACTCTCTTCTGACTGCCTGTCTTTAGTGCCCCTCATTCCAAGTGTAGACCAAAACGTAGTTTAGGAACGTAGGTGTTTTTCTTGCATTATAACCTCTACATGAAAAGTCATTGTCATTTGTATGTTGTTTTACTAGATTATTTTATCTCAGCTCGCCGGTGCTCAGTGCAGATATTTGTTAAATAATTCTCCGATTCTAGAGATTTGTGAGTTGAAGGCCATTAACCAGAGTCAAGTTTTGAAAAGCTCTGCCTGGTCCGTGTGATCATATAAGAGAGCAGCTGGTTTTTCCTGCAGAGGTCTCGTCTACGATAATATCTTATTTGCTGTTTTAGTGATGCGTGAGCTGGCGTTCAAGTCAGCTACTGCCTAAATAACACATCTAAAGCTGAAAACGAAGGAACACAGTCCGTCATGAGAAGAAACTCAAGCACCGCCAGCCTCGCAGTCTACCGCCTTAGATTTAACTCCTAGACGAGGATCATCTTCACTCGTGTGGAGCTGGTCTGGATCTGAAAAGACTGACGTTGATCAGAAGACGGCAGTTTACAGACTTTGTAAGAAAGCAGCCGTTAAAGATCTCTCCACAGATAACCTGTTCATCATCTCCCAACAAACCACCTCACAGAGTGTGAGGGGTATGAGCAGAGTATGCACAGAGTATGAGGCGTATGGACAGAGTATGAGGCGTATGGACAGAGTATGAGGCGTATGGACAGAGTATGAGGCGTATGGACAGAGTATGAGGCGTATGGAAAGAGTAAGGACAGAGTATGAGGCGTATGAACAGAGTATGAGGCGTATGAACAGAGTATGGACAGAGTATGAGGCGTATGGACAGAGTATGAGGCGTATGGACAGAGTATGAGGCGTATGGACAGAGTATGAGGCGTATGGACAGAGTATGAGGCGTATGGACAGAGTATGAGGCGTATGGAAAGAGTAAGGACAGAGTATGAGGCGTATGGACAGAGTATGAGGCGTATGGAAAGAGTAAGGACAGAGTATGAGGCGTATGGACAGAGTATGAGGCGTATGGACAGAGTATGAGGCGTATGGACAGAGTATGAGGCGTATGGACAGAGTATGAGGCGTATGGAAAGAGTAAGGACAGAGTATGAGGCGTATGGACAGAGTATGAGGCGTATGGACAGAGTATGAGGCGTATGAACAGAGTAAGGACAGAGTATGAGGCGTATGAACAGAGTAAGGACAGAGTATGAGGCGTATGGACAGAGTATGAGGCGTATGAACAGAGTAAGGACAGAGTATGAGGCGTATGGACAGAGTATGAGGCGTATGGACAGAGTATGAGGCGTATGAACAGAGTAAGGACAGAGTATGAGGCGTATGGACAGAGTATGAGGCGTATGGACAGAGTATGAGGCGTATGAACAGAGTAAGGACAGAGTATGAGGCGTATGGACAGAGTATGAGGCGTATGAACAGAGTAAGGACAGAGTATGAGGCGTATGGACAGAGTATGAGGCGTATGAACAGAGTATGAGGCGTATGAACAGAGTATGAGGCGTATGGACAGAGTAATGGACAGAGTATGAGGCGTATGGATAGAGTATGAGGCGTATGGATAGAGTATGAGGCGTATGGACAGAGTATGAGGCGTATGGATAGAGTATGAGGCGTATGAACAGAGTATGAGGCGTATGGACAGAGTAATGGACAGAGTATGAGGCGTATGGACAGAGTATGAGGCGTATGGACAGAGTATGAGGCGTATGGACAGAGTATGAGGCGTATGGAAAGAGTAAGGACAGAGTATGAGGCGTATGAACAGAGTATGAGGCGTATGGACAGAGTATGAGGCGTATGGAAAGAGTAAGGACAGAGTATGAGGCGTATGAACAGAGTATGAGGCGTATGGACAGAGTATGGACAGAGTATGAGGCGTATGGACAGAGTATGAGGCGTATGGACAGAGTATGAGGCGTATGGACAGAGTATGAGGCGTATGGAAAGAGTAAGGACAGAGTATGAGGCGTATGGACAGTATGAGGCGTATGGAAAGAGTAAGGACAGAGTATGAGGCGTATGGACAGAGTATGGACAGAGTATGAGGCGTATGGACAGAGTATGGACAGAGTATGAGGCGTATGGACAGAGTATGAGGCGTATGGACAGAGTATGAGGCGTATGGACAGAGTAAGGACAGAGTATGAGGCGTATGAACAGAGTATGGACAGAGTATGAGGCGTATGGACAGAGTATGAGGCGTATGAACAGAGTATGGACAGAGTATGAGGCGTATGGACAGAGTATGAGGCGTATGGACAGAGTATGAGGCGTATGGACAGAGTATGAGGCGTATGGACAGAGTATGAGGCGTATGGACAGAGTAAGGACAGAGTATGAGGCGTATGGACAGAGTATGAGGCGTATGGAAAGAGTAAGGACAGAGTATGAGGCGTATGGACAGAGTATGAGGCGTATGGACAGAGTATGAGGCGTATGGACAGAGTATGAGGCGTATGGAAAGAGTAAGGACAGAGTATGAGGCGTATGGACAGAGTATGAGGCGTATGGACAGAGTATGAGGCGTATGGAAAGAGTAAGGACAGAGTATGAGGCGTATGGACAGAGTATGAGGCGTATGGACAGAGTATGAGGCGTATGGACAGAGTATGAGGCGTATGAACAGAGTAAGGACAGAGTATGAGGCGTATGGACAGAGTATGAGGCGTATGGACAGAGTATGAGGCGTATGGACAGAGTATGAGGCGTATGGAAAGAGTAAGGACAGAGTATGAGGCGTATGAACAGAGTATGGACAGAGTATGAGGCGTATGGACAGAGTATGAGGCGTATGAACAGAGTATGGACAGAGTATGAGGCGTATGGACAGAGTATGAGGCGTATGGACAGAGTATGAGGCGTATGGACAGAGTATGAGGCGTATGGACAGAGTATGAGGCGTATGGACAGAGTAAGGACAGAGTATGAGGCGTATGGACAGAGTATGAGGCGTATGGAAAGAGTAAGGACAGAGTATGAGGCGTATGGACAGAGTATGAGGCGTATGGACAGAGTATGAGGCGTATGGACAGAGTATGAGGCGTATGGAAAGAGTATGGACAGAGTATGAGGCGTATGGACAGAGTATGAGGCGTATGGACAGAGTATGAGGCGTATGGAAAGAGTAAGGACAGAGTATGAGGCGTATGAACAGAGTATGAGGCGTATGGAAAGAGTAAGGACAGAGTATGAGGCGTATGAACAGAGTAAGGACAGAGTATGAGGCGTATGAACAGAGTATGAGGCGTATGGAAAGAGTAAGGACAGAGTATGAGGCGTATGGACAGAGTATGAGGCGTATGGACAGAGTATGAGGCGTATGGACAGAGTATGAGGCGTATGGACAGAGTAAGGACAGAGTATGAGGCGTATGAACAGAGTAAGGACAGAGTATGAGGCGTATGGACAGAGTATGAGGCGTATGGACAGAGTATGAGGCGTATGGACAGAGTATGAGGCGTATGAACAGAGTAAGGACAGAGTATGAGGCGTATGGACAGAGTATGAGGCGTATGGACAGAGTATGAGGCGTATGAACAGAGTAAGGACAGAGTATGAGGCGTATGAACAGAGTATGAGGCGTATGGAAAGAGTAAGGACAGAGTATGAGGCGTATGGACAGAGTATGAGGCGTATGGACAGAGTATGAGGCGTATGGAAAGAGTAAGGATAGAGTATGAGGCGTATGGACAGAGTATGAGGCGTATGGACAGAGTATGAGGCGTATGAACAGAGTAAGGACAGAGTATGAGGCGTATGAACAGAGTAAGGACAGAGTATGAGGCGTATGGACAGAGTATGAGGCGTATGAACAGAGTAAGGACAGAGTATGAGGCGTATGGAAAGAGTAAGGACAGAGTATGAGGCGTATGAACAGAGTAAGGACAGAGTATGAGGCGTATGGACAGAGTATGAGGCGTATGGACAGAGTATGAGGCGTATGGACAGAGTATGAGGCGTATGGACAGAGTAATGGACAGAGTATGAGGCGTATGGACAGAGTATGAGGCGTATGGACAGAGTATGAGGCGTATGGACAGAGTATGAGGCGTATGGAAAGAGTAAGGACAGAGTATGAGGCGTATGGACAGAGTATGAGGCGTATGGACAGAGTATGAGGCGTATGGAAAGAGTAAGGACAGAGTATGAGGCGTATGGACAGAGTATGAGGCGTATGGACAGAGTATGAGGCGTATGAACAGAGTAAGGACAGAGTATGAGGCGTATGGACAGAGTATGAGGCGTATGGACAGAGTATGAGGCGTATGGACAGAGTATGAGGCGTATGGACAGAGTAATGGACAGAGTATGAGGCGTATGGACAGAGTATGAGGCGTATGGACAGAGTATGAGGCGTATGGACAGAGTATGAACCGAGACCAGAGTGTGAGGAGCCTGAAGAGAGTGAGGAGTATGAGGAGCACGCTGTCCAAGACAGACGTAAACCAGCTAAACACACACTCAGCAAACTTCAGCCGGTCATTCACTAATAAGGAATTGGCTCCAGCCCCCTGACTAGCGGGATAAAGAGGAAGATAATGGGTGGATATTAATGTCCTTCAAGAAATGTACGCTAGTAAAGTAATTTTTAAATAATGCAAATTATTGTTCATTATTGTTATCAATAACAATAATATCAATAACAAACAATTATCAACAGAATTACACAAAATATCCAGATATCACTTTTTGTCAGTATCACACAACCCTATCATGAACTGTGTAAACAGCAGCTGCATCAGTAAACCGAGAATACTTGTGTTTTTATGGTATGGGCCCTTTTAAAGTAATGTGTTGTTGTTGTTGTTGTTGTTGTTGTTGTTTCCAGGCTGCGACCACTATTGGTAAATCTGCTCTGAACAGCAGCAACAAGAAAACCACCCTGCCAGCAGATTTCCAGTATCCACTCAGCAACCTGTCTCAGCTCAGCCTCAAGCCCTCCAACACGGTGACTCACTCAGACTTGCACTAGTTTAGCCTGCAGTCTAGAATCCGAATCTTTATTCATCAGATAGCAGGTTTATATATATATATACACACACACACACACACACACACACACACACAGATGAGCCATAACATTAAACCCAGCTTTACTGAGCTACACTTACAGACTGTAGTTCATCTGATTCTCTGTATACTTTATTACTCTGTTCTTCAATAATCAGGACCCCCAAAGGACCACCTCATTTGGATGGTGGATCATTCTCAGCACTGCAGAAACACTGACATGGTGGTGGTGTGTTAGTTTGTGTTGTGCTAATGTAAGTGGATCAGACACAGCAGTGTCACTGCTGGACTGAGAATCGTCCACCAACCAAAACTATCCAGACAGTGTCCTGTGGGCGGCGTCCTGTGTCCACTGATGAAGAACTAGAGGAACACAAACTGTGCAGCAGCCGATGAGCTACTGTCTCTGACTCTACATCTACAAGGTGGACCAGCAAGTAGTAGGAGTGTCTAATAGAGTGGACAGCGAGTGGACACAGTGTTTAAACACTCCAGCAGCAGCACTGCTGTGTCTGATCTACTCACACCAGCACCACATCCATGTCACTGCATGTGGTGGTCCTGTGGGGGTCCTGATCATTAAAGAACAGGGTAATAAAGTATAAAGAGAATCAGATGAACTACAGTCTGTAAGTGGAGCTCCTGTATAATCAGTGGAGATGATACAGTGGACAGTGTGTAGATACAAGGAGGTGGTTTTAATGTCCTGGCTGATTGGTGTAAAAGATATGTGTAATATGAGACCTACCCTAGGCTGTTAGTCTTTAGCTCTCTGTATTACGTAGAATGCTAAGCCAAATATGTGCTTCCATATTCAGTTTTTAATCATATTTTTTAAAAAAATATTATGTACCGTCTGATGTGATGCACAGTATAATAATTTGACCAGAGTAGGTTCATACTGGAATCTTAAACGTTTAGTTCTGATGCCATTTGTTGCTGTTGTGTTTCAGCTCAGCTCAGAAGGAAAGAAGAGGTTATCCGGTGAGCTAACAGGGGAAATAGGAGACTACGACTACAACAACGCCAACGATACTGCAAACTTCTGCCCAGGGCTGCAGGTACACCCACACACTCAGCTCACTTTGCCATCTTTTAGCACAATGGTTTCCATTATGAGTCCCCGAGGAACCCAGCTTTCTCCACACGCCGGAGCTGGGCAGTGAGCACTGAGCTGGAACAGAAGGAAAAAATGTGGTCTGGCTGAAAGGCATTTGAGGCTGAAGTGAAAACCACTTCTCTGGCCTATAAATCCATCTACTGCTGCATACATCTGTAAAATAGTTACAGAGCTAAAGTATTCATATTTGATCAAATTTATTAGTATTTTCTCTCTTTAATGATTGCAGTGTTAATGCAAGATTGGCTTTGTGAGTCATATTAACATTATAGGTTATTATAGAGCTATTATATTACATTATAGAGCTGTTATATAATATTATAGAGCATTACTGAGTCTGACAGAATGACTGGGGATCATATGTACTTTATATAGCATTATAGAGTCTTGTGACTGGAAGGTCGCCGGTTCACAACTAAACAGCACTTAAGTGCCCTTAAGCAAGGCACCTAACACCCAACAGCCCCCTAGGCACTGTTGATAGAGCTGCCCACCGCTCCAGGCAAATGTGCTTACTGCCCCCTAGTTTGTGTATTCACTAGTGTGTGTGTGTGAGTGTGTGTATATGTGGGTGTGTCATTAGTGTGTATGTATATGTGGGTGTTTCACTGCCCCCTAGTGTGTGTGTGTATATGTGTGGGTGTTTCACTGCCCCCTAGTGTGTGTGTGTATATGTGTGGGTGTTTCACTGCCCCCGTGTGTGTGTGTATATGTGGGTGTATATGTGGGTGTTTCACTGCCCCCCTAGTGTGTGTGTGTATATATGTGGGTGTTTCACTGCCCCCTAGTGTGTATATATATATTGTGGGTGTACCACTGCCCTCTAGTGTGTATATATGTGGGTGTACCCGTGCCCTCTAGTGTGTGTGTATATATGTGGGTGTTTCATTGCCCCCTAGTGTGTGTGTATATATTGTGGGTGTTCCACTGCCCCCTAGTGTGTATATATGTGGGTGTTTCACTGCCCCCTAGTGTGCGATGTCACTAGTGTGTGTATATGTGGGTGTTTCACTGCCCCCTAGTGTGTGTGTGTGTATATATTGTGGGTGTTCCACTGCCCCCTAGTGTGTGAGTATATATTGTGGGTGTTTCACTGCCCCCTAGTGTGTGTGTGTATATATGTGGGTGTTTCATTGCCCCCTAGTGTGTGAGTATATATTGTGGGTGTTTCACTGCCCCCTAGTGTGTGTGTGTGTATATATGTGGGTGTTTCACTGCCCCCTAGTGTGTGTGTGTGTGTGTATATATTGTGGGTGTTCCACTGCCCCCTAGTGTGTGAGTATATATTGTGGGTGTTTCACTGCCCCCTAGTGTGTGTGTGTATATATGTGGGTGTTTCATTGCCCCCTAGTGTGTGAGTATATATTGTGGGTGTTTCACTGCCCCCTAGTGTGTGTGTGTGTATATATGTGGGTGTTTCACTGCCCCCTAGTGTGTGTGTGTGTATATATTGTGGGTGTTTCACTGCCCCCTAGTGTGCGATGTCACTAGTGTGTGTATATGTGGGTGTTTCACTGCCCCCTAGTGTGTGTGTGTGTATATATGTGGGTGTTTCATTGCCCCCTAGTGTGTGAGTATATATTGTGGGTGTTTCACTGCCCCCTAGTGTGTGTGTGTGTATATATTGTGGGTGTTCCACTGCCCCCTAGTGTGTATATATGTGGGTGTTTCACTGCCCCCTAGTGTGCGATGTCACTAGTGTGTGTATATGTGGGTGTTTCACTGCCCCCTAGTGTGTGTGTGTGTGTGTGTGTGTATATATGTGGGTGTTTCATTGCCCCCTAGTGTGTGTGTGTATATATTGTGGGTGTTCCACTGCCCCCTAGTGTGTGTGTGTGTGTGTATATATGTGGGTGTTTCACTGCCCCCTAGTGTGTGTGTGTGTGTATATATGTGGGTGTTTCATTGCCCCCTAGTGTGTGTGTATATATTGTGGGTGTTCCACTGCCCCCTAGTTTGTGTATGTGTGGGTGCTTCACTGCCCCCTAGTGTGTGTTGATTGCAATGTGTTTGTGTGAAATATCTAAGTATGATGGAAAACTTTCTGTGTAGTAGTAATTGTCTGTGTGCCACTAGGCTGGGGACAGTGATGACGATGCTGAAGGCTTCCCTGGATCAGATGATTCTCAGCCTGGGGGCGACAGACTGAACCCCGCAACCTTTGACCCGGATGGCCTCTCTACGTACGGAGAGGACTGCCTGGTGCCAGAGCCCCACAAGGTAGGCACAAGCGGACACTCAGCAGAACTAACATATAATTAGATAAAAAGATAAACATTGTGTGCCTGTATGTGTACCAGCTCCCTCTGCAGTGACTTCTAGTGACCTGTCCCTCTCTCCCAGGTGAATATCATTGAGATTAACTACGCCAGGACAGCCAAAAAGATGGACATGAAGAGGCTGAAGAGCAGCATGTGGAGCCTTCTGACCGACAGCCCAGAGAAGGCAGCTCCGGTATTTATCCTGGTTTCTTCTCTTTTCCTGGGACGCAGATATTAGTATTAAGTGTCTTCCCAGAAATGTTTCCCCATCACTGTTTTGATGCTAACGTCTTGTAAATGCTATTGCGTTTATCATTTTAGCAGTAAGTTTACATGTGCTGACTTGTTTTATTCCCTTCCCAAGGAGGTGGAGAGTGAAGCGGAGGTCCCTGGAGAGAAGTCCTTCAGCCAGTCCACCAAATCACTCTTACAGAGGTAAGAATCGTCACTTGAGGCAGAACAACAGCTTGATTTGGTGAACAGACTACAAAGAAATGCTTCTTCAAGAATCTTGAACACCAAAAATCTGGAATATTTACAGATCTGGCTATTCACGAGATATAAAGCTAAACTGAGGTTACAGTTTTATAGAAGGCCTTCATCGCAGGAGCCCCAGTCTGTAAAATCTGAGGCTGAATTTAATGGGACTGAAGTAATTAAAGCAGCAGTGTAGATTAGAGCTGTGTGGTAAAAATATTTATATTAAACTATTTAAAAACTGTGTGATACTAAACTTGGGGGTTCATATTCAAGCTTTGTTGGGTGTTTAATGAGCAATCTAAGATATAAGTATGATATTAGGGGTTTGCAATATATATCGTCTACGATAATATCTTAATTGTCGTGTTAACGATGCACGAGCTGACTTTATCGAGTACACTACTGACTGGGAAACAAACAACAACAATAATAATAACAATCAAAACACCTCGACTCCACAGGCTTTAGTATAGGCTGCTGTGAGTGTGCATTGAGAAAGCCCATATTGTGTGCTAACATAGGCTAAAGCTAGCATATCTGCCTAAACAACACACCTTAAAAAAAACACCTGAAAATAAGTGAACACACTGCGCCAGAGGAAGAAACTCAGACACCACCAGCCTCGCAGTCTACCGCCTTAGATTTAACTCCTAGACGAGGTTCATCTTCACTCGTGTGGAGCTGGTCTGGATCTGAAAAGACTGACGCAGGTTACAGACTTTATAAGAAAACAGTTGTTAAAGATCTCTCCACAGCTAACCTGTTCCATCATCTCCCAACAAACCACCACGCAGAGTGTGAGCAGAGTGTGAGCAGAGTGTGAGCAGAGTGTGAGCAGAGTGTGAGCAGAGTGTGAGCAGAGTGTGAGCAGAGTGTGAGCAGAGTGTGAGCAGAGTGTGAGCAGAGTGTGAGGGGTATGAAGAGAGTGTGAGGAGCATGAAGAGAGTGTGAGGAGCATGAAGAGAGTGTGAGGAGCATGAAGAGTTTTGGGAGTGTGCTGTTCAAGACAGACCTAAACCAGCTAAACACTCACTCAGCAAACTTTAGCCAGTCAATTACTAAAACAGAGCCTTTACCTGATTACTCTGGGATTAGCCCCCCAGAGTAATGGAGGAATGGATGGATGGATGGATATTAATATCCTTTAAGAAGTGTAAGCTAATAAAATATAAGACACAAACTTATTTTTAAATAATGCTAAATATAGTTTATCACTATTTAATTACAGAAAATATCCAGATATCATTTTTGTCAATATCGTCCACAACCCTATTACACCTCTGTCCAACTCACCAGACCGGCTCTGCCTCTCATACGGAACTGAATGATTGAATGAACAATGTAGGTTTATGGATGGATGGATGGAATGAAGGGGCTACAGGCAGCTGCACACAGGTGGTCTGTCTTTCTAGGTTTTGGTTACGCTGGGTTAGCTTTGGTTTAGGTTGCTCTCATTCTGAAGCTGGTTTGTGTGGCTGGAACAAAAGACCCTTTGTTGTTAGGAACTGGTCACAGAAGCGTTTCCCAAGATTAGGACCAGTTTAGAGAAATACGGTGAAATACAGCAGATGGTTATTAGACTTAGAAGATATTAGAAAACATGAATGAGACCCATGAAAAACCTGTGTCTCTCTATTTTTGTTGATTTTGAGTTTTCAGCATTATTTGAACACGCCAGTGGTCGTTTACATTGTGTGCAAGTTTCATGATGAGTGGACCAGAAGAAGTGCTCCAAAATAGCTCAGGAAAAAAAGTATTTTTTTATTTATTTATTTATTTATTTATTTATTTTGTATGGTGGTGCAGAGGAAGAAGATGAACGTCATCAGATAACACAGATTGAGGTTCCCTGAGGATTTAAGCCCCAATAGTTTAACACATGCCAGTTCGTAGCAGTAGTGTTTTGTGTTGGGCCTGCTCTGGCTGTGGTCAGTTTCTTATTAGTAATATTAATAATCTGTGCTCAGCAAACCAGGATTAATATTTGTTCGAGACTGCAGTCATGCTTTTATGCCTAGATGGTTATGCTGTGTCCTGATAGGCAGTTTGTACAGGATTAGTATTACCTATTGTCTGTTTTATGGTACTAATGTAATAAAACCTTGGATTATTTCTACAGATATAGTCTTTTATAAGACTGGTTAGTTTGTTTGTTTATAGCATGAGGTTATCATCTGGGATTATTTCCACAGCTAGCTGTCTAGCATGGGATTAACGAAACCTGGGATTATTTCTGTGTGGTATTTTTAAAATAAAGTATGAATATAATCTGGTATTTCTTTCTATGAGTGTTTTATAGTCCGGGAGTGTTTGTTATTGTTTCAGTTTGTTACACAGTGTGAGAAATATGAAAGGGGCTTATAGTCTTTACATTTAGTTATTTGCAACTACATTGTTATTCGTTTTTTGCTTTCTGCCATGTCTTCGCCGCGTAGCTCGTCCGGCTGTTTTCCAGTCTGATTTGGATGCATGGATTTCGGAAAACTACAGATTTATTCCTAGAATTTTTTTTTTTTCCATAGAGAATGAATAGGATAGAAAAGTTCCCACCAATCTACTGAACTTCTGCTCAACCGACAGACACCGTTTTACATACACTGACTCAGGGTAGACCCCCGACCACGACTGCAGTGTTGGTTTGGCCCACATTCATCTATTTCTTTCTATTCCCACCCTCTCATTTTTCCTCCCATAGAGTCCCACTCATTTTCGAACGCACTCAAACATCATGGTTTTGTTAAACCTACAGCCTCCAAACTGCATGTACTCACTCACGGCAGGTTCCCTAAGTATTAATCCTCAGACATACTGGCCCACACTTGTCCATTTGTCGTTTTCTTCATCCCTCGTTCCTCCCATACGGTCCCATTCATTTTAGGCAGAACCCAAACATCATGGTTTTGTTTAACCTTTAGCCGCTAAACTGTCCGAACTCGCACAAGGCAGATACCCAACCTCTAATCTGCAACTCGCACTCGTCTATTTGTTGTTTATTCATCCATCGTTCCTCCCATAGGTTCGCATTCATTTTCGGCCGTACCCAAACAGTACAGTTTGGTTTAACCTCCAGTCACCAAACTGCCTGTACTCACTCAGGACAGAACCCCAAATACACTGACCTGCGTTGCACTACTTGTCATTTATTCATCCCTTGCTCCTCACGCTGTGCAACCATCCTGCATTTCCTTCAGTTTATTTGTTTATTTCTATTTGTTTATGAGCCGTTTTAAAGCTCTTTTATCTTCGTTTGGAATTTTAACAGCTATATGTGTATATTGTATATTGGTATTGTTCTGTTCAGATGGGTTCAGTTGTTATTTTTGGTGTTCCTCATGCTGATTCCTCATATTGAGAGGATCCCGTTTTGCAGCCCTATAAACCCAGTCCTGGTATTCCATCAGTCCATGTACAGCTCTAGTCCCATGTGCTTTAGAGGACGGCTGTAAGTGCCCAGCTATGCTTCATGGTCAGCACCCAGATGGTCGGTACAGGACTTCTGTGGAACCTGTTTGAATTAAGCCGTTTGATGTGTCGCGGCTGAGACCGGAGCCTTATTCGCAGCAGCAGGGCTCAGCTGCGCACCGTGCTTTTACCAGACAATACCTGTAGGGAACTCATCCATCTTTCAGCCACCCTCACTCGTGTAGGAGGAATTCAGCGCCACATCAGAGGAGTGCCCTGGCCTGCAGGTCCTGCACTATACATGAACAGGGCGCCTAGCTGAATTATATATAATACTATCAATAATACATCTCTTGTCTTCCTCCTTTTCAAGGTTGCCCACCACCATGGCCAATAACCTGTCTGTGCCGCTGGCCTTTGTTGCCCTTCTGCATCTGGCCAATGAGAAGGTGAGTGCTGTTCTTCGCTCAGGGGTTACGCCACGGTTCTACAGGCTTGCTTTTTACAGCTCGTCGGTTCTCTGAGTGTCAAAGACAGATATGTTCAACGCTGGGGTGAGCTTTTGTGGACACACAGTTAGTATGACGTCTACATGGATCATTCCATCATGGTTCAGGAATGACATAAGACTTTGCACCAACAATTTTTGTGTGTGTGTCTGTGTGTATATGTATATTAGGGCTGTGTATTGGCAAGAACCTGGCGATACAATACGTATGATACAGCCGTCACGATTCAATTTATTGCGATACTGTAAGCAAAATGATATATTGAAAAAAACGTCAACACTGGCTTCCAAAGTCTGTACTGTTCTATACTGAGTGTGTACAGTGTGGATAGATGAGCTGTTCAGTACTCGAGCGCACAGTGTGTTAATATGAACAGTTAATATTGGACCGTGTGAGTCCACAAACAACAGGATTTAGTAACACACACAAGCCAATTGAACTCATTCCGATTCTTGATTAAGACTGAGGTGTTTTTATGCTCACTCTACTCAACACTCTGATGAAAATCTCCATTTACATGCACAGTGCAAGTAATTGGAGGCAAATTTACACGCATGCGCAGAGTACGACTTGGTGTAAACGTTACCATGACAACGAGCACAGAGTGAGACCGGCAGAAGTATGTTACCTGAGTTTTCAGTTGGCGCGCTTGTGTTTTGAATTGTTTTTAATTGATGGCGGACTCAGGAAAACATACTTCACTTGTATTTATTAAAGAATGGCCGAGAGGAAGACGTCACGTCCTGCAACATAGTTTTCATCAGGAGTCGATCTCGCTTGAATTCATCCATAGTTTAGTAAAACAGGACAGTGGATCGGAGCCGCTTTCACAGCTCTGCTTTTTAGCTTTTTTAAAAGTTTTTTTAAGGTTTGAAGCATGAATGACACTACAGTACATGCGCAGAACGTATTTAAACTTTCCGATTGGGAATGTAATCGGATACAGGCGTTAAAACTGATTATTAAACTAATTATTTACGGGATAACCCACCTCCTTCAATCGGATAGAAATTGTAATCAGAATGACCTGAATCGGACTAGTCTATTCGGATTGAGGTGTATACATGGACGTATTCTATTCCGAATAAGCTATTATTCGGATTATTAACGGATCATTAGGCTGCATGTAAACGTAGCCAGTGTTTGCTGCTTTCAGGCTCAAGCAGCTTAAAGACTTAACATCTCAAAACCCGAGCTCCTCAGAATGCGATCACCTCTGTAGTCTCAGATGTGGTTCCTGCTGTCTGCTGCGCTACAGACACTTTACTGCTAATGAAGTTTAACTGTTAATGCACGCTGTGCTCATTTACACTAACATCTCCTTCATTCTAAGTACTTCAGTACGGCGTCGAACTTCATATCAGCGAGCACTACAAACAGCACGTACTCGTCCTCGGGTGGAAACAAAGGGTCTATACGCATCTCTAATTCAGACTTCTGCGTATGACTTCAGCTTGTCACTGCTTTCACAAACGCTATTTTTGGAGATGCAGCTCAACACAAGACGAAAGCACAAGTGGTTTTGATGATCAGCTCGGTTTGCTGTCCTGCCGCCACCAGAAACGGACACAGTCAGCTCATAGAGTTCATAACGCAGAAAACCAACAGAAGATGTAGCATTTCTAGTTGTGTATTAAACTGATTTATAGATGTCCTGATAAATAACATGAAGGTAACGGGGCTGTGCTCGCGGTTTAAAGGCCATAAGAGTAAATAGCGCTTTACACATTAATGATGTAGTTCTATTAAACTACATCAGGCAGTGGATGACGTGTAAACAGGATGTTTGTGGGCATTCATGTTGGTTTGGTGTGAAATGGTTTATGGTACATATTACTTTACAGGGGTGGTGATGGGAACCAGTGGTGTAGAACTGATATAGACATTTACCATCTAAACCACAAGTGAATATACACACACAAACACACACACACACACTGCATATCTCTGTACAGGATTGGTTATCTATCTATCTACTATCTATCTATATTACTGTATATCATCTATCTATATCTCAAGATAATTGTACTATCTATCTATTTCAAGATAATTGTACTATCTATCTATCTATATTATTGTATATTATCTATCTGTCTATTTCAAGAATTTGTACTATCTATCTATCTTACTGTATATCATCTATCTGTATCTATCTATCTATCTATCTATCTATCTATCTATTTCAAGATAATTGTACTATCTATCTATTGCAAGATAATTGTACTATCTTTCTATATCTGTTTTAAGATAAATGTACTATCTATCTATATTACTGTATATCATCTATCTATTTCAAGATAATTGTACTATCTATCTATATTATTGTATATTATCTATCTGTCTATTTCAAGAATTTGTACTATCTATCTATCTTACTGTATATCATCTATCTGTCTATCTATCTATCTATCTATCTATTTCAAGATAATTGTACTATCTATCTATTTCAAGATAATTGTACTATCTATCTATCTGTTTTAAGATAAATGTACTATCTATCTATATTACTGTATATCATCTATCTACTTCAAGATAATTGTACTATCTATCTATTTCAAGATAATTGTACTATCTATCTGTTTCAAGATAATTGTACTATCTATCTATTTCAAGATAATTGTACTATCTATCTATCTGTTTCAAGATAAATGTACTATCTATCTGTCTATCTATATTGCTGTATATTATCTGTCTGTCTATCAAGATAATTGTACTATCCATATTACTGTATATCATCTATCTACTTCAAGATAATTGTACTATCTATCTCTATCTATCTATCTATCTATCTATCTATCTATATCTGTCTGTTTTAAGATAAATGTACTATTTATCTATCTGTCTATCTATATTACTGTATATTATCTATCTATCTGTCTATCTCTATCTATCTATCTATCTATATCTGTCTGTTTTAAGATAAATGTACTATCTGTCTATCTATATTACTGTATATTATCTATCTATCTGTCTATCTCTATCTATCTATCTATATCTGTCTGTTTTAAGATAAATGTACTATCTATCTATCTATCTATCTATCTATCTATCTATATCTGTCTGTTTTAAGATAAATGTACTATTTATCTATCTGTCTATCTATATTACTGTATATTATCTATCTGTCTGTCTATTTCAAGATAATTGTACTATCTACCTATCGGCACTAGCCAACTCGTCTATGGGTGTAACCGCATTGGGCAGCAACCTGTTGAGAAAAGAAGCCTTCGACCAATCACAGCACTAGTTTTAAACCTCTCAAATAGGCTACGAGCAGATAGCCGGGGAGCCATCAACGCCAAAGTAACGAAATTGGTTTTCAGCCCTCTTGGTCCATCATGGCTGGTTTTAAAGAGAGAAGCTGGCACCTAAACACTGTTTAAAGGGAACTGGCAGGCATGGAAATTGGGAATTGCGACTATTTTAATAAGCCGGCCAACTTCTGGAAAAAAATACAGCGCCACATCAACTTGCACGTTTTAACGAAAGTGTAAATGTCCCTCCCGCGAGTGCAAATGTGAATCTTGATTCGATAGTTGTCCTCGTGCGCCACATGAATTACCTTCGACTGCTTTCTGTGCTCGAGTAGTGGATTGGGGTGACTGAGAGTTTGGGCGAGGGCATGGGGTGGGGGGGGGGGTGTTGTCTGATATCCATTCATGGGACATAACAGTTTTCAGTTATTCGTAATGTCTAATGTTTGTTTAGAAGATGTAGAAAGCCGTTTGGCTTTTCTCTTATTTATACAGTATAATGTTAAATCTCCAAAAAGGCACATCGTAGATTAGCCTGTGTTGCATCATGGGATTGTCTTAGCGGCTGAGGAAGAGTTCAATGCTTTCTTAAAATCAGGTCTAAATAAGGTTCCTCAGTAAACAGCATGTTTAAGGTATGTAAGAATTGGGACAGTCTACATGTCTGGAGCGCATACTATGAGGTAAAATGCTGCCTATGTAGGAGCTCCGTAGGATTTGAGACACACCCTAAGTATCTTGAGGTCTTGTGTAAGAGTGAGGGAAGGTGGATAGATA